>JAJHZJ010000527.1:3027347-3342347 GCA_023548195.1 Bettongia penicillata ogilbyi
GAAAGGCTTTGAATGCTAGGAAAAGGAGTTAAAACTTTTCATTCGGCCACAGGAAGTCATTGAAAATCTGGGTGCTTAGCACAATCCACGGCACATTACAGATACCTAATAAAAGCCAATGGACTAATCTTTGAACAATAGAGAGACTCCAATTCTACGGAAGGTCAGTCCAGACTGGGGTTCTTAACCTTTCTGGGGTCATGGGGTCCTTTGGTGGTCGGGGTCAGAATGTTTTTGTAAACCAGATCAAGATTTATTGGGGATACAAAGAAAGGGAAAAAGCAAAATCAGTCCTTTCCCTCAAGGAGCTCGAGTTCAGTGGGAGAGATAATATATAAAGCAATTATGTACAAACAGGATATATACAGGATCAGTCAGAGATAATTAACGGAAGGAGGCACTAGCATTAAGGGGGATTGGGAAAGGTTTCTTGCAGAAGGTGGAATTTTAGCTAGAACTTGAAGGAAGTCAGGAGATGGAGATGAGGAGGGAGAAAGTTGTAGGTAAATGGACAGCCAGCTGAAATAATGCTTCCACTTTCTCCTCTCTTCAATGCATCCTTCACACAGCTGCTGAAATAATCTTCCTAAGGCACTGGTATGATCATACCGCTCCCCTGCTCAAAAGCTTTTCATGATTTCCTGTTCCTTCTAGAAAAAAGGGCAAGTTGTTTAGACTAGCAGGGGAGGCTCTCCATACATTGGCTCCAATTTATGCTTGTTGGCTTATTTCTTATTACTTGTCTTTCATGTACTTTCCACTACAATTGACCCCTGAGTCTCACATTCCATCTTCCACCTCCATTCATGGCACAAACCACCCCTAATGGCTGGAGTGTATTCTCTACCCATTTCTGTCTTTCAGAATCCTAATCTTCCTTCAATGCTCATCTTTGGTACCACCTCCTCTTGTGAAGACTTCCCTAATCCTTTCAGTTTTCTTCTTAATGTCCTCTCCCGCCTCAAATGACCTTTTATTTACTTAGAATTTAAGTTCCTTGATGGACTATCTAATTTTATTTCTTGGTTACTCAGAATATAGAACTATGCCTTTTACTTAGTGTTCAATAGAATTAAAAACTGTGCCACATTCAGAATGCATAGATATCTTCTCTGTGTACCTAGATTCGATTGTACCTCCTCACTTCACAGAGCATGTTGAATTTTCTCAGCTCTAGTCATTGGTGATGATACTAGATCAACGAATACTGGCAAAGTCATTTAATTTTCCACTTATTTGTTATCTTTTCTTCTGGCTCCTATAATGAGCTGGTTTAGTCCATTTTACATCAAAATTTCTTCAGGTTCATTTTACTCATTGCGGGTTTTTTGTTTTGCAGTTTGGAGAGAATATTGCTAGGAATCTTTTGCCTCCTTATATCATATTATGATACAAGCTCACTGCAAAACTTATATCATAATGTTTTGCAATGAGCTTGTATCATAAATCAAAATTTCCCTTGTCCATCTGTTCAGCAAGAAGACGATATGTTTGCTTGCTGAGGCAGTGTCTAGACTTCTTTGGGTACTTCACTGTGGTGACAGTTTGACATCAGTTAAATTAGATACCTTTGGCAAAGGTGATGAAAGTAAGCTTAAAGCTATCTCCCTGCTGCCAAGCACAACCTCAAAGAGCTTAGGGATCCTCTAGTCAGTTCAACTCCTAGATTTTACAGAGCAACCCCAGAAAGGGGAAGTGGTTTGCCCATGTCACTCATTCAACTCTTCCTGAAGAGGGGGATGAGCTAAGTAAGTGAAATCAAATAGAGTTAATTTCTTATAGACTCACAGATGTAAACCAGCTGAAGGGCACTTGGAGTCTATCTTGTTCAACTCCTTCATTTTACAGAAAAGGACACAGAGCTCCAGAGTTAGTCGGAGAATGGACCTGCTTTAACTCAGTGCTTCTGTCTCCCAGTTGACTACTTGTAACTGAGTTGTTGAAATCTGGCTTTTCTCACAGAGGTCAAAGTCATCAGACCTTCTAGAGGAGCAGTTACCAGCTGATAATCTCAGGAGTCAAGCCGAGAAGGGGATCCTTCATTTCTTCTAGGTGCCCCCTATCGCTAAGCTCACTGTCCCATCCACTTTGCTCATCCCAGGGAAAATTTAAATATTTGAAGAAGGCAAAGTTTTCAGAGAAAGAAAATGTTGTTGGGATGGGGGACTCAGGAACAGGTTCCCTCTCCTTTTCTGTTCTTCCTGAAATGCCCCCATGAGCCATCAAACCCCTCCCGTGGAAGTCAGACATGAGAATTCTTATACTTAAGGAAACATTATCTATTCCTAGGGTGGCCCAGTCCCTATTCCAGAAGGCCTAGAATCCTTGAAGGACTCTCCCTTCCTCTCCCCTAACAGAGTAGCCCACTACACTTTCAACCTGGTCCTTATTCCCATCCTTACTGGTCCCCCCTTCTCTCCTTTCCTGGGGACTCTTAACCTTGGGAAAATTTGAGAAGGCAAGGAACTTTTGGGGAAAGAAAAAGTCCCTGGGATCAGGGAGGCATGTGTCCCTAGGAAGGCACAGACTTCCAGGAAGGGTAGAGATATTATCTCTCTTCCTAATTGCCCCATCTTTTCCCCACCCCACCATTAACAGAGGGAAAGCCCTAGCATTAAGGGGGATTGGGAAAGGCTTCCTGTAGAAGATGGAATTTTAGCCAGAACTTGAAGGAAGCCATGAGATGGAGATGAGGAGGGAGAAAGTTCTAGGTACGGAGGACAGCCACATGAAATGTATACTTCCACTTTTTCTAAAGTCCAGTAGTGGGCAGAGGAATGGGACACCTTCCTAACCTGCTGCTGGTCACTGAGAAATTACTTGAAGCCTTTCCAGCAGGGTAGAACCTTCCAGAACTTGTGCCTTATCATCATAGTCTTCAGAAATAGAGTTGTCTCACACCACAGTGAAGTATTAGAAGACAAAATGAAAGATGCATGTAGACAGCTGTTGTTCTGGGAAAGATCTGGGAGAATATAATGGGCTGCAAGTTCACGTATGAGTCCACAGTGAAATATGGCATCCAAAAAAACCAAACTTAATCTCAGATTGTATTAAGAGTGGTGGAACTTCTAGGAATTGGGAGGTGACAGTTGCCCAGACATCTACTCTGGACACAACATACATATGGGGTACTATGTTCAGTTCTGGGCACCATGGTTTAGAAAGGACATTGATAAGATGGAGTGTATCTGGAGAAGAGAAATCAGGGAGGTGGTGGGCCTAAAGTTCATGCCAGGCAAAGACTGGTGGATGGAAATGGGATTGGTTAGCTGGAGAAGAGAAGATTCTGAGGAAAAGTAATAGCTATCTTCAAGTATTGGAAAAGCTGTCATACGGATGGGGGAGTTGACTGGTTGTGTTTGCCCTGGTGGGTGGCAGAACCAAAAGCAGTGGGTGAAGATTCCATAGAAATTTAGGCTTGATATCAGGAAAATCTTCTGAGCAACCAGAGTTTTCCAAAGGGGGAATGGTCTACCTCTGGAAACATTGGGCTCCCCTTCATTCAGGAACTTCAAGCAAAGAATGGATGGCCACTCATCAGATATATTTTAGGGGAGATTCTTTATCAATGGTGGTAGACTTTCCCACTCTGAAATGCTGTGGCTCTCTGAGCAGTAAATTGGAGAACTTGATAAGAAGAAAAAATAATTAGCACGTGTGTCCCTAATGGGTAGTGAGACTTTGGATCAATCACTTGCCCTATAGGTCAGTTTTCTTCTCTGTGAAAGGAGAGGTTTGGTCTAAATGACATCTAACATTCTTTTCAGCTTTAAAGTATGTGAATCAAAAAGAACGTCTACAAGTGTGCTGGTGACCCAGGGACCGTGGGACAATGATGCTCCCCAAGTGTACCTTCTTGTTCCTCTGCCTTTTGGATGACTGGGGATGGGCTAATGAAGGTAAGTTTGCCCATGTTTCACCTTCTGAGTTGGAGACGGGATCAAAGTCATATTCTGATCCTGTGAGTATACGCAAGTGAGCGCATGTGTGTTTATGTCTTTGTGAGAGATCCACAAACCCTGGGGCATTGAAGGTTGGTGGGAGGACAGGCCTGGGCACCTCAGGGACCTGGTTATGGGGTTAGGCCCTGGATGGATGTAGGGAGATGCCACCTAGACCAGGGAATGGGGCAAAGAAGACAAAAGGATGAGTTTTTCCATCACAATGTCCAGTCTGTCTTGTGCCCTGGAGAGATTGGGGAACGCAGGGTAAGTTCAAACTGGGGTCTTAGACTCCCTGCAACCTGCATGAATATGACTTCAGTTCCCCACAGGACAATAAATGAAACTCTTGAATACATGAAGTTACTAGAGAAGAGATTCCTTTTTCGGAAAATTCCAGATGTACAAAGGTGAGTGGGGCTGGGCAATACTTTTCTTCTTCTCCCTTCTATGATTGTCTCTTCACTCCCTTTTCTCCTTCTTGGGATACATTCCTAAGAGAGGAGAGATCTGATTCTAGCTCTAGGCCTGACACCCATGGACTGTGTGACCTTGGGCAGCAGTAATTACGAGAAGACATTTCTATGGAGAAACCCAACGTTTTCCTCACAACCACCACATCAGATAAGGAGAATGAATGACATTATTCTCATTTTACAGATAAGAAAACTGAAACACAAAGAAAAGATGCTGACTCTTAATCCAGGGTCCCCCAACTGGTAAAAGGGTCAGGCTTGGAATTCAAATTGTGTTCTTTAGACTCCAAGACCTTTTCTGTTGTTGTCACACAAGAAAGACTGAGGCACTGGGATGTGGAGGAAAGCATGAAAGACATAGGGCCAAGACATTTGGGTTTGGAATCCTGGCTCTGAAAGTTACTCACAGTATGATCCTGGGCAAGCTACCTGACCCTTCTGGGCCTCAGTATTCTCATTTGTAGATAAGGAACAGGACCTAGAGTCAGGAAGATGTAAGTTGAAATCTGGCCTCAGAAACTTACTAGCTGAGTGACCTTGGACAAGTCACTTAACTGCCCTTTGGTTACTCATTTATAAAGTTAGGGTAATAACAGCTTCTACCTCCCAGGAAGGTTATAGTAAATCAGATAATATTTGTAAGATGATTAACACAGTGCCTGACATAGTAGAAGCTTAATAAACTGTTGTTTTTTCTTCCTTTCCCCACAGCTTTGCTGGGATAGAGAAGTGAGTTATCCTAATCCCATCACCTCCCTGAACCTCAGTCCTCTCATGTATCGGGTTAGGGACAGTGATGAGAGTATTTGAGAAATGAACAGGTTGGGAGGGAAAGAATTACATAGGTTGAATGTTATTGTGGACAAAGCCACAAAACTCTGATCTGGGGACCTGACGTTGATCTTACTCTTGGGGTTCACCTAGTCAGCTCCCTCCCATCCTCTTTCTCATTTTTCCCTTCATTCTTATGATCAGTTTAGAAGAGAAGTACAGGGGGAGGGGACTTTTTTCTTCCTTTTCAAGTCTTCCCCTTCCCCTAGAAAGCCTGAACCTTAGACACTCTACACATGATGACCTTATCGACCCAGAGTTCAGACAATAGTTCCAATGCCATTTTCATAATTTGGCCAATAAATTCCCTTTGTTTCCTAAATTGGGCACTGAATGGTCAACCTAGGGCCTAGAATTAGATTATTGGTCCCCTGGACAGTCTGTGGTGAAGGGGAAGGATTCCATAGACATCCTGGCTTTGCTTCAGACCCAGCCTCACCTCTCTGCATGAAATCATGTCTGCCAGGTGGTACAGTGAATAAAGAGAATGGCTGGGAGTTAGGAAGCCCTGCCCTCCTCAGCCATTTCATCCATAGCTCCTGTCTCCTCCCTGCTTCCTCTTGTTGGGGGCTCACTGTTTGCTATCCTTCCCTCTCTTCTCCATCACCTGATAATCCTCCCTTTTCTTTCCCAGTTTAATCCACTCGCTGGAGGACAGGCTGAAGGAGGTCAACTTCTCTAGTGTGAATATCACTCTTCAGACCGATAAGATCCAGTCACTGGTCTTCAAGCTCACCTGCAACTTCCCTGGGCTCACAATCAACAGTTCCCACCTAGAGAGGGTCAGTGGCATCTCCTTCGTTAGCTCCTTCCACACTCTGTACAGAGGTCCAGGAGCTGTCCAGTTGCCCCAGGACCAGCCTCCAATCTTAATTCTTTTTTGATTCCCCTTCACCAAACGTTGGTGGGGAGGAGTCAGGTTCCCATCGATATCATCTGGGCTTTGCTTCTGACTCATTGAGATCCTGGGACCAAACTTCCTTAGTTCTGGTCTCTTTTCTGTGTGGAACCGTGTTAGATAAGTGGGCGGACTTGGAGTCTGGAAGCCCTACATTTGTATTCTGCTTCAGACACTCACTGTCTGTATGACCCTATGATACTTACCTCTTTGTGCCTCAGTTTCCTCATTTGTAAAATGAACATAACAATAGCACCTATCTCTCTGGGTTGTTAAGATAAAATGCATTAACATATATAAAATATTTTGCAAACCTTAAAGAACGATATAAATGCTACTTATTATTAGTATTATTATTTTTACTATGTAAGAAAAATGTTTTGAGTTCCTAGTGGGAAATATTATATAATAGCCTAAGGAGGAAAAGAGATTTGTGCAGTGGAAAGAACACTGACCTGGAGTGAGAAAACTTGGGTTCCAATCTCAGCTCAGCCATTTGATCGTTGTTTGTGGCTACTTACCTCTGCTCTCTAGTTTTTTATCTATGGAGTGAAGGGCTTGGATTACCAGATAATCTCTAAGATGCTTTGAAGCTCTTGGCCCTATGAGACCACCCTCCCAAGAGCAGAGGATGTATCTCCCCAGGGGAGTTTCCCACTGGTCAGACTCGTGTCTTTTTACTTAATTAGAGCTCTCCCCACAGAAGCTATTTGATTCACAATATTGAGTCCCAGGCCAGTCAATCAGTGGGATAATTGTTATCCATAGATCCCAATGGTAGATGGACCAGGACTGGTACAGAAGAATACAGAAAGACTTCTCCACCATCTGTCTTGCCCTCCTGAGACTCCAAGTCTAGTTTAATGTGTGACACATTGAACCTTGGAACATCATTCAGTGGGGACTATGTTCCCTCTAATGGGTATACAATAGCCCAAAGACCTGGGCTTTTGGCTGATTCCTGCTCCCCTCACCAAAGTGAACAGCACATCCTTGTTACCATGGCTTGATCAATACTCATAGCTCTTCTGTACCCCATTAGGCCCAAACCAGGCACGTCATGCAGTTCCCCAGTGAGCTGACTCAGCAAGCCTGCAAGGCAAAGGAAGCCTCCCAGGAGCTGCGGTTAATCTGTGTCTACTTTGACATGAAGACTTTCTTCCAGGTCAGAGCCCCTGGGGGAGTCATGAGGGGAGGCATCTCTCTAGCCTCCCTCCCAGGAGTGTCCCATTGTCTGGGTTCCCTCTCTTGTTTGGTCCCAATCCCCCTGACTCCACATGGAAGAATGGTAGTGATATAAGGTGGTCATGACCCAATCTTCCCTATTCCTTCTTGCACCAAATCTCCCCCACCCTTTCTCTTCTGTGTGATTTCCCCTTCTGCGTCCTCTCCTGTGCCAAGCCTCACTCTCCTTGCCCCCTTTTGGGTCATTCTTCACCAGTCCTATTTTCTCCTGTACTAATCCAAGCATTCTGATCTTTCCTGTGCCCACCTTTGCCCTCTCTGACCCTTCTAGTACCAACCCTCCTTTCCCCTAACTCCCTCTTGTACTGAGTATGCCATCAAGGATAAAAGCAATACTTACAGAGCCCCAAATCCAGCCACTGCCTGGCCCGTCACCAGGGTGAGAAGTGTGGCATCATGGAGAAAACAACTGACCTGAAGACGGGCAGCTGGAGGATCACATGATTCCTGTATTTGGGCTCTGGGATGCTCCTCCCATCTGCTATATCACTCCCCCTCTTTCTTCTTTCCAGGATGACAATAAAAGTCTTCTGCTCAATGATAACATCCTAGGAGCCAGCTTGGTGAACCATAATGTGTCCAGCCTGAGGCAGAGTATAAACATCAGCTTTTGGCACAATGAAAGCCTGGTGAGCAGAGAGGAACCACGCCAAAACACACACAGAAACCCACACGCAGACACATATATACACATGCACACACACACATGCACACACACGCAGCCATCCACCCATGCACACACACACATGCACACACACGCAGCCATCCACCCATGCACATACACACATGCACACATACACATGCACACATACACATGCACACACACGCAGCCATCCACCCATGCACATACACACATGCACACACACACATGCATGCACACACACTACTTTGAAAACTGCTGGTACAAAACCAAAACACTTGGAATTATTTCCAAACCATTGCATTTTGATAACGTGATATTTCCTCCAAATAACTTGACCAATCAGGGCTGTATCAGTGTTTGTTCAAAGTGGGACTAGCCATAGGATTGAGATTGGAGGATTGTTTTTGACTAGAATGAATTCCAAAACAGATCTTTTAGAAAGTAAAGTGTCTTGAAGTTAGACTTAGAAATTTCAGGTCCCAGTGGGTAGCTTTGACTCCCCACAGTGCAATAGGGCATTTGTCCAGTTAGGATTGGAAAAGCCCTCTATGGGAGTCAGGAGACCTATCTATAGTTTCAACTCTTCCACTAATTTACTAAGTGACCTTGGGTAAGTAATTTCTTTTCCTATGGGCCTCATCTGTCTAATAAGGGAGTCAGATCCCTGAAATCTCTTCTAGCTCTAACGTTCTATGAGAACTGAATTTGAAGTCAGACAACCCAGGTTTGAATCTTATTTCCATTACCTTTAGCTGTGTGGCCATGGGGAAGTTGTTTAACCTCTTGGCCTTAGTTTCCTCATGTGTAAAATGAAACAGTTAGATGTGATGATTTCTAAGAGAGGGCTGGAGAGATACTAGCTTCCATATTTCGTCCCTTCCCCAGTTTCCTGTGACATCACATAAAATGCTTTCCCTGATTATATGAGTCCCAGAACATCCCTCCAGTGGCTTGACAATGTGAGAATTTGCCCAGCTTTGTGGGTAAAGGTAGCTCTCGCTCAAGACAAGTTCTCACTTCAGACCAAGCTCAGTTAGGGAAGAAATGAGGATGGAAGTCCTTCCATCCTTGATACTGACTTTGAAAACTGGCCAGGACCTTCTCACTTGGCCTTCTCTTTCCTTCCTCACAGGAGAGATATAATTTGACATGTGTTTTTTGGAAGATGGGAGCAGGTGAGTTTCAACAGGGGGTGCAATTCTGGGAGGGTTTGTCAAAGGCTTGAAGATGTCAACAAAGGATGAACAACTTGTTGACCAAGGCTACAGAGTATTGGGGTTCTGGGGGGAAACCATAGCTACCTATAGCTGCTGGATGTAGCCAGGTCTGTTTAAAGGTATTAGGAAGCCAGCTTGGTACCAGTATTGGCTGTGGTGAAGGGAAGGTCATAGATGCGTTTTGGCTTTTTAGACCTTCTCCCATTTCTGATCTCTTTTTTTGGGTTTTGCTTTTAAAAATAGATGTCATTGATATTTCTTGGAAGATTTTTCCCATCATATAGATTACCCCCATATTCTTCATCCTTCCCCCTCCAGAGAACCATTTCTTGTAACAAAGATTTTCTTTTTTCGGTAAGAAAGAAAAGAGGAAGAAGAGGGGAAAAGGCAGTAAAATCAAACAATGTATAGAAAAAGTGTGGTGTTTTATGTAGCACCCACACACCCAATCTATCTCCCCAATAGATACTACTGTAAAAAAGTCAGGGGGAGTATCATCTCATATCTATTCTTTGGGGCTAAACTTGTTCTTTTTACTTTAGTAACATTAATTTTCAATTTTTTTGGTGCTTGGTGTTCTTTCCATTTACATGGTTATAGGCATCATGTAGATTGTTTCCATGATTCTGCTTACTTCATTTCATATAAGTTCATATAAATTTTTCCATGCTTCTCTGTACTTTTCTAGTTTTGCCTTGTGAACAGTAATTTTCCATTACATTCATGTACCAAAACATTTAGCCATAACTTATCTGATTTCATTTTATCCTTACCACCATGCGGGTATTAGTGGTAGAGAGTATGTCCATTTCTTAGAGGAGAAAACCAAGGCTTAGGCATGGTTTTATTTATATTTGTCATTTGGGTCTTTTCTTATCTCATCTGCCTTCTTTCCCCATGCCTCCACAAAAGTCCTTCTCAATTCTGACATACTCAGGCCAATATTAAACTTGGCCTGATTTCTTCAAGTTGACATTGATTGATGGGAGGGGGTGGTGAAGGGGAAGCTCAGTTTGGGTAGAGTGGAAAGATACTGGAATGGGAGTCAGAAGACCTGGTTTTAAATCTTAATTCTGGCATTGCTAGCTATGTGACATTGAAAAAATTGCTGAACGTATCTGATTTTCTACCGTAGAAAGAAAGGGATTGGACTAAATTATATCCAAGGTTCTTTCTAACACTAAAATCAAGAATCTATGATGCTACATTTACCATGGACAAACCATCCTACTCCCTACACCACCCCACCCCCAAACTGGATAATTGAAAGTCAATGTTCCTTGGTGCCTAACATGTTTGTTGAATTGAATTGAGAACTGAATGGCCTCTCATTCATTGGCCACTTCTATCTGTCTTCTTGCCCCAGGAAAAGCTAGTTGGGGAGCTTGGAGCACAGAAGGATGCACGACCAGACTGATACCACCACGTCAGGTTCTGTGCTGCTGTGACCACCTCACTTACTTTGCTGTCATCATGGTAAGTGACCAGTCAAAGGCCCTGTCCACTCTGGCCCCAAAGAAGAAAGACTTCTCCAGGGAAGTCAGTTCATCTGTTCTGCAAGTCTGGATCCCATTCAGTGATCCCCCTGCCTCTCATTTTGTCTTTCAGAAACTCTCATCAACCGAAATTAGCGCAGAGCTACTGGACCCACTCACTTACATTTCCATTGTGGGCTGTAGCTTGTCCATTGTGTCTTCACTGCTCACCATCCTACTCAATTTCTATTCCAGGTATCTGGCACTAGTGGCAGGTTCTTTTAGGGATCAAATTTCCATGTCATTCCATCCAATTTCCATGTCATCAGGTTTCTATCCTTGTCAAATCCTTCTTCCCTCTCTACCAAGAAAAAAAGTCCTCCTCTGATCTCTTCATATCTTCCTCTTGATTTAGTCCCAGGGAAAGGAAGGAAAATGGTCAGTTCCATGGAACAATAGGGCATGCATTGCGTTATTAGGAGGGGTTGGGGAGGGCATCTGTCCTATTTGTCCTTCTCCAGAGTGGGAAAGGGTCAGCCATAGCCTGAGCTTCTCTACACCTTGTGTCCTGGCATCCTGGGAATTTGAGCTAGATTGTCCCATCCTAATCTACTCACTTCCTCATCTCAGAAGAATCCTTGGATGCTTCCCCAGGACCTTCAATCTGGGGACCATAGAACACTTCAGGTAAACATCTCCCCAGTTTCTCAACCACTGAGGCAAGGAGCTGGGGATTCTCTCCCTGCCTGTCTGAGCCTGTTTCCTCTATTCCTGTACTTTCAAATATGAGAGAGACCCCAGTAGTTCCATATATGGTGGCAGACACAGGAGTACCTATTACTTTGGGGGGGGTGGATTTCCAGGAAGAGAAAAGTCCCAAGAGTTGTCCCCAATAAGACTTAGATCTTCTTTTCTCTGCTTTAATGGAAAATGATGCCAAGATGGGACAGAGTTTAGGCTAATCTATGCTGAGGATAGATAAATTCCAGATGACAGATGGGTAGCTAGAATTTTTAAAGGCAAGATTTCTGGGCTTGGAATTCCTTGTGATTAGCTGGGTCCCTTTGATGTCTCTGGGTATGGAGAAGGGGGGCAGAACTTTGTAGTTTCATTTTCACCACAACTCTCATTCAAGATCCTTCCATCCTTCCTGAGGATGAATTATTTGGCCTAGACTTATAGCAGAAGGACAACCCACACCTCATTTCAGGAAGAAGAATGATTCCACAACCTACATTCACATGAATCTACATGTGTCCGTCATACTCTTGAACGTCACATTCCTGCTCAGCCCTTCCTTGGTCTTACAGCCAGTGGGGTGTGTGGTCATCGCTGCCCTGCTGCACTATGCCCTGCTCAGCTGCTTCACCTGGATGGCCATTGAGGGCTTCAACCTCTACCTGCTCCTTGTCCGGGTCTATAACATCTACATCCAGAGATATATCCTCAAACTCTCTGCCGTAGGTTGGGGTGAGCACCAATTCCTCCCTCCTTATGTTGCTCTTTGACCTTTATTTAACTCTACCCAGCCCCATGCCCCAGTCCCTTATCCCTCTTCCTTTACCACAATCACTTCCACCCACTTCCTCAATAGTATATCAATGCCAGGAGATTATATATATATATATATATATATATATATATATATATATATACACATATATATATTTATATATATATATACACATATATATATACACACACACACACACACACAGATATTGATAGATAGGGTAAATGGATAGATAGGACAGTGAGTAAATGGATGGATAGACAGAGAAAAAGATAGATGGTAGATGAATGGATAGATAGGAGAGTAGATAAATGGATGGATGGATGATAGATATATAGGTGATAGATGGAGAGATGGATTATGTATGAATAGATAGATACATAGATAGGAGAGTAGGTGGATGGACAGATAGATAGAAGAGTGGATGGATGAATGGATAAATAGATGATAGATTAAAAAAAGCAGAGAAGCTCTACTCGTAGAATGGGCTGGGGAGACAGAAGGAGAGAGAGAGAGAAAGAGACAAAGAGGGAGACACAGAGAGAAAGCATTATTACATTCTTACGTATAACAAGGTATGTGCTAAGCACCAGTGATACAAACAGAAAGAAACGAGAGTCCCTGTTTTAAGTGCATTACATTCTCATGAAGGAAGCCAGTACATAAAGGAGAGCTGGAAGAGGGGCAGGGCATGCATTCAGGGGCATGGTGGCTGGTAAAGAGGAGGAAGGGTTCAGAGAGTTGAGTCACGAATGAAGTGCAGCATGACGGGGATCTCTCCTGGAAGAGGAGTCCAGTCGGCCAGTCACAATTAGGAGAATGGATTTCCCATGAAACCTCTGAGCACTTGGGGGTGGTTGGGAAGAGTGTTGATGGATTATACTTCTAGGAGGGGGTATCGTTAGAGACTTCAAGAAATAAACAATTAATGTGTGCATATGTGACAAGAGATGGTTAGAATCTGGTATGGAATAGAATAAGCATTTATTCGGTGCCTGCTATGTGTGATCCCCACAATAATCCTGGGAGATTCTATTATCCCCATTTTACAGTTGAGGAAACTGAGGCAGACAGAGGTTGAATGACTTGCCTGGGGCCACACAGCTGCTAAGTGTCTGAGGCTGGATTTGAACTCCAGATCTAGCAGTTATTCACTATGCCACCTAACTGTAGTGAATGCAAGGGCTTTGAAGACAGTCCCATCTCTTATCCTTCCCAGAAGGTTGAGGTCTGTCCCAGGAGCATCCAATAGGTCCTCTCCCCTAGCTCCATTGCTCTTTCTTCTATGACTAAATCACAGGGTGGCCTCTGGACCAGTCTCCCATCTGATGCCTTCCTGCCCCAACAGGGTTTCCTGGCTTCTTAGTGGTGCTCCTTCTCCTTTTGAAGAGCTCTGCCTATGGGCACTATGAGATCTCAATAAAAACCAACCAGGAGAATGAAACCAACTCTCAGAATGCTTCCATGTAAGTGTCCAGGAGTCTTGGGAGTGGGGAGCCCAGGGGGTTGTGGCTACAGGGTGTGGCTGGGGAGCTAGAGCACCTGGCTTCCCTTCCTAGCTCAGACTGGGTTTCTCTCCTTCTTTCCCAGGTGCTGGATCACATCAACGGAGATCCACTGGATCTTTGTCATGGGCTATGCGGGGATCACCTTCCTCTTCAACCTGGTCATCCTCGTATGGGCAGTAAAGATGCTCCATGGCCTGCAGTCTCAGGAGAAGTGGGGATCACGAGCCTGCCGGGACATCACTACTGTCCTGGGCCTGAGTGTGCTGCTGGGGGTCACCTGGAACTTGGCTTTCCTCTCCTTCCATGCCTTCCTGGTGCCCCAGCTCTTCCTCTTCACCTTCTTTAACTCCTTGTATGGTCAGTCATCCCCTTTCTTGACCTTGACTGAGGGAAGGACAGGAAGGCCAAAGGGGTTTTTGGGGATACTTATCTCTGTAGGGAAGGCACGACAGTCAGCTCAGGACCATCTCCTCATCTCTTTCCCAGTTCTTGTTGGGTGAAGAGAGGGAGGGTTGGAAGGACTATAGAGGATCTATGGGCATATGCCAACTGGGGGAGAGATGGGAGGGAGTCAGGGACCACTTCTATGACTTTGGTACAGTACTTACTATATCCTCCTGCTCATCCCGTACTATCTGTGAAACTTTGGACAAGTCGCTCTCCTTGATAAAATGGAGAAGTTGGATGACACGGTTTCTCAGGTCCTTCCCAGCTCTAGAGCCAGGATCCTATACCTTCTAATCTTACTTCCAATTCTAAATCCAATGAAACTACTTGAGAGTGGGACAGAGATCAGCAACTCTCAGATTTGGCATTCGTCTTGACTGCACCAATCTCCAGAAAGTCAATTCTAGTTCCATGTGTCTTGGGCATCTTCTAAGGCAACTTATTAGCCTTAGATCCCTGGAATTAGCTCAGTTTTCCTGGTCAAGGACTGTCTAGACTAGTCAAAATTTTATTTGCTCTCCCATTGGGAAAACTGGATTCATTCCCTACAGTTTCCTTTAAATGCTCCATCATCTTCCCATCTCTTTCCTGAGATGGGGATTGAGCATGACCTGGGATCCTGTTGAATGGTTAGATCCTCCCACAAGGATATCTGTAACTCTAGGGCCAAGATTACTCATCTGATTTTTCCAGTGACCAGTCATCTTGCTGCCTACAGGTTTCTTCCTCTTCCTGTGGTTCTGTGCCCAGAAGCAACACTCTGATATGGAGGCTGAGACCTCCAGCTCTTCACAGATGATACGTACTGGGCTCCCAAGCCATGATTCTTCAATCAGATCTCCTCTACCTTCTTCTGTCACCTGCTCAAGCAGTCCTGTTCTTCCACATGGCACAAGCCACCAAGAGGGTGGAATGAAGGAGGATATGGAACATCCGGGGACATAAGGAGGTCCGGTCTTCCATGCCCAGTATACTTGGTTTCCCTGGGAACCAGAACATGGCCAGGATCCTGAGCACACACCCAGAGAACTAATTCTTATCCTTGAATTTTCTCTCAGCAAAGAGAGATAAGGACCACTGCCAGAGACATTTAATTTTCCCCACAGGACATCTCCCTTTGGGTCAGGATGGGAAGACCCAGATGAAGGTGTCTGAGTCTTGTCCCAGTGGTCTTTGGGGATAATCCTACTAATAAAGTGGGAAAGAGCCCTGGATTAGGAGGCAGATCTGAAGTCTTGATCCTGCTACCTATTAACTGTGCTATCTCAGTCAAGAGTTTCCTAATCTGTCAGATGCAGATAATAATACATCTCATGAATGTTGGGAGGAGATGGGATATTGCAATAGAAAAAGTGTTAGACCAGGAGTCAGGAGTATTGAGTTTTAAGTAGCTTTATGTAATTCTGGGTAGATCATTTCCCTTCTCTAGCCCCCAGTTTACCCATCTATAAAAAATTATATTGAACCAGATAATTTCTAAGGTCCCTTGTAGCTCTGGCATCCTGTGATCTTGTGATCCATTGTGATGATTTCTGTGTAAATACTTTGGAGAACATAAATTCTTTAGAGACTTTTTTTTTTAAACCTGTGATTTTATATATGTGGGAATCTTCTTCCACCAATGCAGATCAGCAACTCCTCTGTAACTTGAGGTCTTCTCTTTCCCCTGGGCACACTAACAAGTTCAGTAGCTCATCCAGAATCACACAGCCAATATGTGTTAAAGGAGGGTGTCGAAGCCAGATGTTGCTAGCTTTTTAGGCACCCCCTAACTACACCATGCTTCCTCTCTATTGGCCATCACCAGAGGGGGGCAATGGATGAGTTTTACCTTAATATCTCTCCCCTCTTCCCCTCCCCTGCCACCCCCAGCCCAATATGGGCATTTTCTTGGTGTGTGGTGAGGCCTGTCCAAGCCTTTCCTTGACCTACCTCCCTCACCCCTAACCCAAAGGGAAAGACTTCAACATAGGAACACTGCCATCTTTTGTTTCCCCAGCACTCAGCACTGGAACATAGTAGGCACTTAAGACATGCTAGTTGATTGACAGGGATTCAGGAGAAGGGGCCAGTTTAAGGGGAATAATGATGCATTCATTTGTTTAGGGGTATGCTGAGCATCGGGTACTAGTGGGAATTGGTGTTCTGATAAACAGACTGTCTGACATGTGAGTGAGGTCCTTGGGAGAACAATCACAGTTGGAATTGCCCACTAGGGTGTTGCTGATTGGTTGAGCCACAGAGTCTCTTCAGGGTGGATGGGCCTAGCGAGGGAGGGACCATTTCCCCACTGATTTCTTGACAGGACCCAAGCCTTGGGCATCTGGGGTGAGACAGAGGACATATCAATGTTTGCATAATATCCTGGGCAAACCATATCACTTCTCCAAAGTGCAGAATCCTCAATTTTAAAAAAATGGAATATTAATAACATACACACTTTATGGGGCTATTGTGGAGGGGGGTTAATGGTTCTATGAGAACAGAAAGAAGGAGATCATGTATGATAAACACCTGTAATCACTAAAGGGCCATAAGGTCTACAGTCATTAACACTGTGAAATACAGCCCCATTTCTATGGGTGGAGTCTCGTGCTAGGTACTTCCTGGGGAGGCAAACCCTACTCTCCAGTAGATTATAGTTTAATGGAGAGGAGAGACAACCTATAGAAAATCTCTGGACACTCACAAGGGCTTCGAAGCTATAAGCATCCTTAGTATACACTAAATCAGGTCAAGAAAATGGTTTTCTGAAGGAGACACATCTCCATGTGACTGGTGCCTTGAGTCCTAGAGAAGGGGAAAGGTCATGTCCTTCTGATTCCTTAATCCAGAACAGGCTTCCCCTGCTTTGCTGAGCTGGCTCCTCCCAAGCTAAAACTGCTTTTCACAATCCTTTGTGCAGGTGGAATCCTGGGAACCCTACTAAGGAGGACCCTTAGTGAGAGAGGGGTTCATTAAGATTGAGCTGTTCCAATATTGTGAGATGATCATCTGTGAATGACCTTGAAGTTCTCAGCAGTACCATGATCGAAGATAACTCTGAAAGATTTAGGATGAAAAATGCTATCCATCCCCAGAGAAAGAACTGATGGTGTCTGATTACACAGTGAAGCATACTTTTTAACTTTATTTTATTAAGTTTTTTTCTTGTCTACATTTTTTCACAACCTATTATGTATAGCTTTATATATTATATACCTATTATATATTATATGTTTATATCTATATCTATATCTATCTATCTATCTATCTATCTATCTATCTATCTATCTATCTATCTATCTATCTATCTATCTATCTATCTATCTATAGCATGACTGCAGTGTATAACCTACATGGGATTCCTTGCCTTCTCAATGGGGAGGGATGATGAGGAGGGAGAAAGGGAGAGAATTTGGAATTTGAGGTTTCAGAAACAAATGTTGAAAACGGTATTTGTGGGGGGGAGGAGCCAAGATGGCAGAGTAGAAAGATTCATATATGCTAGCTCCGAACCCACAGCCCATAAATTACCCGTAAAAAGAACTCCCAACAAATTCTGGAGCAATGGAAGCCACGCAGCAATGGAGTGGAGGAGATTTCTGTTCCAGAGAGCCCTGAAAAACCAACACCAAAGGTCCGTCATGCACCGGACCCAGAGCAGAGCCCAGCCCTTCCCTGGCCGTGTGGCACTGAGAGGAGCAGATCCGAGAAGGCTTCAGGGACAGAATCTCCGGCGACCACAAAGGTCCCTCAACCCACAGGCACTACAGGTCTGTGAGAGAGCCTTCTGGACTGGCTGAGAGGGAAGCGGGGTGTCTCCATAACTCAGGCCCCCTCGGGAGGCAGCAGCAGAGGCAGCAGCAGACCCGGCCTCCCAAAGCAGGCAGGAGCTTGGGTCCATTACTGAAGGTCTCTGCATAAACCCCCTGAGGGAACTGAGCCTGGGCAACCCTGCCCCCACCTGAGAACCTGAACTTAATCTTTCACACTGAATAGCAGCCCCGCCCCCCCACAGAAAGCCCTGAGGTTGGGAAACAGCATTTGAATCTCAGACCCCAAGCACTAGTGAGGCGGGGGTGGAGAGGAATCTCAGAACTCAAGTAACTGGCTGGGAAAATGTCCAGAAAAGGGAAAAAAAATAAGACCATAGAAGGTTACTTTCTTGGTGAACAGATGTTTCCTCCTTTCATTTCTGATGAGGAAGAACAATGCTTACCATCAGGGAAAGACATAGAAGTCAAGGCCTCTGTATCCTGAACATCCAAAATAGATATCCAATGGGCTCAGGCCATGCAAGAGCTCAAAAAGGATTTTGAAAATCAAGTTAGACAGGTGGAGGAAAAACTGGGAAGAGAAATGAGAGAGAGGCAAGAAAAGCAGGTCAATACCTTGCTAAAAGAGACCCAAAAAAATGCTGAAGGAAATAACACCTTGAAAAATAGGCTAACTCAATTGGCAAAAGAGGTTCAAAAAGCCAATGAGGAGAAGAATGCTTTCAAAAGCAGAATTAGCCAAATGGAAAAAGAGGTTCAAAAGCTCACTGAAGAAAATAGTTCTCTCAAAATCAGAAAACGGTATTTGCATGTAACTAGGAAAAGTAAAATACTAAATAAAAGTTTAAAAAAAGAAATAAAAAAAGATAGAACAGTTAGCCTAAGTTCTATGGCAGGAAGCAGGAGTCCTGAGTTCCATTCAGAGCTGGTAGGTTTCTCATGGAAGTAGCCTTGAATGGGGAGTTGAGAAGTAGATGGATGACCTTAACCAAATCACTCAGTTTCATCAAGCGAGCAGGTTGGATCGAGTGATTGACCAGTCAATCAATAAGCATCAAATATCTACAATGTGCCAGACAGTAGGCTAAATGTTGGGATGCAAAAAGAAGCAAAAGACAGTATCTTCCCTCAAAGAGCTTACAACCTAGTGGACTGATTGGTCATCTTTAATACTCTGTGGCTCTGTGAGTCCTATTCAATGTGGTCTCCCATCCAGAGTCAACAGTGGGACCAGGTGACAAAGAACTGTGAGGTATGCAACGTGAGAGATGCATCTAGGTGGTCCTGTGGATAGAGCATTGGATCTGGAACCGGCAAGACTTCAAATCCTACCTCACACACTATCTTTCTGAACCCCAGGCAAAACTTCATTTCCAACTTATTTCACTTGCTGGCCCCTGGGGACAACTCTAACCTGAGGTAAATTCAGTTAATGGTCAATCTCCTCATCCCCAACTTTCTGTCTCAAGGAAGCCCAATCACATTGTTCTCACTCCTGGCTTGGCCTCTGAGCTGTTTGGGCTAAATTGTATCTTGTTCTGGTCCCCCTGATGAACCCCACCCCCACTTTCTGTTCAGTATAGTAAATTAATAAGTAGATATTATAAAGGGGCAGTAGCAGGAAGTGAGATTGCAAAGAGAAACCTAGAAGTCATACACAAAGTATTTCAAAGATCAGAAGAGCATTATTTCCAAACGGTTATCCTATATTAACCATAAGTCACATCCTAGCGGTATGTGCTAAATCGGGGGGGATGGGTACTAGTCACTGCTGTTAAGGTCCTTTGGTCCTATGATATGTAAATCTCTGAGAAGTTCCCCAACAGGATGCCAAATGGTGTTGCTAACTTTTGTAGGACATGGGTATGTCAGCTTTAAAGTTTTACTGAGATCTTTGAGATGATTTGGACATGTTAATGCACTAACCTCAAGGTGGCATGGCAAGAGTCGGTTCTCCCAAAAAAACCCCTATAAAAATGAGACTTCAAACTCCTTTCCCTCCGCCTCAGCTCTCTTCTATATGTATTGGGTTCATGTTGTTCCCAACTCTAATCCATGGTTACATGAGCGATACTCCTCCCTCTCCCTCTCCCCAATCTCTTCCTCACACTAACTACCACCCTCCACCACCTCATCCCTTGACCCCACTATGTCTGCCTCAGTGCCCCTTTTGCCACCTGTCTCTTGTATTTTCTGCACCTGTTCCCCCCTTCCCCCTCTCTCCCTTCACCACTTTCATGGTGGCCTTTCCTTGTGAGAACCTGGCACGTTTGCCTCCATTTTATAAATTCCTAAATTGATTAGCAATTCACTGCTTCATCTTCACGCTGGCTGCCTTGTCTTTCTTCCCTCTCCCCTTCCCCTCTCTCCTTTATGCTTTGTCTTCACGTATTAGAACATAAACATCTAGAAAGTGGGAACTAAATTTTCTTCTTGTTTTTATGTTCTCAGTGCATAGCAAGTGTCTTAAATATAGTAATCAGTTAATAAGCTATCTAATTCATCTATGCTTCTCTCTGTCCTTCTCTCTCCATCCCTTTGCACTCTCCATCCCTCCCCCTTCCTCTATCTTCATCCATCCATCCATCAATCTATCCATATAAAAATAAAACAAAATGCTCTCTGTCTCAGTTTCCTTATCTGTTAAATGGGAATAGTAATAATACCTACCTTCCAGAGGGTCAAAATCAATCAAGATAACATCTGCATATGTACACACATGTCTATATACACATGCATGTATATATACATATATGTATAAAACTATGAACACTTTAAAGAGACATACATAAATAAAGATTTTAGTTATCATTTATGGGGTGGGAAGGAGGGATGAAACTGAGCTTTACACTCCTTATTCACAGATATGACTACTAGGTGTCACTGCTGCTCTGCTTTCTGCTTAGATCACTTTTGGGTCTGGGGCTACCTTTCCATCTCAGTCTCTGAGGAGGGAAAAAGGATTAGGTCATAGCTTAGCTCTGTTTCTGTGGAGCACAGTCCCAGTTCCAATTTCAAATCTCCCTCAGGGTTCGAGTCCTAGGCGCCTGGACTTCTTAGGATTTCCATGGCAGCATGGATAGCTGAACCATCTTATCTACAAATCTGGCTCCAAAGTGGTCATGACTGGTATTTCCAGGTCCCACGGATGATCATCTCTAGCATCTGAAACAGAGAGGACAAATGACACAGAACAGAAACAAACATCTGCAGAAGCAAACACCATTTCTAGAGCTGTGCTAAAAGACAGAGTGGAAGTAAAATCCTTCCCCTCCCCCCAGTTCAGTTAATGCTCTCCAAATTGTGGGTGAACTGGGATTTTCACCCTATGGAAATAGCCACAAAGAGAACAGCAGGGAGCAGTGGGGCAGGGAAGTCATTCCTCCAATTTCTAATGCAATAATCATAGCTCTCAGATAATAGGAGATTAGTAAATAATAGAGTTTTAAGGTTTACAGAGTATTTTCTTTACAACCATCGGGTGAGATACCAGTATGCCCATTTTATAAATGAGGAAACTGAGGTTCATAAGCATTTATATCACATCCTAAAGTTTGCAAACTGCTCTACATATATCTCATCTGATCATCCCAACCATCTTGTGAAATAATGCTATATTTATTTCAGTTTCATAGCTGAGGAAACTGAGATTAAGAGAACTTAAATGGTCTTGCCCAAAATCACACCACTAGTAAGTAGTTTTCTTCTGAAACATCAAATAGAGATCACAACCTAAAAGTCAAATAAATATTTGCTGATGCAAATGAGTGGGACAACATTTTTGCAGATTTCAAGTCTGTCTTATTCCAAACTATCCTCTGGGGATGACTGAATACCTTCCAAAAAAAAATTAGACAATCAAGTGATTTGTCAGTTATAAAGAAAGTGAGAGTGGAAGAGAAAGGAGTTAGTAGAATCACTCATTCGGAATTTAACTAATTCGTTAATTTCACTATTGGTTCTCTAAATGGGAGAATTTCCCAATAAGCAGTGAACTGAGATATATACAATGTCCTCAAAATCTTGATCAAGCATTCAATTGCACTAAGATTTTTGGGACACTGCATCTATTAGAGAAAATGAACTATATCCACTTTTGACATTCTCACTATAAATGATATCAGAGATCAAGAAATTATATTTAAATAGGAGGATGTCTCAAGTTTTCCTTGTCAGGGCTAGCAAGGGAGTTATTTTACCATACACTCATAGGCAACAGGAAACATTCCCTAGGACATCCAGTCTATCACTTTTCAGTGATCATTATGCATGTGAACAAGTAGACCACCATGAAGGTAATTGTTGCCTCTATGCCAGTATCAGTCACAAAGGATGAAGAAATAGAGATGTTCTATGATGATGAGACCTTCTAAATTAAATGAACAATAAATACTCTATACTTAGTCACATCACTGTGTCTCAGTTGTCACATGAGTGTAAAGTGAAAAATTATTTAGAAGGTACGGTTTAGGATCAATAAGAGAAAGTGGTCCAAGACTTGCAGAATGCTCAGAGTCCCATACCTACATATTAGGAAGACTTTCTTCAAAAAGAGAATTGGGAGTCATCACTTGACAACATGCACACACACACGTGTGCGCACACACACACAAATGAAACTGTCTCACTAGACAAGGAACAGCTGGTTATGAATAGAGCAGCTATTTCCAAATCTCCCATGTGTATAAAACCAGTTGGTCTGTTGTTTAAGCCGAAGGCTAAAGCCAATACCAAGTCCGAAGAAAGATAAAGACGAGTAGATACTGTATCTAGCTCCTACTCAACCTGCTACAGGATGACCACTCTGGAAGCTAGGGATCAGACAGGAGTAAAAACATTGTCTCAATTACCATTTCTTAGCCAAGTTTAACCAAAACAGTCGCGACAATGAAGAGGTCAAAAGAGCCTAAGTCAATTGGCATTGGATCTCCTTATCTGAATGGAGCAACATGTCATCCAGAGAAGCACTAGTTTCTTTCTTTTTTAAAAAAAAAATCATTAATTTGCTTATTTTTAGTTTTCACCATTCATTTCCATAAGATTTCAAGTTTTAAAATTTCTCTCCTTCCTTCTCCTCCCCCATCCCCAAGACAGCATGAAATCTGATATGAGCTCTACTTACACATTCATATTAAACATATTTTCACATTAGTCATGATGTAAAGAAGAATTAGAGCTAATGAGAGGAACCACAAGAAAGAAAAAACAAAACAACAAGAGAAAAAAAGAGCAAATTATACTCTTCCATTTGTACTCAGAGTCCAAAGTTCTTTCTCTGGATGTGGATGGCATTTTCCATTCTGAGTCTTTTGGGGTTGTTTTAGGTCCTTGCATTGCTGAGAAGAGCTAAGGCTATCAAAGTCAGTCATTGTACAGCGTGGCCGGTATTGTGTACAATGTTTTCTTGGTTTTGTTCATTTCACTCATTGTTAGTTCATATAAGTCTTTCCAGGTTTTTCCGAAATCTGCCAGCTCATTATTTCTTATAGTGCAATAGCATTCCATTACATTCATATACCACAACTTGTCCAGCCATTCCCCAGTTGATGGGCATCCCCTCAATTTCCAATTCTTGACCACCACATAAATAGTTGCTATAAATATTTTTGTATATGTGAGTACTTTTCCCATTTTTGTGATCTCTTTGGGATACAGATCTAGAAGCAATATTGCTGCATCAAAGGACATACACGATTTTATAGTCCTTTGGACGTAGTTCCAAATTGCTCTCCAGAATCGTTGGATCAATTCACAACTCCATCAACAATGCATTAGTGATCCAATTTTCCCATATCTTCTCCAACATTTATCATCTTCTTGTTTTGTCATGTTAGCTGATGTGGTATGATGTGGTACCTCAGAGTTGCTTTGATTTGCATCTCTCTAATCAATAATGATTTAGAGTATTTTTTCACATGACTCTAGATAGCTTTAATTTCTTCCTCTGAAAACTTCCTATATCGATTGAAGAATGACTTGTATTCTTATAAATTTGATTTGGTTCTCTATATGTTTTAGAAATGAGGCCTTTATCAGAGAACTGGATGTAAAAATTGTTTCTCAAGGAAGCATCAGTTTCGAAGACAAACTCATTTGTGGAAACTTGCGGAGAATGACAGAAGATTGTGACTAAGTAGCATGTAACTAAATAACAAAAACAATTGAGGAGAAAACAAAGTGTAAGAGGTTTGGGTAGGCTGTTAGGCTGAGAGCATTTCTAAATGGAGGACAACAAGCAATTGTGAAATAGAATAGATCCGAAAGCGTTTGCATAGTGATCTTTCACTGGCAACAAAAGATCAACTTCCACTTTTGGATTCTATCAGGTCTCTAACCAGTATAGTATATAAAGAAATAACAATGACAATTGGGAAAATGAAATCTGGAAGAATGACCAGACCTGACCAAATGTGGACAGAAGATATGTATGCTAGAGGCAACCCCATTTTAAAGGTGCTCAGGAATTGATTTCCAAGCTGTCTCAAAAAAGGGATTATTCCAAATGAATGAGAAAAAATAACATATCAATTTTACAAAAATAAAAATAATACAGCAGAAAGACATCACAAGTACTGAACCATGTGCCCATATTCTCATCAATATAAAACAGTTGTAAAAATAGTTTATGAGGGCATTCTTGATGAAAGTCAAAAAGTAGCAGGCAAGATTTCACTGCTGGTTTTTCGATAGTAGACCCTAACTGCTCACTCACGCAATTGATTGAAAGACATTGAGAACACAATATGCCATTGAATCCATTATCAGTTGGCTTGATATGGTAATAAGGTTAGTCTGCTCTTGAAGCAATATTCTTGTAATCATGATTTCCTTTGCTAGGCGTTGACTGGCCATTTCTTTAGCGATCTCTTGTAGCATTTTCCTAGGAATCTAGCAAGATCGTTAGAGAAGCAAAGCTAATGAGTTGAGGATGGGCTAGAGTGGAGAAAGACAACTTGAACTTGAGCTTTGACTGTGAATCTTACCCTTTGCTGAATTTAATCTGTTGGCATCCTCAGAGATGTGGAAGCTGCAGCTGAGGCTTTTTCACTAACCCTAGTTCCGCCCCACACCCTCCAGTCCCAGATCTACTCCTAGAACAAGCACACAACCCCAAAACCTCAATAGCACAGACGCTGACTAATGGAAACTAACTGCTGATATTTCCCCAAAACATCAAGAATAACCCTCAGTTCCAAAGATAGCATTTTATCTTAGCAACAGAGGGGCTGTGCATGCTTCACATCGCACGAATATGTTCAGTTTGCAATATTTTACCAATAACATGCTGAGTGATCTTGGGCAAGGTATTTCGCAGTCATGGGCCTCAGTTTCCTTATCTATCAGATGGAAAATCTCACAGTCACAACTTCAGAGCTAAAGAGGACCTTACAGGCCACTGAGTTCAGCTCCATTATTTTACAAATGTAGAAACTGAGAGACAAAAAAGATCAAATGACTCGACTGGAGTTGCATAGTTAATAAGTGTCTGGGGCAGGATTTGAATGTAGTTTTCCTGATTTCAGGTCCAACCCTCTACTTACCATGCCTTCTAGTTGTCTCTAGTATGTAGTCCACCTCCATCCTACCACTTGAGGAATATCTTCACTGTAAATACTAGGGAATCTCAATCTGGTCCCTCCCATTGCCAACTATGCATTGGATATTGCTGCTGGCCAGTTTTTCATGGGTTTCACAGCTATGACACTTAAGTAAAGAGAGCTGAAAGAGAAAATGGTGTAGTTGAAAAAGCTGTGCAAATAATGCAAAACCCAATAAGCCCTTCTTTCCAGGTGAGGGACCAGAGAGATTTCAGAAAATTCCCAGGGTTTTACTGTGCTGATCTGGGGAGGACAGATATCAGATCAGGTGACCAGGGCTCAGAATGATTGATTTCTAACTCAGAAGATCTATAGGAAAAGGTTCCCTGCTTTCTATAGTCCTCTGGGGGAGCAGAGGCCAGGAGCCTCAATTTCTCATTCCCAAACTGCATCTTGGGTCATATTCTGCTCCTATTTTGTCCTCTCATCCTCACTTAGCTCTGAAGGAAGCCAGAAGCTTCCCACACTTGGACCATCCTCTTGGACTGGCCACATTTCCAGTAAGATGCTGACATGAAACCCTTGACCAGGCATCCAGGAAGCTGCTAATGTCATTTGGTGAAATCCTCCCTGCTCTTCTCCCAGGCCTTCCACAAAACTGGGCCAAAGGAGAAACTCCTACTCTTTTTCCTTTTTATGGGTCAGGGGAGAGAGAAGCCAGGAATTCTGGGTCCCTGACACAAAGAAACACCTGAGTGAGACCTAGGAGGGCTTGGTATATAGTAAGAACTTAATAAATGCTTGTTGATTGGCCAAACAAACCAAGAGTCAATTAAATAATTAGACAGATCTCACCAGCATCTAGAAGCCCCATTCTTGCCCCCTGCCCTCCTTCCTCCAATGATTTGATTGTTTCCAATTTATCCTGTCTATAATTTATTTGTCCTTGGTTGTTGTCTCTTCCATTAGACTGGGAACCCCTTGAAAGTAGGGGCTGTCTTTTGTCTTTCTTTGTATTTCTAGCACTTAGTACAGTGCCTGGCATACAATAGGAGTTTAATAAATGTTTACTAATTAACTACGTAGATACAGTTTCCTTTCCCATCGTCCAGACCTGAAACGTTCTGATTGTCCTGCTGTGAACTCCCTGGTGTCCTTGGAAGGCTCCCTTGAGATTCAGGAACCACAGTCTTATAGGCAAGGACCTAAACAGTGAATTCCACACTGGCCTGGGATGTTGGTGCAATACTTGTCAATCAAGACTTTGTCCTGTGAATTCAATAAGGGGTATTTACTGACCCTTGTCAGAGACAAGACCCTCCTTGGCTCCAACAGATATTGCATTTGTAGAAAAAATTCACTTTGGCTAACCCTAAGCAGGTCACATAACTTTTCCAGGCCTCAGTTTCCTCATTTGTAAAATGAGAGGGTTGTTCTTTGATGACCTCTAAGGTCCTTTCCTAGTTCTAAGGCTACTAATCTTCTCTTCCTTCTAATTTGAGCAAGCAGGCAATTTCAGCAAAATGCCTTTACCTGCTGAAACTCAAGCATTCAGGTGCTTCCCCCTCATCAGTCTCTGATCTGAGGGGAAATACAAAAAGCCATGGTGGACAAGAAGAATCAGAGCCAGAGAATAGGGTGCTCCTCCTCTGGCCACCTGAGGGGAGTTGAGTGAATGCTACCCTAACTCTTCCTCATGCAACGGCATCATTGCTGATGGGAGGGTAGAAATGGGTTCATTTTTCTCAACCTCACAGGACTGGTGTGAGAAACAACAGATGAGCATGGGAAGCCCATTTTTAAGTGTTTTCTTCATATTTATTATATTTATTTTTAGTTTCAGAGGGTGAGGGTGGGTGTTTCTGTAATGGTTTCCTGCAAGCTGCACAGGCAGATCCACTTCCTGGTACCATGAATGTAGGTCCTTGGAAAAAGTTGAGATTATCACATCACTTGCTTGTGGTTATGGTTAGGGTGGGCAGTGAGGATCATTCTGTTTTGCCTCTGTTGTTACATGGTAATTTTTTCCCACGATTAAATGGGGTCACGGTTTTCTCCCTATCAGAGAGCTCTGGGAGTTGGGAGGAGCTGCTTGATGCAACTCAATTGGACATTAAATCTTTACCACGTGCCATGCACTGTGCCAGGCAGAAGGGTTCAAATACAAAAAGTGAGACAGCCAAGGCCTTCAAAGAACCATAAATTCTACTGGGGGAAAGGAAGAGGATGCAATATATTGTCAATAACTAAACATGGAGTTTATATAAATACCACAGTGAGTAATATAGAGTCATTTCAAGAGAAACAGCACGGATCCTGGAGGGTGGTAGGTGGGTTGATCAGGGCAGGCTTCATGTAGGAGGTGTCAGACGAGCTGTCCTCTAAAAGAAGCTTGGCTTTCTGTGAATTGGAGGTGGAGAGGTTGTGCCAGGTCAGCCCAGGAGAACTTTCATGCAAATCACTCAAATAATCAGTCACTGAGCATTTATTAAGGGCTGATTTCCTATCCAGCACTAGGCTAAAGTACTGGTCATACACAGAAAAACAAAAACCAATTCCTGCCTAACTTTAAGGAGTTGATGTTCTAATGGGAGCAGTAACATGTACCCATGTGGGTAGCCACAGGAGACATTTGGTAGGCAGCCCAAATGGGCAGGGCTCTAGGAGTTGGGGAGGGGGTCCAGAAAAGTCCTCCTTGCTGGCAATTCAGAAGGGAGGAGGGAGAACATACAGGCAGAAGACATGGCCACTGGGATGGGATGGGGGGTTTCTTGACTAGGGTATAACATGATCAGATTTGAGCTTTAGGAAAATCTCTTTGGTAGGATGGTTGAGAGGCTCCTGCCTTCCTAGTCCAGGTAAGAAGTGATGAGGACTTGGACTGGAATGGTTGAGTAATTGGAGAGAAGGGCTCTCAATTGAGAAATATGGAGAAAGAAATCAGGTTTGGCCACTGACTGGCTACTTGAGGTAAGGGAGAGAGAGAAAATGGGGCTAGGGATGACACTAAGGCTGCAAACCAGAGACACTAGGAGGACAGTGGTAACCCCAAGAGTAATAGAAAAGTCTAAAACAATGAAGGATTGGTGGTGAGGAGGGAAGAGAATGAGGTTGGTACATGTTGAGATGCCAGGTGAGTATCTAGTTCAAAATGGTGTTACCTTCTCTGTGAAGCCCCTCCTCATCCCCAAGTTGTTAATGATCTTTCTTTTGGATGATTCTCAACTTAGTGAGCAGAGTTTTGGGGTTGGAGTCAGAAAGACCTTTGTTTAAATACCACTTTTGACACTTGCTAACTGACTGACCCTAAGAAGCTCATTTCAACCCTCCCATTCCCCTGACATCTTCTTGCCATGTGGTACCATCAGAGAGGTAAGTCCTTCCTACCCCTGTGACCCTGAGCTCTGATTATTAAGCATTTCTCAGGCTCACCAAGCTCTTCCAAGCACTTTCTTTCTACATGACTGATGGTTACATGGATCAATGGATGGAGCGTTGAGCCTGAAGTTAGGAAGACCTGAGCTCAAATACAGCCTCAGATACTTACTAGCCCTGTGACCCTAGGCAAATCACTTCACCCTATTTGCCTCAGTTTCCTCATCTGTAAAATGGGCTAGAGAAGTAAATGGCAAACCACTCCAGTATCTTGCCAAGAAAACACCAAATGGGGTCACCAAGAGTCTGACAGCACTGAACCACAACAAACTAGGATTTTGCATAGGATTAATTCTTTCAAGCTAGAAAAGATTTTAGAGGCCATTTTTGTCCACTTTCACTTTACAGATGAAGAAGCTGAGGCCAGAAAAGTTAAGTGACTTGCCCAACATTACATAGGCAGAAAGCGAGAGGCAGGATACGAACCCAAGTCCTCTGACTCCAAAGTTAGTATTATCACAGAAACCACATCCCTTCCAGCCTGTAAGAAAGAAGGGATGTGTTCCTAATTTTGTAGTTGAAGAAGAGGTTAGCTGGGTCTGGCTAAGTCACTGGATTTCTCTGAACCTTAACTTTCCCTCTATAAAGGGGAGGTTGGAAGGGCAAGGATGGGTTAAATTTTAAGTGTCCATTTAAATGTGAATTATGGGGGCTTATTGTATGAATGAATATCCAGTGGGGCTTTGCTTTTTTTTCCCTCTTAAGAGAATAGTCAGAGCTTCCTTTTTTCCCTTATCCCCAAGGTGATAGAGAAAATTCCAGGAAGGTAGGACCTGATGGCTTCTATACTTTAGGGGCTTCAGAGACACTGGACCCCAGTGGAGAGAATTTGATTTGTTTCTATCGACCAAGGAAAGTAAAGGAGGGAAAAATTGGATTGCCTTACCCACTAGACTGGTGCGAAATTGTTTCAGGCAAGGGATGTCCAACCCTAATGTTGTTGTGTTTGTCCTTCGTTGTAGAAGAGGCCATGACATCAAGAAGATGACATGACTTGCAGCTGACTTTGATTTGAGTGAGGAAGTACTGTGCAAGCTCACCAGCCTCACTTTCCCCTCTAGAGCCATCCCCTAATGTTGAGGAAATAGGAAGAAGCACCAGGGTTAGAGTGAAGATTAGGTGGGTGAGATTCCACGTTGGTCGCGTTCTGGCCATCCACCCTCCTGCAGTGGGACCATTGTACCTCCAGAGACAACACTCTCAGGGATTTTACACAGCCCTTCCTCTGGGAATCACAAACTGACCAACGCTTCCATTGCTAGTAGCAATGAAGACAATGTATTGATTAACTCCTCTCTGGCCCTACTTGCTACCTCAGTGGCTGCCCAAAACAGAACACCCCTCTACTTCCCTATATCTGTTGTCTGTCCTTATTAGGTAGGCAGGCAACCAGCATTTACTAAGCGCCTACCGTGGGCCAGACACTGTACTAAGCGCCAGGGGTGAAAATTCAAGCAAAAAGAAAGTCATTCCCCTGCCCCGACATTCTAATGTGTTGTTATATAGAACAGTTATACGGATGAGAAGGTTGGGGAGGTTCCTGTGTGAGGGTGTAGTATTAAAATCCGTGGAATCAGAAGCACAACTAGAGGAGGGAGGAGGGAACAAGCACTTATTAAGAGCCTACTATGTTCTAGGCACTATGCTAAGTGCTTTAAAAATAATATCTCATTTGATCCTCTCAACTCTCCTGGTACTTTGGTGCTATTATTATCCCTATATAATAATATTATATTTATAATAATTATGATATCTTATTAAGAGTATATTATATATTTATTATTATTAAAGCTAAGGCAGCATTTGACTTGCTCAAGGGTCACACAGATTGGAACTCAGATCTTCCTGACTCCAGGCTCAGTGCTCTTGGGCATTTTGCCTCATTTTGTGTCCCTAATGTTTAGCACAGTGCCTGGCACATAGCAGGTCTTGATAAATTGATAAATGACTTCACTTGATAAATGTTGATCAGTTGATTGATTTGTGTCACCTAGCTGTCCAGAGGAGGGAAGCGTGCCTCCCTCAAATGGAGCTCTGAAAGAAACTAATGGGACAAGGAGGCCCAACATGGTGGAAGGATATTCCAGGGTGGGAAGGGCCCAAATGTTGAAGGAATTCCCAGCAGGAGAAGGCAACTGAATCGTAGGGGCAATTCTAGAATTAGAAGCATAGCCTAGAAGGGGATTGTAGTTCCTCGATTGTCTCAATTTTGCATTTAAGTCTTAGCACTTAAGCCAGTGCTTGGCACATAGTAGGTCTTTAAGAAATGGCTTTTCATTCATTCATTTTCCTGACAGAGCAGAGCAAAAAGTGAGCTACATAGGAAAGAGGATGCACCATTCTTCCTGGGTGGTGTTCTAATCCTAGGGTTGCTCAGATACCACTGTCTAGAAAACTCAGGGGAAACCCCTGATGTTCAAAGACTACCCTCTGCAAAGGAGAGTGAGAGCTCCGCCTTCCCCTAGTGGAATCCCCAGATGCCTTTGATAGCTAGTCCAAGGGCCATCCCCTCCTACATAAAGCCTTCTCTGACTGCAAGAACCCTCCCAGAAATCACCTTGTATTTACTTCCTGTAGTTTTTATATTTACTTGTACATGCTCAGGTTATTTCCCCCAAAAGAATGAGGTCAAAGACTTGTTTTTGTTTCTCTATCTTCAGCACAGAGATTGAAATGTGGCAGACCTTGATAAATGAGCATTGAATGAATGAATGAACCAATCCTTTTGATGTCCATCCTGTTCCCCTTCTCAGATTAAAAGAGAGATTTTTAGATTCCCCATATTGGGGTACATGTAATAGAATGAAGAAAGCATAGAGATCCTAGAAAGAATCAGCTGCAGGTCCTAGTCCATAGAATTAGAGCTAGGAAAAACCTTGGAAGTCAGTGAGTCCAAACCCCCTATTTTGCAAATGAGGAAACTGAGCCCCAGAGAGGTTCAGACACTTAGCCAGGGTCCCATAAGTAGTAGGTACCGGAGGGGAGCTTTGATATTCCTGATTCTAAGTTCATTGTTTTTCTCTGCCCACTCACTACACTATGCTTCCTCAATCCAGTTCTAATGCTGACTCTGGGGACACCAATGAACTTTTCTGGGTCTCAGTTTTCCCATCTGTGAAATGAAAATGACAATTCTTGCTTATGTTTCTTTGTCTGCAAAATGAGTATAAGGGTATAAGAGTAGTATAAGAGAAACTCCTGCAGACTAGAGTAGATACTTTGAATAACTAGGAATGAGACTGGGCAAAGAGAGAGACTTGTCTTGAACCAAATGGCCCTTCACCCTGAAAGATTCCCAAGAGAAACCTGGATTTGAAAGGGAATTTAGGGAATGGATGGTCAAGGAGGATTGGTCGGATGGGAGAGATGGAAGTAGGACTGGAGTGAGAGAAAGAGAAATACATCCTCCTTCTCTGAGTCATGAGGAGTTCATTCCCCATGTCTCCCTCTTAGCAGAAAGTTATAAAATTCAGTTCTATATTGTCAAGATGTGGTCAGTGTAATTGTGTGTTTGCTAAATGGTAGCTGTACCATACCTTGTCTTCTTTCTGATGGAGTAGAAGGGTTCTATTGAGGACAGGGAGAAGAGTTAGAGGGATATGACTTCCATGTAAATAAGAGAACACAAACAGATCATTTTTTAAAAAAAGAAATGTATTCCAGGGAGGGGGGGCTCCCTAGCCATTCCCCTTCCCCAAGTTATATTATCATTGCCTTCCACCTATCACTTCTAAGAGTTTTTCTTGCAGCAGTTTTGTAAGGTAGAAGTGTTTGGCCCACTCTATAGATGAGGTAACTGAGGCTCAGACAGGTAAGTTGGTATGCCCTGTCTGTGGCAGAGCTGGCACTTCACCCTAGGGCATCTGATACGAAGTACAGTTTTCTTTCCACTCAGCTACTCTGTTGAGATGCTGAGATCAGAAACAGGAAGAGCCCTTGTCATTCTGTTCCGAGCTGCTGCTGGCACTAAGTGAGAGCTGATTTCTCATGGGAGAGGGACAGGAGGCACTACTATTCTCTGAAATGTGAAGATACTGAGACTTTGGGTTTCCTCTGGTCCTTAGGTCATCCTTTTGAGCAGATGTTGTCATGGTCCTTAGTCAATCTTCACCCTTTGGTTTCAAGACTCTTTTTATCTTTTGACCTATTAAGACTTCAAATACACTTATAGTCATGGCAGCCAAGAGTGATAAAAGGAAAACTGGTCTTGGCATCAGATGGACCCTGGTTCAAGTCCTGTTTAATGCTATTTGATGCCCTTGTAATGGTAAGCTCTTAATTAATGACTATGGAATTTAATTGAATTTGATATGTAATAGAATTGAAGTTCTGGCAGGTCCTACTAAGCTGAAATAGACCCTGGGAAAACCATAACCTCTTTTTTTGTCATCGATAAAAAGAGGAGGTTGATTTGAAGACTTCTAAGACCCTTTCAAGTTCCAAATCGATGACTCTGTGTTCAGGGACAAACTAACTCTCCTCAGGGAGTTCAGTGGAGTCCTAACTATAGCATAAGGCAGTGTGTGAAGAGAGCTGTTTGAGGGGTACAAAGTGATTGAGGAGATGGGGGTGGGGGGACAGCTTCCTCATCTGTAAAATGAAGGAGTTGAGAGGTTTTTGACTGGGAGATATCCAAAAAGGCTTCATGGAAGAGGTACTTGACTTGGGTTTTGAAACATAGATAGAATCTCTCCTGCAAGAGATGTGTCTGCCCAGGAAAATGGAATGGCCAAGAACCAGAATGAATATACTTCAACAATTCAAGGATATGTAATCTCATTTTGGGCACCTAGGTGTGCTGTGGATAGAGTATCAGCCCAGTATTAAATCCAGTCTCAGCCTCTTACTGGCTGTGTGATCCTAGGGAAGTCTTTTAACCTTTTTTGCCCCAGTTTTCCTCATCTGTAAAATGAGCTGGAGAAGGAAATGACAAATCACTCTCGAAAGAAAAAAACCCCACATGGGATCAAGGAGAGTTAAACATGACTGAATACCAATTTAATTTCATTAGTGAGGCTATCCTCTCTACCAATGCAGATTCTTTGCTTTCTATGGAGCAGATCGTCTTTGAGAACTGATATTGTGAAAAAATTTATCACACCGGGGACAGCCCAGTAATGAGTTTCTCCAAATTCATCTAAGCAAATTTTTGGTTCTCAAATAATGTGCAAGATAATGTATGACCAAATGGATTGTCTAAATGTAGAGATGTGGCTTTTAGATGGTATGTGGATATCTCCAACATCTAGCTCTTTCCTTTCCAAGGCAGATTTTGATTTCTGCATTAAAAGGAGCAGAAGAAGAGCTTTGGCTTTGAGTTTTCTCCTTCTCTCATCTCCAAGAGGAATATTAACATGAGTTTACTGGTAAATGTTTAACAGCCAGCTCTCCAGAAATGCATGACATACTTTTAAATTTAATATAGCTTATTAAAATTTTCTCCTTTCATAAGAAACGATTTCTTAGAAGAAACAATTTTTGTTGTTACATGACATACTTTCATAAGAAGAATCAATTTCATAAAATTTTCACTTTTATAAGTCTGGACAATCAACAGAACAATAGATCAAGTCCTGATTTGTAATGCTGGCCAATTTCCAGAGTACAATTGTTCACATTGAAAATTTAATAATTGTCTCTCCTGAGTCTGTAAAAACTCACTCCAGAACATCCCTGAATATCAGCCTAGAATGATATCTGGGGGACGAATCTGGTTCGAAATGCTAGCTGCTTTTCTGGTCTTTCTTAAGGGGGGAGGTTTACACCCATGAACTTAGTTCCTTGTGACCAAAAGCTGTTTACACAAAAAACCATCCCCAATAGTGGACAGCAATTTAACCCACTTATCCAGACAAACAGAAATCAGAGAAGCTAAACAGAGAAGAATATTTCAACTTAGAAGGACCTTCCAGAGCTTCAATTCTATTCCATATCAAATTCAATTAAATTCCATATTCATTAATTAAGAGTTTACTATGTATAAGGTACTAAGAATTCAACATGGAAAATGGAACAGTTCTTGCCATCAAAAAACTTCCATTTTTCTGTAGATATATGATGCATCCAGTAAGTACGAGGTTGAGGAAAGGAAAAAAATGAACAAGGTATGGGGTAGGGCAGAGAAATTAGAAAATACTTTATTGTCTTTGAGAATTAATGTTCCCCATCCCCCCACCACAATGAGGCATCACAGGAGGGCATTAGTGGAAGAAGAAGCCATGGTCAGGTGCCATGCAAGATACCACAAAGTGAACATTGGAGTTAGATAGGAACTACAGGGACAAAGGAAGAGACATCTGCAGAAATACTCAGGCTAGGGGCACTGCTGGAGAGTAGATTTCTTCTAATACAACTTTAAGAACTTTAAAAGCCACTTTTAAAAAACCAAACAAAAACAGTTTCTTCTAATCTGATCTATTGCCAGATCTCACAACCTCCAAAATTTTTCTAGTATCTGACCCCTTCTCACATCCAAGGCTACTGCCTTCATTCGGTTTCTCTTTTCATCTGCCCTGAACTATTTCAATAGCCTGAAAACAATATAATAAAATAATAGCTGATCACCTTACTTCCAGTCTGCCCTGCTCATTCATCCATTCTCCTAACAACTATTCAGGTAATCCTCCTAAAGTACAGGTCAGACATATCACTGATTCCCTATCACTCATCAGATGAGATTCAGCTCCTCGGTTTGGTCTGATTCATGGTCTGGTTCCAACCTATCTTTCAAACCTCATTTTACACGGCTTGCTTTTACACACTCTGACTTCTATTTAATCTGAACTCCTTAGTATGTTTTAACTCAATGTCTCCTCTCCCACCTCCAGGTCTTTGCACTGGCAGTTCCATGTCCCATCGATGTACTTCCTCTTTGCTTCTGCCTCTGAAATTTTTGATTCCTTCAAAGTCCACCACAGGTGCCACTATCTTGGAAGAAGGTCTTCCCTATTCCCCTTCAGTTAGTTCGTTCTTTCTCCTCAAATGATTGTGTCTGTGTTTATCTGTTAATATGTCATATCCTCCAAAGTAGAGTGTGTACTCTTTGAACAAGGGACTGTTTTCCACTTCATCTTTGTATGTCTTGCACACAGTAGGAGTGTAACAAATGCTGGCTAAGTTGAACTGAATTTGTCAAACTCCCAGAATGTTAGAAACAGTTTGCACTATCTTGAGAACATGTGTGTGTGTGTGTGTGTGAGTGCATATATGTATGAATGTGTGTATGAATGTGTGTATATGAGTGTGTGTAAATGTGTGTAAATGTGCATGTGTGTGAATGTATGTATGTGTGTGTTTTGGGGGAAAGGGATATGAATCATTCAATCCCGATGACCTCAACCTTCAGAAGACAGTATAATGGCTCTGACTTTGCATTTCCTTTCTTTTCTAAATCTAAACTACAGCAATGGAGTTTGTAGCATTAGGTTTTCTCTGCCAGAAAGTTGTGACTTAACCTGATTGGATCCGAGTCAAAAAGCCTTTGGTTGAAACTGGCGACATGGGAGCATCACTTGAGAGAACAGTTACTTCATGGGGCAGGACAACAAAAATATTGTCACGTTTGAGAACCGGAAAAACAGCGCAGGGAGGTGGAAAGAACCTAAAGGCTGCAAGGAGAGAGATCACCATCCTCCCCAACCTCTGTTGCTGACTCACTGCATGATCTCAGACAATTACAGGCTGAGAGATAGAAAGAGGTACGTGTGCAAGGAAGGAGGGGAACCTTGGAGTTCATCTATATACCCTTGTTTTCCAGGTGAGAAGACTGTCACCTCTCCCTCTCAGTAAACTTCAGTGGCTCCTTATTACCTCCAGGATCAAATTAGAAATTCTCTCTCTAGCATTTCAAGCCCTTCCCAATCCATCCCCTTCCTATCTTTCTAGCATTTTGTCCTCATTCCCCTCCACACTCTAACATCCAGCAATAATAACTTATCTGTTGTTCCTCCAACACAATGCTCCATCAACTTTTCACTGGCTATCTCCCATATCTAGAATTCTCTTCCTCCTCACCTCCTTCAAGACTCAGCTCAAATCTTACCTTCTTCTCTTTCCTGGGACCTCTCTTCCAACAGCCTCCACCCCTTCTCTCTGAAATTACTTTCCATTTACCCTAGATACAGGATGTTCTCAAAGTTTCTATGTGGTTTTAAGCTTCAATAATTTAACCCAGAGGTGGGGAACCTTCAGCCTCAAGGTCACATGTGGCTCTCTAGGTCCTCAAGTGCGGCCCTTTGACAGAATTCAAGTTTTACAGAACAAATTCTTTTATGAAGGGTATTTGTTCTGTGAAGTTTGGATGCAGTCAAAGGGCTGCACTTGAGGACCTAGAAGGCCACCTGTGGCCTCTTGACTGAAGGTTCCCTACACTTGGGTTAACCTATCAGAAGCTCTGAGGTAAGAAACCTCACCAGAATTTTTAGGATACCTTGTACATCTTGTACATACCGAATTATTTGCAGGTTGTCTCTCCCATTAGACCATAAGCCCCTGGAGGACAGGAACTGTATTTTTCCCTTACTTTGTATCTTCAGTACTTAAGTTCCTGGGATGTGCTGGACCTCTTAATAAATGCTTTTGATCTGCTGACCATTTATGGGAGAGCCTTGAAAAGCATAAAACATTACCATTGATCGATGCCAATTAGGTGCCAGGCACTGCATTAGGTGGTGGGGATTCAGATACCGAAAAATGAAACATCCCTTGGGGTGATAATCTTTCACCTTGGTATCTCCGTGACATTTCTACCACATAGCCCTTTCCTGGACATTATCTTGATGGGCCATCCAACAGTCCTGTGAGGAAGGCACAGCAGGGACTTGTATTCCTTTATTTCTTGCCCCATCTCACAGAAGAGGGGCTGATGTCAGAAGAAAGTGAGTTGGGCTGCCCTGCGTGCAGAAAAACAAGGGGATTAGGGAGCTTGGGGAAGTGGGTTACAGTCCCTGCTTGGTCATCAGAGTGTTGTGTTACCTTGGAAAAATGTTTCCCCTCCATGGGACTCAGTTTTCTCCATGAACGAAGGTTAGACTAACTAATCCCTAAGGTATACTTCAGAGAAGAGTGATGGATTTGTAGTCAGAGGACCCAGGCATCAAACATTTATAATCTTGTCCCTTAACCCCTCTGGGTCTCAGTTTCCTCATATGTAAAATGAAAGGGCTGGACTAAAGGGTCTCTGGTTCCTTCCAACTCTAAGTCTATGGTTCAATGATTCCTTTTTGGAATTTTATTTTTATTACGACTTTAACAGCCCATTCAAATGCAAACATTTCAATACCCGAACACATGGGAGCCAAGGTCAACACCCAGCTCTCGACTCCTGAGCCAGGGTTCTGAGGGAGGCTTTTTAATAGAAGTGTAATTAACTCACGGAGTCTGGTCTGTGTAACCTACCAGGGACTCTGAGATGAGGCTGAGCTCACTAGAAGGAATGTGGATGACATTGCTGGCTCCTGCCTCTCTCCCCTGGGGCTCAGGATATGCCCCAGCAGGTTGAAGGAAATCACTTAGCTGGCAAGCTGGTGCCTGCTGGCTGCAGGCTGGTGCATAGCTCTTGAGCTTTCTGCCCTTACAGGGGATTCAGGAGGAGTGGGGAGGGGGTAAAAGGAGACTACCTGTCAGGGACATCAAAATCTGGCATGGGCTGGAGGAATTCCCTGGTGCTTTGTGAATCTATAAAAGCTCATGGATTAGACAGTAGCCAGGTGACTAGATCTGGCCCAGGGTTCCTTGCCCTGCTCACTGTTGGGGCTCATTTTTCACTGGAATTACCTGGACCCCATTCAGCAGAATTCAGGAGTTCCTTAGCCCACTAGCTTTTCTATCTGACCCTTCACAGGTTCAGGTAGGAATCCTGAGTCTATTCAGAAAGGTATTTACTATCCAGGTGACGCAGGACAAATCACTTGATGTCTCTGGACTCATTATCCTCATTTGCAAGATTGGATTAAGGGTCTGGTTCTATGAATTAGAAACGGAAAGGTGCTTCTAAATAATGGGATCATAGATTCAGAGTTGTAAGAGGCCTTAAAATGTCTTTAGTTCAAGGGTTCTTAACCTAGGATCTGTGAACTGTGTTTTTTAATATTTTATACTATTTCTTTTGAAACAAATTTTTACTGATGCATTTTTAATATCACCATAGTTTTCTCCAGAATTCTTTCTCTTATTCCTCTCAAAGAGCTACAAATAGATTTTTTTAGACAAAAGAAAACAATCAGAATAATATGAATACATTGAAAAAGTCTTAAAACGTGTGCAACTTGTAGACCTCACACTGTTCAGAGGAGTAAACTGGGGTGTCTTCTACATCTTTTTTTTAAGTCATGCTTCTCCTTTATAATTTTGTAACATTCATTTTTTAGTTTTGTGTGTGTTTGCCCTTTTTTTTGTCTTGCTTTAGTCATTGTGTGTAGTGTTTTCTTGGCTCTGCTTACTTCCCTCTGAATTAGTTCATCTAGTTCTGTCCAAGCTTCTCTGTATTTATTGAGTTGATCATTTCTTAGAGCACAGGAATTTTCCATCATGTACATGTACCATGATTTGTTTAGCTACTCCCTAGATGATATATTTTCTTTCTAGTTCTCTTCTATCACAAAAAAGTGATACTTTTTTAAGCTACTACAGGGGTAGCTAGGTGGCACAATGGATATAGCACCAACTCTGGCATCAGGAGGCTTTGAGTTCAAATCTGGCCTCAGACAATTGATGTGTACTAACTGCATGACCCTGGGCATGTCACTTAACCCCAATTGCCTTAAGAAAGTGCTACCATACATATGCTGATGTATATGAAGACTTATTTCTTATTAATAACCTCCTCGAGACATAAACCAGACTCTGGGTCAAAGAGTCTGGACATTTTATATTCTTTGCCTAATTCCAAATTGCTTTCCAAAATGGCTGCACCAATTCTCATCTTCACCAACAATAGACTAATATTCCTATCTTTCCCAAACCCCTCTGACATTAACTATTTCCAGTTTTTGTCAATTTTTCCAATGTTCAGGTGTAAAGCAAAAATATCAGAGTTGTTTCAATTTGTATTTCTCTTATTATTAATGATTTAGAGCATTCTTTCATGTGGTTGTTAATAGCGTGCAATTCTTTTGAGAATGGTTTACTCACATCCTTTAACCACTTATCTATTGGGCACTGGCTTTTGGTTTTATATACATATATGTTTGTATATATGAATATATGCATGTGAGTTCATATGTATATTCACATACACACATATATGTATATGATACCTAATTTTCATCAGAGAAATTATAATTATGTTTCAGTAGAATTTATTTCCTTGGTAATCCTACGTGTTTTACTTTAGACATTTAAAAACACTCTTCTGAGAAGGGCCCACAGACAATCCACAGACAGTTTCCACAGACAATCCACAGACAATTTCCACAGACAAAGGAATCCATGACATACAGAAAGGTTAAGAACTTCCAATTCTTGCTCAATCACTTCTTTTTGCAGATTAAAGACAAGACTCAATGATGTTAAAGTGACCTGTACACAGCTTCATCAACAGTAGGACTGGGTTTTGAGCCCAGATACTCTGATAAAACTGGGCAGCTAGGTGGCACCATAGCGGAGACTGGTACCTGCAGCCAGGGAGATTCAACTTCATGAGTTCAAATCTGACCTCAGACATTTCCTAGCTGTGTGACCCTGGGCAAGTCACTCAACCCTATTTGCCTCAGTTTCCTCACCTATAATGTGAGCTGAAGAAGAAAATGGCAAACCAATCCAGTATCTTTGCCAAGAAAACCCCAAATGGGGTCATGGAGAGTCAGATATGACTGAAAAGCAGCAACCATCTGATGCTAAACCCAATGTTCTTTTTCTTATTGCACAGTACTGTTACTATTTTCACTTCTGTTCTCCTATTGCGATCTCTCTTTGGCCTACACCTTCATTTTCCTCTCTTCTTTTTCTTTCTAAGGCGTAGCCTCAGAGCTGCTTCTCTCACCACAGATTTACAGCCCCAGAGAATGACATCTCCCTTACTTCTAGTTGTCTCCCCCACATCCACCTCTTACCCATCTTTGGTGTTGGTCTCCCACTGGTCCAAGGCGGGAGTTTTCTAAGGGAGTAGCTAAACAAATCATGGTACATGTACATAATGGAAAATTCCTGTGCTCTAAGAAATGATCAACTCAATAAATACAGAGAAGCTTGGACAGAATTAGATGAACTAATTCAGAGGGAAGTAAGCAGAGCCAAGAAAACACTAGAAACAAAATATTGACACAGGCACCATAAAACAAGGGCTTAGGAGTATATGTTCTTCCAGTATTCAGCCCCATTCCCCACTCCCACAGCTAGAGTAGACCTAGAGTTTGACTTAAAATTATAGCTAACCTCCAGTTCAGAGAATCAGAGAACTTAAAGGCTGGAAGCCACCTTAGATACTGTCTCATTTTTCTTTGTCATTATTTGTCTCTCCACCTTCCGCCATTCCCAGACAATTTGATTTCCCTAAATCTGTTTGGCTATGGTTAATATTAAACCAAGTTTTCATTTCCTGTGCAAACATCAACTAGCTGGAGGGTAGCAGCCCCAAGAGGGTGAGGCTCTCATTGTTCTCCTTGGTTGGGAGGGGCTCTCCTGGCATTGCTCAGGGAGAGAACTGAATTCAGCCCTTAGTGAATCTCCAGTCATCCTGACCTATATCTGGTCACTGGATCCAGATGGCTCCGGAGAAGATAGTGAGACTGGTGACTTTGCACAGCCCTCCTTCACTTAAATCCAATTCACTTGCATGTCATGGCATCACCTCCCTGATGTCACGGTCCTCTTTGAGAATGAAGGACCAACGATAACAACATCCTCCATTGTAAGCTCTTTGAGAGCAGGGACCGTCTTTTGACTCTTTTTGTATCCCCAGAACTTAGCACAGAGCACATAGTAGGTGCTTAATAAATGTGTGTTTATTGATCGATTAATGAAATTCCATTCTCTCGAGGGTTGAGTGGTGTACTTATGAAGTCAAGAGTTGAAATGAGCTCTCCCTTATTGGAAGTGGATAGAGACTTTCCTAAAATCCTGGACACAGGTGACCCATTGAGAGGTAAAACTAACTGGCAGGATCAGAAAGAGTTTGAGCCTCAGAGAGCAGAAGGAAACAGGAATGGAGGGAGGGCCTTGGAGGGAGGCCAAGCACAACCCCTTCCTCAGGATCTTCTTTAAGTCAGCATGTAGCTGGGTACATTTTGAGGTCATGGAAGGCTTATATATGGGAATGGGGCTAAGCAGAGCTGGCCACTGGTAGCTAGGTTAGTGACTCCAGAGGATAATGATAATAACTTGTATTTCTGCAATACTTGACAGTTTACAGAGTTCTTTCCTCCCAACAGCTCATGTGAGGTAAATAGGACATGTGTTATATGCCCATTTTAGAAGTGAAAAAGTGACTCGTTCAGGGACTGAACTGCTAGGAAGCAGTGATGGTCTGGTAAATATTTAACAACAGGCTTTCCAGGGAGAAAAGAAGAAACACCAGTATCTACTCATTAGACACTTTCAAGTTTAATCTGCATGAACATTTTCTCCACCACTTTCTTAAGTCTAGACAATCGACAAAAGTAATAAATCAAGCCTGACTGCCAATACCTGTGATTTCCAAGGTGTGAGTGCTGGGGCAGAAAATATAATAATGGGTTTGAGCTCGTTTCAGGTCATAAAACCCAAAGTCTCTCTCCAGATCCAATACCCTTGCTATCAAGCCACACTGCCTCCTAAAAAGTGATACCGTTGGCCTGACTCTAATCATTCCCAACCCAACAAAATCCCATCAACATTGGACCTTAAATTTGAGGTAGTTAAGTGGAGCAAGGGGTGGAACACTGGGCCTTGATTCAGGAAGATCTGTGTTCAAATCTTGCCATACCTAATTACTAGCTGTGTGGCCCTAAGCAAATCATTTAACCTCTCTTTGTCTCAGTTTTCTCATCTGTAAAATGGGGAATGACCATGGTACCTACTTCACTGGCTTATTGTATCAAGTGAGAGGACATGAAAAGTCCTTCATCAACTTCGAAGAACTATTATATAAATGCTAGCTTTTATTATTAGCTATTAACAAAATACTCAATGGTCACGTTCTTAGTAACTTGATCAAACAACCTCCCCTAGACTCTATAGAATCTGAAAGTTCTGTTCTAAGATGAATTTATTAATTTGGGGCAGATAGGGCCTGGAGTCAAGAAGACTTATCTTTCTGAGTTCAAATCTGACTTCAGACCCTTACTAGCTGTGTGACCCTGGGCAAGTTACTTTACCCGGCTTGTCTCAGTTTCCTTACCTATAAAATGAACTGGAGATGGAAACAAAAAAACAGTCCAGTATCTTTGTCAAGAAAGTTCCAAATGGGGTCATGAAGAGTCAGACACAGCTGAAACAACTGAATAACAAATGCCTGATTTGTCTTGGGATACAGCATGCCTTAATGGATAGAGACGAGTTCACCCTCTCTCTGTTACATGCTTGCTGGATGAGCCTGAACATAGACAGTTAGCCTCTCAGTGCCCCAGGCAATCCTCTAAAGCTATAAGTTGTAGAGAAAAGAACTGGTCTGCATAACAGAGGGAGTCCCCTTATCTGGGGGATCCATGTACTGAGGAAAGCACAAGAGAGGTCTCTATTCCCTAGTTACTAGCAATGCCTCATTTCATAGACACTTTTTAATGAACTTGAGCAGCCTTGAATTTTAAATGCACAAAATAAAATGCATAGGATTACAAAGGAAACCAATTATGAAACATCATTCAGTCATTTTGACTCTCCTTGACCCCATTTTGGGTTTTCTTAGCAAAGATATTGGAAGAATTTGCCATTTCATTTTACAGATGAGGAAACTTAGAAAGGGTTAAGTGACTTGCCCAGAGTCACACAGCTGGTAAGTATCTGAGACTAGATTTGGACTCAGGTTCTCCTAACTCTAGGACCAGCACTTTATCCACTGTACCATCTACCTGTCTATATTGATATACATTTATTGAAACAGTTAACACAAGTTCACAGTCCTCAGTTTAAGAACTTGTGTTCTTTCTTGAAATTTTATCTCCTAGGCATTGGGTTTAACCCAGAATTGCATTCAGATTCCAGTCCCAGCACTTCCAGAATGTGAGCAAATAACTCACCATTGAGAACCTCAGTTTTCTAATTTGTAAAATGGGATCATAAGTCTCTCAGTTATGTATTTTTCCACAGGGCTTGTTAGATGGCTCTGGCATTCTCTCTGGTTGTCCCCCATGCCTGGAATGCTTTCCCTGTTCTGTCTAGTCTACTGTCCTCTTTGGCTTTCTTTAAGTCCTAACTACATTGCCACCTTCTACAGAAAGCCTTTCCCAATCCCCTCTTATTTTCAGTGTTTTCTTTTTTTAATTTATTTCCTATTTATTCTGCACATAGCTTGCTTTAAATTCATTTGTTGGCATGTTGTCTCTTTCACTGGACTATAAGCTCCTTGACAGCAGGGACTGTCTTTTGTCTCTTTTTGTATCTCTGTGTCTGGCACATAGTAGGTACTTAATAAATGTTTATTCAATGGATGAAAAGGCAATTCAAATGAAATGTCTATCAAATAGTGCATAACTAATGGCAGCTTTAGCCAAATCCTGATTTATTTGTGGGGATTGTATTTATCACTGACTCTCACAAAAAATAAGGGAAGACACAACAAAAGTCTCATGTTTAGAAGAAATCAGACATCAGGAGCCAGGAGGGGGGCTGGCAGCCATGACTCTCAGGGGGTAAAGGGAAAGATGGCAGGGGCCAGTGGTAAAGACAGAGAAGAACAGACAAGGCCAGCCCAGGCAGGACCCGGGTCCCATCCAACAGCAGCTCTTGGCTTCTAGCTTTAGTTCCCCTTCAGTCAACAACACCCAGCTCCTATAGATGCCTAGGATGTGCCAACAGTGGGGTCAGGGCATTCAGAGCGAATGGGTGAAAGGGGAGTTGTGTAGGTTGGCTTCTGGGGAAATCACTGCTGCATCGATCTGGTGGTAAGCTCAGATTCTTTGGTAGAAGTGGTTACTTATCACTCCTGGCATCACCTTCCTTTATGTGATTGGCATCATTGGCCTGGCGGGTTCTCAGATATCATGGGTTGGAGTCACTCACAAATTGTGGCGGAAATCCCAGGGGATTCCAAATTGAGCCCTGAGTGGGTGGCTTGTAGGCAGCTGGTGTGTCCCCTCCATCTACATTGCATGTGTCTATCGGGGTGTTTCAGATGCTGCCAAACACTCTTATGTGTGTCCCTTTCCCCAACAATGATCCCTCCCCCCACTCCAATTGCCCCCATGTTGCCATCACCATCTCTCAAAGCCACAACTACCCAACAGAAACATTTGTTAACCAAGAAATCTGATCTTATAAATAACGAGGCTGGCAAACATTGATTGTTATTTTCTTTCCTTAAACCCTCCTGGAGTTTAATCTGCTTCTAACGTGGGCTTAGAGATGTGGGTTTCATCCAAATGGGGTTGCCCAGGGTGTGTTCTCCTGAAGGCACTGGCGCTAGATTCACTAACTGGGCTTCCAGTCTCTCCCCGATCCAAATCCCATCTCATCCAGAAAGTTTTCCAGGTTAAGCTCACCCTCTCAATAGCAAGATGAAGGAGAAAGAGCCCTGAATTTGAACATGGGTTTGAAGCCTAATTCTGCCACTTAGTGTTGGTGTGACCTTGGTCAAGTCATGTAACTGCTTTGAGTTTCTGGTTTCTTCATATTCCAAAGACTATGATTTGAGAGGCAACCTGATCTCTGGAAGACAAGAGTGCGGACATAGAGTCAGGAAGATTGGGGTTCTCATCCTATTTTCTATCACTTCCTTGAGGGTGTGACCATAGGCAAATCACAGAATCACACATTTTATAGTTGAAGGTTCCTTAGAGGCATCTAGTACCCACTATAACATCCTTGGCAAATGGTCATCTGGACTCTGTTTGAAGACCATCAAGGAGGTCCATTGGACTGTCAGTTGAAAGTTGGAAAGGACCTTGGAGACCATCAAATCTAACCTACTTCATTTTACAGTTGAAGAAACTGAAGCAGATAGAGTTTAGGAAACTTGCCCAGAGCTATACAGAAAGTAAGAATCTGAAGCAGGGATTCGAACCCAGGTCTTCCTGACTCTAAGTTCAGTCCCTTGTTCACACTGCTATGCTGTATCTACCTCCTACGTAGCCATGTGGTGTGGTGGATAGAGTACTGGACCTGGAGTCAAAAAGATTGAGTTCAAATCCAGTCATAGATATGAACTATATAACCCTGGGCAAGCCACTTAAACTCTGAATGCCTCCTCAGTTTCTTCAACTGTAAAATGGGGATGATGATAATAATAACACCTGCTTCTCGGGGTTGTCATTCAGTTTAATTCAACTCTTCAAGATCCCATTTCTTTTTTTTTTTTGGCAGAGATACTGGAGTGGTTTGCCATTTCTTTTTCCAGCTCATTTGACAGAAGAGGAAACTGAGGCAAACAGGATCGTACAGCAAGCAAGTATCTGAGATCAGTTCATTCTCAAAATTCTTCATTCTCAAAGAAGACCAATGATGTCAGGAAGGTGATGTCTTGACTTGCAAGTGAATTGGATTTAAGTGAGGCAGGGCTGTGCAAAGTTACCAGCCACACTATCTTCCCCAGAGCTGCTTCTCTTCACCCCACACTATCTTCTGAATACAGAGGTACGATACAGACCAGGACAACTGGAGATGGCCCCAGACAATCTAAGATCATATTTGAACTCAGGAAGATGAGTCTTCCTTCCTCCAGCCTGGGCACTCTATCCACTGCAGTGCCACCTAGCTACCCTCAGGATTGTCCTGAGGATCATGTCATATTTGTAAAGTTTTAGCACAGTATGTGGCACATAGTAGGCACTTAATAAATCCTTCTTTTCTGAAGCAATCCATTTCACTTTGGGATAGCTGAATGGTTAGGAAGTTGTTGTTTTCCTCTGACATCGAACCTCCAGCTATTTCTCAATTTCCACCCCTCTTCTGGCTCTGCTCTCTTGGTTCTCTTGGGGCCCCCTTTATCATACTGCCCTCCCCACTCCTTGTCTTTCCCTGTCCAGGCTAATCATCCCTAGTTCTTCGCCTGATCCTTTTTTGCCCTGGATTCAAGATCCTTCCCTGCCCTAATTATTTTCCTGTGGATGCTCTTAAACATGACCCCTCCACCCCCACGACCCCCACCCCCAGGGCAGAACTAAGTATAATACTCCAGGGGTGCTTTGGTCAGGGCAGAGTACAGGGAGTTTCCTTGTTCTTAGAAGCCACACCTCTATTAATGCAGCCAAAAATGACAGTTTTTTTTTCTGACTGCCACAAAACACTGTTGATTAATATTGAGTTTGCTGACCACTAAAAGCACAAAATCATTTTCATTTAACCTGTGAACTGCAGTTTACTCATCTGTAATATGGGAACAATAATGTCGATGGTACCTACCTCCCAGAAGGGTTGTGAAGCCAATCTTAAAGTACTAATGGGGGCAGAGGGTGGTACAATGGATAGAGTGCTAGACCTGGAGTTAGGGAAGACTCATCTTTTCGAGTTCAAATTTGACCTCAGACTCTTGCTAGCAAGACACTTAACCTTTGCCTCAGTTTCCTCATCTATAAAGTAAGTTGGAGAAGGAAATAGCAAACCACTCCGGTATTAATGGCAAGAAAGCCCCAAATGGGATCATGAAAAATCAGACACGACTGAAAAATGACTGAAAAAGGAAGTACTAATCATGTTGAGCGATGGTGATGAAGAAAATCAATCAATTAATATTTATGGATAGAACTCTGAACTTAAAGACAGGAAGAAGTATTCAAACTCTGCCTCAGACACCTATTAATCTATGTGCCACTCCCTGGGTCACTTAACCGCTGTCTGCCTCAGTTTCCTCAGCTGTAAAATGTGGATAACAATATCACCTACTTCCCACTGTTACTGTGGGGATCAAATGAGGTTACTTGTAAAGGGCAAGGGCTCTGCAAATCTTTAAGTGCTAGTTAGTATTATTATTAAAACACCAAGTATCTTGCTAGGTGCTGGTGATGAAAATACAGTAATTGAAAAGATTCCCTTTTTCAAAGAGCTTAGCCCCTAATGGAGGAGATAACAAACACAAAGAAGCAGAGAATATGTAGAAAAGAATGAATGAAAAAGCCTCAGCTAAGGGCTTGCTCCATCTCTAAGCTCTGCATGTATTCTCTCTCTGCCTGCATGTCTCCTGCCTCATCCCTTAGATTTCAAGCTCAAGGTCAAGCCGTCCATTCCTCACACTCCTCAGGACTCTATACCCATTGAGTACTGCCTGGCCCCATCCCTGGCTTTGTTGACGGATTTCTCTGTGAGGCTCAGATTTCAGGTTAGGACTTGAATCTCCTGCAGCGTTTATTGGAGCCTGTATCCAGCGTCTGGCCTGGGCTGTGGCCATGGTCTGGCCATCCCCTCCCCCTGCAGCAGCTGGTGGGCAGGGCGGGAGAGTTCAGTTTCCGGCTGGCACCAGCCCCACCTCCACCAACCGACCCAGGTGGGCAAGGGCATACGAGGCTGGAATAGAAGGCAGAAAGGGCGGAGCCTCACCTAAAGCCCTTCCTACACCTGAGATAAGCTTACATTGGACGGTTGTGATCTAGACACAGCTGCTGGAGGAGAGAAAGGAGGTGGTAGCAGGGGTGTTCTGTGGAGGAGACAGCCTGGGAGGTAAAATATTTCAACTGTTTGGTATGGGGGAGTAGGGTGAAGGATCAATATGGAGAGGAAAGGTAACCTGGGTGCCCTATCTACCCCCACCCAGGGAGATCTCAGAAGCCTGAACTGGTTTGCCCATATGGAAGTCCAAGATTTAAAGCTGGAAGCAACAGTGCAAATTATCTGGCCAGTCTCTCATTTTATAGAAAAGTAAACTGAGACCCAGGAAGAAGGCTCATAAATTTAGCGCTGGAAGTGACCATAGAGATACAATCCTTTCACTTTACAGAGAAAAGACCTGAAACCCAAAGAGAGAGGTAAAAGTGTCCTGTGCCTAGGCCCACAGCTAGTGAGTGTTGGGTTCAGGATCTGAATCAAAGCCTTCTCATCTTAACTCTTTCTCTCTCTGTCTACTGTACCACCTTGCTAAAGTAGGTAGCTCGTAACCAGGCCAGGATTTAACCTGTGACTCCCAATGGAATGCTTTGGGTAGCAAGGGGAGCCCTGACATTACCCAAGGTGCTTCAGGGAAGGGAGAAATAAATTTAGCTTCATTTCCTGTCCCTTGATCTCCCTTCAGCTTAGAGCGGTTGGAAGGGCCCCTACCCTCAGTGTCTGGGTTGTCCCAGTCATTTGCAGCAGCACTGGTAGACTACAGGAAAGGCAGGCAGCAGCTCTGACTTTCCCAAGTGCATGGCTCAGGAGTGCAAGCTACTCGAAGGAATATAGCTGATAGTATTCAAGGAGAGAATTCATTTTTCCTGTTAGAGCAGTTTAGTCTGGGAAAAAACCCTCAAAGGCAGCACTCTAAACTGGCTTGACTTCTCCAGGAGAAGGAACTTGCTTCTGACACAGCCTCGCGCAGTGCAAAGGGCTGAACTTGTAACTTAAATTCTCTAAGTTTCAGTTTCTTCATCTGTAAAATGGGAATAATATGCTTGATCTTAGCATGGAGAGACAGAGCAGTGAAACATATGGACCTCAGAGGAGTAGGGTTGAGAAACAGTATGTCTAAAGTTATAAAGGGCTGTTGATATGAAAGTGAGTGTTGGGTTTTTTAATTTTTATTTTAATGGAACCAAACAGGAAAAGCAGAGAATTGCTGCCTTCCTGAAAAACCCTGCTCTTGTGTGGCAGTGAGTTTGAGTTCCTCTTCAGGTTTTCTTCAGGTCTTTTCCTTTACCAGTTGGGAAGATAGACTAAGAGCCTTTGGGGAGGCACCCCCAGGAAACCGATTTGTTCAGGCCTGTTTGACTGGGTTTGTTTTTATAGGGAGCAAAGAGGTTGCCTCAGACAAACAGACTATTGGTAACAAGTAACGAACACTGCTCTCTCTGGACTTCAGGGGCTACTTTAGGGGAGCACCCCAGTGTCTAAAAATTTCCTAGTTTCAGTATTCCAAATCAGAAATAACACCAAAGCTGAAAAGGGGATGGGAAAAAGGTCTGTGCAGTATGGAGATTCCATAGTCTTAGATATGTGCATCATGGTATTATGGGAAGCATTGTGTATTTGGTTGAGTTCAGAGGGTTCCAATCCTGGTCAAGTCAATGAACATTTATTAAACAATCATGATGTGTTGGGTCCTGTGCTAGATAGAGGGGTTACAAAGAAAGGCAAAAACATTCCCTGCCCTCAAGGGGCTTACAGTCTAATGGGGGGAAGGGACAATAGACCAATGACCCAAGCACAGTAAGATACATCAGTGCCTTCTAGGAGGATGGAGAGAAGCCTTCTGGAGTAGGTAGTCTTGAAGGAAGTCAATGGAAATAAAAAGTGAAGTAGAGGGGAGAGCATTCCAGACAGGGGAGGCACTCAGGCCATAGAGTATCCCATGAGGATGTGCCTGTAGCCAGTACTGCTGAAACAGTGATGGAAGAGAGTCAAATGGAAGAAGATCAGAGAATTGAGGAAAGGGCTAAGGAAAAAATTATGGAGCCAAAATGACAAACCGAACAAAGGTGTTCCTAGTTGATCCTAGAGGTAATGGGGAGCCACTGGAGTTCCCAGGGAGGGAAAGTGACTTGGAGGGATGTGTACCTTGGAAAAATCTGCTTGGTAACTGAGTGAAGGAGAGATTACAGTGGGGAGAGATGGATGTCAGGAAGACCAATTAAAAGGGTATTGTAATTGTCCAACCAGGAAGTGGGGAGGGATTGAACTTGGATTGTGGCTGTATAAGTAGGGAGAAAAGGAAATATATACAAGAGACATTGTGAAGACAGAAATGGCGATCACCACAATGTGAGGATTCAGTGATGATACCAAAGTTGTGAGTCTGGGTGACTGGGAAGATGATGCGACCCCCAACTATAACAGGGAAGAGGAAATGGAAATAATGAATTCTGTTTTGTTCATATCAAATATGAGATGCCTATGGGACATTTGATTGGAAAAGTCCAAAAGGCCATCACTGATGTAGGACTGGAGCTCAGGAGAGAAACTAGTACTGGATGTGTGTGTGTGTGTGTGTGTGTGTGTGTGCGCACGCGTGCGTGCGTATCCAGGAATCATCTGCATTGAGATGCTCATCCCTGCGACCTTAGGTCTCCATTTCTTCATCTGTAAAAACAGCTAGATGGCACCATAGTGCAAAGACTACTGGGAAAGTCATTTAACCTTGTTTGCTTCAGTTTCCTCATCTGTAAAATGGGCTAGAGAAGGAAATGGAAAATTATTTCATTGTCTTTGCCAAGAAAACCCTAAATGGGATCATAAAAAGTTGAACATGACTGAAAACAATTCAGAGAATCAAGAGAAGATTTCCTTATTTGGAGTTTCTTATGCCAATATATGTTATATAGTATATGGGTTATATCATATCATGCTGTTTTTATTTTATATAGTATATAGGTTATATTATACTATATACAGGTTGTATAGCACATAGGATATACATATACTATAAATAGGTTATGTAGTATATAGGATATATGGGTTATATATAATATATAGGTTATGTATACTATATATAGGTTATATGTATAATATATGTATATATTTTACATAATATATACATATATGTGTGACATACATTTGTATATATAATAAAATACTAATATAACAAAATGTGATAACATGCATGTAATATACAGTGAGGTTACATAATATATACTATATGGGTTATATAGTTATAGACATATACTATTTATATAGTATTAGAAATTAAATGTTTGAATATAATCACAAAGATTTTGACCTCATAGACCCCTGAAAGGGTCTCAGGGAGCCCCAAGGCTTCTCAGACAACACTTTCAAAACTGTGCGTTTAGAACGTCCCTGTGACAGCAGAGGCTGGATCAGAGAAGGGAGATGCTTAACCTGGAGCCTATTTCAGTAATCCAGGCAAGAAGTGGCAAGGATTTCGTTAAGCAGAGAGCAGAGTCTGGAAGGGATGGGAGCGATGTTGTGGACGTAGACATGGTACGATCTGACAACTGATTGGATTTCTGGCATGAGGGAGAAGGAGAAAGGGAGGAGTCAATTAATACTTGGTATTATAGAACACTGGCTCTAAAGTCAGAAGGACTTGAGCTCAAATCCAGTCTCAGGCACAGCTCTATGACCCTGGGCAAGTCACATAACCCTGATTGCCTCCAAATAATAATAGTAATACTACTTGCTGTTATGGGTTAAATAGATATGGAATAAAATTTTAAAAGTTAAATGCCAGGAAGACCTGCCTGAGTCTAAATCTTACCCCTGACCCATACTGACTGTGTGACCCTAACCACTTAATATCTCATTTGTCCTAAACTCTCTAAGTTTCTGAAGTCATAGATTTAGAGCTGGAAAGGACCTCAGAAGTCATCTAGTCTAATGTCCTCATTTTATAGACGAAGGAACTGAGGCTCAGAGAGGTCAATCTTGAAAGGGTCAGAGGCAGGATATGAACCCATCCTCCAAGTCTAGCACACAATTCACTACACCTAGTATATAGAGAGAAGCGCCCATCACCATTGGTCAAAGGATTTTCCTCACCCAGAAGGTCCCTCTTCCAGCAGAATCACAGATCCAATCCCTATTTCTAGCTCATAAAAACTCCCAAACAAGCCTTTGGGAAAGGTTTTACCTATGTAAAATATAATATGCTATATAAAGGCGAGTTATAATCATTTGATAGAATTTAAACAAGAACAGTCCTAGGACAATTTATCTTCTTACTGTTACTCTTTTATGTTAAATGCATGAAGGACTATTGTGGAGGTAGATAGAATGACTTGTGATTAAGTGGAAAGCTTGGAATGGAAGCTCTTCTGCCGTAGGCTCATTGCAAGCATCCTTGGCGCACACAGGATGATGGGGATGATAAAACTAAAGCTTGTCCCCACATGATTTTGAATTCTTCTGCCAGGTCTCCCGATTTTGAAAGCTTTTCACTGGTGTTTATGAGAGTCCTTGGTACGGCAACTCCTTTTCAGAACAATGCTCTCACATTTTTGCACATCAGTGTAACATCAGGACAATTTCGGGTAATGATTTTGTTGATAATGCTAATTTATTTCCTGAATTCTCGAGGTTATTGTCAGAGCATTTTTGTTTACTACTTTGTTACTATGATCAGTTACATTTCTATGAAGCCTCAGTGGGGAACCTGGGTTAGTAAGAGAGCAAAATTCTCCACTGTGCATCATCCTGGCTGACATGCCCTTATTTTCCACTGTGAAAATGTTTCCCTTTCTCCCACCATGAATTTTAAGGTTCTTGTTTTTTATTATTATCCCAGGTCCTCTGTTGAGCCTTTAGGGAAACCCATTAATTGCCACTTATACTGCTATCATCCAACGGGGGCAGAGACATCAGTCACAGAAGTGTGTTTCTGCCTCCCCTTGGGACCTTGGCTTACCCCTTTATCTTCTCCCTCTATGGCTACAGAAGGGGGATGGGGCCCACGTGAGCATATGCAAAGCCAGCTTGGGCAGAGCCTCAGCTGTTGCTAATTGGGCTCCCCTCACTAATGAGGACCCAGGCATCACAGCTGGCAGCCGCAGCCCCTGCAAATAATGGAATCATTAACTGACTGAACCCCCTGGGCCACCGGGAATGAGAGAATTGGTGGGCACAGATGCTAGTCAGGGCAGGAGGGCATAGGAGGTGGGGAGTGGGTTGGTGCCTTCAGTGAAAGCTCATTAGTTTTGACGGAGGGTGGGAGGATCGGGAGGATGGAGAAGAGGAAGGTGGACAGTATTTTGGCTCAAGGTCAAGGGATTTTAGGGAAGGCCATGAAGTGAAGGAGGTCCTATTGAAAGGCATATTATAGTAGAAAAAGTACTCACCCAAATAAAAGGAAAAAGGCCTGGCTGGGTCACTGGCTCCCCGTCTAGAACTCGATAGGACTCCTTAAGCCTTGGACCTTCTGGTTCCGGACTATACTCGAGACAATCTGGAGCTAAATAGAAGACCTAACTTACTGGGTATTGGACAGTGCCTGGGCTTTGGGCTTAGACTATCTGGGTTTAAGTCTTAGCTGATAGGTGGTGTAGTGGCAAAAGCCCTGGGCTCGAGGCAGGAAGACCTGAGTTCAAATTCTGCCTCCAGACACTTACAGTTGTGTAACCATGGACAAGGAACTTTACCACTCTCAGTTTCAGTTTCCCCATCTGATAAATGGATACAAGAATAGCACCCAATGCCCAGCAGTGTAAGGATCAAATGAGATGACATATATACGGTGCTTTGTAAACCTTAGAGGGTTATATAGGTGCTAGCTGCTATTATCATTCTTGTCTCTCCTACTTAGAGATATGAGCACTGTGATTAGGGTTATTAATAGCTAATTGGCTCTGGTTAAGTCTCTGGCCTCAGTTTCTTCATCCTGCTGTTATTTTTCTTTTGGACCATCTCTGATTTCTTCAGCACAGGGAACTCTCAGATGGGAAAAACTCTTTGCCAATGCAGATTGACCCTAGCTCTGAAACTTACAGAGAGAGAGAGAGAGCTGCCTGAGAACCAAGGACAAGTGACTTGTGTAGGGTCATACCCGTCAGTACTTAAAAGAGTTGGGGCTTGAGCCCAGCTCTCCCTTTATCAGACACTGGCTCTGCTGCACTATGTTTCCTCATGTAGAGAATGGTTAAAAATAATACTTGTATTCCCTACCTCAGAGATTTGTGAGCTAAGTGTTTTGTAAACCTTAATAGAAATGTGAGCTGGAATTAAGTAGATTTCATGGAAGCAAAGTCATAAACAGCCCAAGGTGGATGGGACACTGCCCCTGGGCATACTTCCTCATGGAGGTGGGAGAGTACGTCCCTTACCCTGAGCCTCACCCTGAAATCATGCCCAAGTTGCCACCCTGGGGGTCCTCCTGCTATGGCATCCCTCTCCCAAGGTTGCCTTCCTCCAGTCTCAGGGAAACAAGGTTCAGACCACCCTTTCTCCCAATAGGGGTGCACCCATAAATGAACTACCCTCTTCATAGCCTCCCCCAAAACTCTTCTCCACCCCTACCCCCCACCTCCAGCAATAGCTTTTCAGGGCCTGCTGGTAGTTTACCTGGGACACAGAGGGAGGCTTTGAATACCCTTCCTCTGTCTCCCACTGAAAACTATTGTTTGGTGCCAGGAAATGGGAGGACTAGAGTTTGAGTCCAGTTTTTCCTCTATGTAGACCTTGGACCCCTTTGGTGAAATAGAAATGAGCAATCGCTTCCTTGCATGAAGGCAAGAGGCTACATCAGAGCTCTCTCTCAAACCCCCAGCTCTGGAAAGCAGGATGTGTCCTTGGAAGTCTCTTGTGTCTATTCTAGTCATCCCTGGCATCCCTCATTTTGTACCTGTAGTCTAGAATAAATGTTAATTTACATGCTAATAGAAATTGATTCATGACCAGCACGTCCAGAGCTGGGGAGGGATCTGGGAAGACCACCTAGTTTAGTGTTTTGCTGTTGGTTTTTTTCTTACAAATGAGGCAAATGAGACCCAGGGACTTGCCCAAGCTCACTCAACAAGCAGGGAATAAAGCTGGGATTTGAACCCAGGCCTTCTGATTCCAATTCTAGAGTCCTTTCTATGGGCAACCTCCCTTAAAAATAACACTCCCATTCAGGAGAGATCCTTAATATTTACAGGGTCCTCATTCACACAGAGTGTTGGGGTTCTAATGTTATTCTCCATAAGGGAATTTCATTTTTAAAGAGGACCAAGGGGAAGCCAGCAGGAGGGCAGGGGACAGAAGTATGGCCCAGATGGCATCCCATTGTTTCAATCCATAGACTTCTCCTTTAGCTGGTATATGTGATCACGATTCCTGCATCTCTGTCTTCTACCAAGGTATTTACAGCACCTGTTGCCCCCACCCTCAGAGGACCAGGTGGTTCCTCTGTTGGGTGGCAGTTATTTCAGTGGGAAAGGGGACTCTGGATGAGGTGGGGTAGCACTTGGGGAGTTATTCTTCAAAGATAAGTTTCTAGACATTATGTCATGGGCTTGGCCCCTGAGGGAGGGAAGAGGGAAGGTAGGAGGCTGGGTGCCATAGAGCTCAGGGAGGGACTGAAGGCCTCTGAACAAACTTTGGCCTTGAGGAGAAGTGTGGGAGACAAAAGCAAGTAGTGGGGAGGGCAGCAGCCAGGAAATCAGTGTTCCTCCTTGCGTCACAAATGCCCATGACTTGCCCTTATCAGTAGAGTCCTGACTAGAGCAGCCAGAGAAGGGGGTCTACTATCCCATCAGCCCCTAGCAATAGATGCATATGCAGCAGGTGCCAGTATAGAGCCTCCCTGCCTTGTTAACCTTGAAGAATGTAGGAAAAGAGTGTTGTACCTATAGTCAGGACAACTGAATTGGCATCCTGGCTGTAATGCCAATTGGCTGTGAGACCATGAATAACCTCCTTAACCTCCCTGAGCCTCTGCTTCCTCATCCACAAAATGGACATCATCCCTACTCATGGTACCTACTTCATACAGCTGTTGTGAGATAAGTATTTGTGGACTTTAAAGTGTCCTGTAAATATAGCTTTTATTTAGTTAAAGGGAACACTTCTCCCCCTTGTTATCTTGGCTCCATTCTGGGCCCATCTCAAGGGGCAGCTCGTAGTATAGGACTTTTCTCATCCTCCCCAATTCTTAGCACTCCCTGCCTCGAAGGCTCCTTCTTTATTTTTTATCTATTTTGCTATTTCCCATCTATGCATGTTTCTCCCCAACAAACTCTAAGTTTTTTGAGGGCAGATGTTATTTCCATTTTTCCCTGTCTATGCCCTTAGTAAATGCTCCTGGAGCTGAATTGGCATCATGAGGAAACAGCTAGTTTTGGGTGAGGGTCGTCAGAGAAGAAGTATGAATGCTGGAGCAGGGACCAGCCAGAAAGAGGAGCAAGGGAATTCTCAGTGGTGGGAACGGCAGGCATGTGTGCCCAGAGATAACAGAGTGGTTCGAAGGGGCTCTGGGCTTGGCTACGGTCAGGGAAGGACAGATGCCAGGGGAAATGGTCTCTCAGAGGGCATCCTCTATGGGTGTGGAAGGGATCAGCTTAAGGCAGGGCACGTGCCATTTACACTCCAGGGAAGAGTTTCAAGTCTTCCCAACTGCAAAGGGAGTCAACTGTATTTGTATAAAAGAATTAATTACTTTTAAAACCAGACTCAGGTAAACCCAGGTGGATGATTAGGGCCAGATCCCAAGCCCCTCCCTTGGGGTGAACCAACCAGAGCTAAGACTTGCTCACAGCACCAAATAAGGTCCCTGGCACTTCAGATCTAACACTGACCTTTCTGCCAACCTTCCTCTGCTTCTTTCTTCACCATTTAAACTGGTTCCAACAAAGCTGATTAAATCTCTCCCTCTCCCACCCCCCAACTCCATTAAGAAAGATGCACTAAGCTTTTGTTTGTGCCTTCCTGATTCTCATCAGTACATCTGCTCTTGCTGACCAGCCTCCTGGAGGGGGTCCCTTTTGCCACATCTGGCTCCCAAGGTCTGTGCTGGTTTGTGGTGGGGGAGGGAAGGAGGCTGGCATCAGGCACACTGTGCCCTTTGTGAGGGTGGCTGAATCATGAGGGCACAGAAACTATCAGCTGATCATGTCTTGCTGGGCTCTTCAAAGAGTCTAAATCCTAGAGAGAGCATGGGGGAGAGGTGGGGGACTGCATCATTATCAAGGACCTTGGCACAGACTGCAGGAGTGTTGGAAATTGCTTTTCTTTCAGGAGGGATGTGTTGTCTAAACCAGCGTGTTTCCCACGGGAATTCAAAGTCATGATGGAGTAAGCTGACGCCTCCATTTAACACATCTAGCAGTTAGGGCTCAGCCTCAGCCCAGGACCTCTGCCATCCAGTACAACCTTCAACTGATCTACTCTTTGACAAACAAGGGGTCATCCAGCATTTGGTGAAAGACCAAAGTGAGGAGGGAAACTCACTCCTGCCCAAGGCTGCTCCCTCTACTTGCCAACAGATCTCATTGGTACCAAGTTCTTCCCCACTTCAAGCCTCAGTCTGTCTCCTTGTCCCTTCTGCCCCATTGCTCCTAGATTGGGGCCTGCACAAAACAAATCTAATTCTCTTTCACAAGACAGCCGTCCAGATATTTGAAAGGGGCTATGATGTGCACTCCTCTCCTCCTGAGAAGAGAAAAACTAAGGCTTTTGGCTGGAGTAGTGGACAGAGGATCTGGACTTACAGTCAGAAAGACCTGAGATCAAATCCTACCTCAGACACAGTTGTTAGCTATATGATCCTGGGCAAGTCCTTTAACCTCTCCTAGACTCAGTTTTCTCATCTATAAACTGGGGATAATAATAGCACCTATCTCCCAAGGCTGTGAGAATCAAATGAGATATTTGTAAAACGTTTTGTGAAGCTTAGAGTATTATATAAATGTTAAATTTATCTTCTCTAAGATAAATGCTCTGGGTTCCTTCAGTTGACCTTCATATGGCCTGATCTCAAGTACCTTCCTCACTCTGGTTTCTCTGAACACTTACCCAGATTGTTAATTTTCTTGCTAAAATGTGACCCCAAGACAAGAACAGAATATTCTGGTATAGTCCTCCTTGAGCTGCATTCAGTGGTACGATCACTTTTCCTAGTCTTGGATGGATTTCCTCTCAATGCCACCTAAAATGATTAGATTTTTTTTGACTATCATATCACATGGCTGTCTCATATTCAACTTGTGGTCCCCTAAAACCTTCAGATTTTTTTCACTGGATTTGTTGTATAACCAAGTTTTCTTCTTCATGAACTTGGGAAGCTGAGTTTTTTTTTTTTAACACAAGTGTAAAACTTTAGATTTATTACTAGCAGATTTTATCTCATTAAATTTAAACCAATCTTCTAGTCTAGGAGTGGCCAAACTATGACCACTAGGTAAATCTGACTTATTGCCCATTTTCACTAGAGACCTAAGAATGGATTTTACACTTTTTAACACACAATAAAACCTCACGAACTATACAAACAACAGGCTTTAGGCTGACTGTGAAGCCATAATTTGCCAACCTCTGCTATAGTCAGTTAAGATGGTTTTAGGCACTCCTGTTTTAGCTATCGCAACTAGCTTTCTGTCATCTGTAAACCTGATAATTTTGCAAACTATTCCTTTGCTGTTGTCCAATTGTTTTAGTCATATCTGATTCTTCATGGCTGCATTTGGAGTATTCTTGGCAAAGATGCTGGAGTGGTTTGCTGTTTCCTTCTCCAGTTAATCGTACAGATGAGGAAACTGAGGCAAACAGGGTGAAGTGACTTTCCCAGGATCACACAGCAAGTAGGTGTCTGAGGCCAGATTTGAACTTATGAAGATGAGTCTGCCTGACTCCAGGCCTGGCACTCTATACACTGTAGCCCCCTAACTATTCCTTTATACAGGTAATTGATAAAAATGTTAAGTAACAGGATCAAACACAGATTCCCTAGGGCCTTCCACCACAAACTTTTCTTTCAAGTTGTCATTCAATCCTTTGTGACTTCTCTTTAGGTCAGGCCACTCAACCAGTTCTGAATTCACCTAATTTTATACTATCAACCAGCCCACATCTCTTCCTCTTTTTCCACAAAAATAGCGTGAGAGATGTTATCAAATGCTGTGCTAAACCAGGTAAATTGTACCTATTGCATTTCCATTAACAACCCTATCAAAGAGGAAAATGGAGTTAATCTGACATAACCTGTTTAATGTTCCGCTGATTTTTTCTATTTTTACCTCACATTCTTGTCTCAATTTATCTCCATTCTAGCACTGAAAAAAGTGAAACATAACTGTGAAATGCAAGCACTATTACTCATGGCATATGTAGCATTCTGCATCTGGAGTCCCCCACTTCTTCTCCGATGAGAAGAGGGAGATATGTTTCACCATCTGTTTTCTGGCCATGATTATCCAAATTGGGCTGCCCTTCACTATTGTTTTCATTTACATAATTGAAATCATTGAACATATCACTATCCATATTGTTTGTTTACTTCCTACATAAACTGTCATTAATGAAACTATTAATGAAACTAATGAAATTGATTACTGCTTTCTTTTCTAAATGTTCGTTAACCTTCCCCTTAATAATATGTTCTAGAATTTTGTCAAGAATCAAAGCCCAGTTTACTGAACTTACTGGAGTCCAATATCTTCCCTTTTTAATTTTTTTGAAAATCATAATATTAGCCTTCTCCAGCTCTGTGCCATGCCTTCTGTTCTCCAGGATCTTTCAAAGATCGTTGACAATGGCTCAGCTATTATATACATCCTTTTTTTCCCATCATCATCAGATGTATGTCATTTGGTCTACTGCCTTGAACTCTTCAACTCTCAGTTAGGAACACACTTTTGCTTTCCTTCTCAGACTCCTAGGAGAGTAAGAACAAGACTCCAGACTGGGATGAAAATGCCATCTGGGAGAAATATGATCTTGTAGGAAGGGGGCTACGATCAGTCCAGATGGAAGGCCATAAGGTATAATCTAAAGAAGACAATAGCTAGAGTTAGAAGATGTGGATTGGATCCTGGTTTCCACTACTCACTGTTTATGTAATTTTGGACAAAACCCTTAACTGTGCTCTAAGTGACTTCACCTGTACAATGAGGAAACTGGTCTGGTCCTTTTCAACTCTGAAATCCTGTAGTCCTCCAACAGGGATTCTTGAGTGTTCTTCTCTCACACTGCGTATTAATATTCAACAGGTGTTAAAGATCTTCCACAATCTAGCCCTCATCTACCTTTCCAGGCTCACCATCCCAACTTTCCTATGGACTTCAGCCAAACAAGACTGACTCTTGGCTATCACCTGATCACATTCAATTCTCTTCCCTTGCTCCATCTTCGTGCACACTGTTCCTTTTTCCTGAAGTGTCCTTCTCTATATCTTTGTATGTTGAATTCTTGCCCATGTTCAAGGAGCTCAAAGTTCTCTCATTCCAGAAAGCCATCCCTAAGAACACCTCAGATGATCAAAGATTTAGAGCTGTCAGGGAACTTACTCAGAAGCTGTCTATCTGGTCTAACCTACTACTGAGGCACAAAGATTGAGGCCTTCCCAAGGACACACTAGTACTAAGTGACTAAGCTGGGCTGCGACCCTAGCTCCCCTCATCCCACTGTCCCATATTCAAAATTCTGCAAAGCACTTCATACCTCCCCCTCTGCTTCCCCTTGTAGTTTTGTGTATATATGTTATATTCTCCTAACAAAATATAAGTTCTCTAAGGGCAGAAGCTAGGCAGCCTACACAGTACCGAGGAGAAAACTGGGCACAGGAAGCTATTGGGAAACATTTGTTGAAGGAATGAATGAATTTCCAGAAGGAGTTATGACTGCCCAAAGGGCTTCATTTTTCTTTCTTTGTGGCATCTTACTGGAGGCTGGCAATAAGAACTGAGATAGCAGGGTAAGAGTTCATGTCCTATTGTTACTCATTTCTAAGTCAGCTGATGTGCCACCATCTGCCAGATGGGACTTAATCTCATCACCTCCATCCCTGAGGGATAGGAAGTTATTCTGCATCTGTGAAATTCACAGATTTCTGCCAGAAATTGAAATTCTGCCAGGCGCCTAGCAAAACGGGGCAGGGTTAAGGGGGAGGGTTTGATTAAATGGAGAAACTCCTTGAAGACCTTCCTTCCTCAGTTCAGGGCCCATCTTGGATTTGGATGGATGATAGCCAGCACCTATGAAGTTGCCTGAGATCTGGTAGCAACCCTGGGTCATATAGACCCCATAGGGTCCTTGATCTTGGGAAACCTGCATTCCGAGCTCCATATGTGAACATGGCATACAGCCTATCATTGAAAATACAATCTCCCCTTTCCCCATTCCCATGGAAGGCATGTGACATTCAGGGGATGAATATCCTATGTGAAATATTTGGATCAAAAGCTAAGTAGCTTCATCAACCTAAGTGACAAGTGTAGTGGAAAGTTACTTGAAGTCCCAGGATATGAGTTCAAATCTCAGATTTGCCCTTACTACCTGTGTGAGCTTGAGAAATCATTCTACCTTTCTGAGTCTCATTTTTCTCACGTGTAAAATGAGGGACTTGGACCGAGTGACCACTGAATCCCTTCAAGTTCTCAATGTTATGATCTGTTAAGAGGGGCCAGCCCTTGGATATGATTGTTCAGTGACTGAAGCCAGCACACTCCTTCTGTATTCCCTAAAGGGCCAACATGGTATATCTCAGAGAGATGACTCACAGGAAGAGCCATACTGGATGTAATGAGGAAAGAGCCTGTTCTGGCTGAGAACCATACGTATTCATCCTAGAACCAAAGGAAGAGATTACATGTGGGTCAAGGACAGAGGGCAGAGTAGGGGTTCCCACCTTGACTATATCCTCTTGGAATTTAATCTTCCCTTGGGCATTGTAGACTGAGAGGACAGCACATCCATCTGGGCTTCTCTGAGTTCCTAAGAAAGGCAGGATTTGACCATCAAGACAAAGAAAGTAAAACTATGGGATATGGTAAAAAGAGCAGAGTTGGAGTCAGAAGAGCCTTGGAGCTCGCACAAGCTGCTTAAATTTTCTCAATCTGACTTTCCTTGCCTGTCAAATGAGGGGCTTGGACTAGCTTCCCTCTGAGGATTCCTTTGGCCCTACATTCGGTGACTTAGCAGCTTCTGCTTTTTCCTTTTCTTTATCCATTACAGTCCCCACTCTCCTCATGTTCCCCCAAGACACCTGCTCCCTTATGCTTGAGCCTGGGCGCTAGCCAGCAATGACGATAGAACCTCAGCTTCTCCTGAGATACTGTTTCTCCCCTAAGCACCCATCCTAAGCATCTGATTTATTTGAGGTTTGGAGGAAGGCAGGGCGTGACTAGAAAGGCTCTAAGCCTTTCGGACTGTGTCCCAGGCATCCTTAGTTTAGTTCCCTCCTCCTCTCTCCATCCCTGATGAGGCACCAGGCTTTCCTATTCCAGTTTCTCTACCCCGCCCCTTCCTCATTTGCATTTAGCCAGGATAAAATCCTTCTGGCTGACTCACTTCTCTTCATTCATTGGAGAACAAATGAGATCCAAGAAAAAGGAGCTATCCGCCTCTTCCCCCCACCCCCTCCGCCCCGCCATCACCACACACTCACACATACTCACATACCCCACCCTCCCCTTCTCACTGGCTGCCTGCCCTCCACTGCAGGGGAAGAGGGTGACTTAACTGTGCCCGCTCACTCAACAATTCACCCACACAACAGTGACTCAAATCAGTCCACGGCTCCCTCTCCGAAGTCGTACCCTGTTCGTGCCTTAGCGGAGGTGCCTTCAGCTTACCACCAGGTACTGATTCGGGGCTCTTCAATTCCATCCATCACTTCTATTTACTCTCGCAGAGCCTAGGAACCTAGGAGGGGGGCGCCTCCCAGCTTTAGAGAGTCATAGGACTGAAAGGTCCCTGTCCAGCAGTTGGGGGTTAAGGGTCACCTGGGAACACCTGAAGTTTGCCAGCCTTGGCATTGGGGCTACACAGAGTTCTGGCATTCCAGAGTAAGGTGTGGTATATCTTACTTGTTAGAAGTTAAGGTTTTCCTCAGTTTTATTTCAGAGAACTCTGGAATGGAGGTTGGGGTGGGGAGGAATGGAGGGATGCAGGGTTGCTCTACTTGATGGTCTGGGGCACCCTCTTCCTAAATGACCAGCTCTTGGTATGGGGCGGGGTAGAATGGAAGGGTGAAGAGAGGACCCATCATGGGGGAGGGGCTGATCCCACTCTTGTGTAGGTTCTGAGCTTCCTTGAAATCTAGCCAGAATCCAGGATGGAGGGGAGTACTGTGGAAAATTCTCAGAGCCTGAGAGATGCTCTGAATTTGTTGATGCCAGGCTGGCTAAGAGGAGGGAGAAGAAGGGCAGGTGAAGTACTGTTAAGGGTAGTAGCTTCTAAATCGGGAGATCTGGGTGAATCAGGGGAAAGGAGCCCCTGGGCCCCATTGAGTGGAGGGAGGTGAAGAGGTGGAATTATATATTTGCAGATGTGTTCACACAATCACAGAACGAAAACCATATAAGGGACTTTAGAGATCATTAACTCAGACCTCCTCCCTCCCCTTTCCCCCTTTTTGTGACCCATGACTGTGGTTGTTACACGGTTCAGTGGTGTCCTGGTGTCCTTTGTTTTCTTGACAAAGATACTGGAGTAGTTTGCTATTTCCTTCTGTAGTGTGTCCTCATTTTACAGATGAGGAACTAAGGCAAATGGGGTAAAGAGACTTTCCTAGGGTCACACAGCTAGTCAGATTTAAATCTGCCTGATTCAAAACCAGTACTCTGTTCACTCTGCCACTTAGCTGCCCATGGAAGCTCATAGAGGTCAGGTTAAATGATTCTCCCAAAGCCACAGAACATCATTATTTTATAATTATTTCTGTATATTTAAAATATTTTATATATTTTTATATTATATATGTATTATATATAATACTCTATGTATATTATATATATTTCAATTTAAAGAGAGTATTATCATTACACTATGACTTTGGAAACTGAGAAGAGGTATCTAAACGTGTCTAAACAAGGATCACTGTCCACTCCTGGGTGGCCCTCTGTTCTACCAAGCTTATCCTTCCTATATGTCAACAGAAAGATGTGGCAGGAGATGTGGGGAGAGGAGGATCCTCTATGCCAGCCAAACAGTGGTGCCCAGCTGCGTGGGCACTACTGAAGGAAGTTACCCATGTGTCTGAGAGTAAACATCATGTCATGGCCTGTGATAACAAGACAAGGTCAATAGTGACAGTCCTGGTTTCCCCAAAATGTCCCAGGAAGGACTGTGGGGGCGGGCCTCCCTCCAACAATGAAAAACAAAAAAGCCCCAACAAGGACTTAGGATGAGGGAAATAAAGCTTCTATTCTGGGGAAGCAAAGTTCTCGCCATGGTAAGGGAAATCAGCAGAAAGAAATCCTCCCTGAACCTCCCTTCTTACTTTTCTCTGTTGTAATTGTAAAATATCGTGCTGCCAAAGTTCAAGGATTTCCTCCCTCCCCTCCTCTACCTAACCTCCCCACCTCAGCTGCCTGAGAGAAAGGCAGGTGGGGGGACCGCAGGCTGGGAGGAGGGTTAATTCCCATAAACTGTCAACAGCCAAACCTCAGACTAGCCCAGGTCCTCTCCGGCTGCTTTCAGCTGATAAGGTTGGCCAGGGCTTGTCACAGCTGATCCTCTACCCCAGCAGTGCCAGCAGATTGGGGTTAGAACAGGAAAAAGCAAAGGTCCCCTTGGCCCCACAGATCCAGTGTTAGGGGAAACTTCATTCTTGAGACTTCCTTGAGTTATATAATATGACAGTGCCTTCTGATCCTTAAGGGTCACCACTAATACCAGGCAACCTTGTCATGACTCAAGTGGTCACTCCATTAGCTTCAGGTAAACCTGTAGGCTGATCCAAATTCCACCATGCCTGATCCCTTTTTTCAAAATGAAGTTCCCCTGTGTCATTTCCCCAAAGGATTGGGAGATGTGGGAGGGGGGGTGAGGGAGGGGGGAGGTCCCTTGATCCTTCTATCCCAGGGGAGGGTCCCTTCTCTTTCTCTGAGACCATCGTAGAATTCTGGTCGTGGTTAAGGTTTCAAGATCTAGACCCTCTGCTTATTATGTCCAGGGGTTTTGAGGTTTAAAAAAAAGTTATTCCTTTAAAGCAATAGGTTTATAACTCCTGAGAGTAAAGTTAGATTCTTAAGTTAGCTACTCACAGGACCAAGGAAACTTAAGTCCTCCAGCCTTGACTTAGCTGCATGATCTTAAGGAAATCATTTCCCCTTCTTTGGACTTCCACATCCCCACCCATCAGCAATGCCTCTCTCCCTACCCTCTTCCTCACAAGGGGTTCAAAAAAATCAAATGTGCTGGGAAGAAAGCACTGGACTTGGACTTAGGAGGATCTGAGATCAAATCTTGCCTTAGACATTCACTAACTGGATGGTCCCTTGAGGAAGTCACTTAACCTCTTTGCCTCAGTTTCTTCATTTGTAGAAAGCATATTTTTATTATTATATCACATATGCACCTATCTCAAAGGGCTGTTGCAAGGATCAGCTGAAAGAAATAATGTCAAGTACTTTAAAAATTTTGAAAGGGAGGGGAGAACAAGCCTTTATTCAGCACCTACTATGTGCGAATAGTGTCTCATTTGATTCTCACAACACCCCTGTAAAGTATGTACTATTATTATGGGTCTAAGTAAATCAGCATCTAGAGTGCTAAGCATAGTGCCTAGTACATAGTAGGTCCTTAATAAATGTTTATTGAATTGAATAGAACCAAGCAACATTGTACTCTCCATCTAGTCTTCTTGGGGCTAACACTAAGTACTTAAGTATGCATGCCCTCTCTAGACCTGAAGTAAACCAAATCCCATCCCTGTGACTTATTTTCCTTCATAAAAGGAATAAAAGGGGTTTGAACGAATAATTTCAAAGAACCCCTTCCAGCTCCCAATCTTGCCATCTCATCCCATACACAAGGCAGTTGTACAAGCCTGGGTGTGTATGCCATGTAAGGCATTACCAAGATGCCCATGATGGTGAGGTAGGCTCTGTCTGCCTAGACACTTGAGCCCCAGCTGACCAGACCATACTCACAAATGTCACAGACCACCACCCTCCAAACTTCATCAGCATAGAAGATTGGGAATCCTTTAGGGTTTGCTCAGCAGCCTCTTGGCAAGCATCTGTGCCCCAGGCTGGGTTCCAGCTGCCAGTGGGCAATGTCTGTGCCCAAACCAGACTCCTGCCTCTTCTGCCTTTGCCCAGTGCCATCCATTCTTCTTAGCACCCTGAGCCCTGCGTCAGGGCCAGAACTGAGAAGCTTCGAAATACATCACGTACTCCTTAGTAGGATTTACTAAACACCCTGATGGGACTGCCTTTTTCTCTAAGAAAAAATCTTTTCTTTAAATTCTCTTTCCCATGGTTGGGTGATAGCCAGGTGGATGTTTGCTCTGTGAATTATTTATCAGCCCCAAGATCTTAGGAAGGTCTTGGGAACTTGGAAACATAAGGAAAGTGTGGCAATATCATGGTAAGCAAAGCATAATGACACACTACCAGTGGGGATATTCGGTATCCACTTGACCACCCTGAGGTCTATATTTCTGCAATGATGGGGTGGGATGGAGTGGCCTCTGAGGCATCTTCTACCTTTAGGTCAATCATCCCAGAGCATGGATTGTGAAACCAACCCTGTTGCTAACTACCTTGAATATACCCTTTTCCCTTCTCTTGGCCCCAGTTTCTTCCTTTCATAAAATTAGGGGCTTTGGTAGCTCTCAGTCTTATAACCTTTCTTTTCTGTAGTGAATTAAGGTTTACAAGCAGCTCTCCTCACAAGCAGATTGTGAAGTAGGTTCCCATTTTACAGATGAGGAAACCAAGGTACAGGGCACTGATGTGATTTGTCTAGAATCACAATGTCAGACCCAGGATTCAGACTCGGGACTTTTGACCCCCAAACCTACCTTCTTTTTCACTAGATCACAGTTACCTGTCTCCAGAACAACCCCCAACTCTCTATTCAACCTTCTTAGGGCTGATACTAAGTACTAAATTGCTTTGTGACCTTGGGGAAGTCACTTTCTAGGCAAGTTTCTCCTTTTGTATAAAAGGAAGATGCTATATTACAACATCTCTAAGGTCTCTTATTTAAAACAAGACAAATGTTTACTGAGTCCTACTGTATCCAGAGCTCTGTACTAGGCACAGAGTTGGGGCAAGACAGTTTGGGCTACTGGTGAGGTGAACAGTCTCCTGATCCAAACCCCTTCCTTCCCAGGGCCTTGGACTGAATTTTCTCTTGTCCTGAATCAGTCTCCTTGTCACCCATCCAGACACCTGGGTCTCCTTGGTACTTTTTACCAAGAGAATCATTGGCTTTAAGCATCACTTGTGGGAGGGCCAGGAGACATCTTTGTTTTTCCAACTCATCATCAGTACATTTGCAAAGCACTCTGTGTTTTATGCCTTCATACCAAATATTGCTTTCCAGCATCAAATTCTGTGAGGCTGGTGAGGAAGCAATCATTACCCTATCCTTCTTTGAGCAAACAAGGAACCATTAACTTTCAGAAAGGCTGGTAATATAGCTGGAAAGGCCCAGGAGGATGCTGAAATCTAGTTCTGACTTCACTTGATAGCTGGTGACCTTGACTGAGTACCTTCCCTTCTCCCAGACTCAGCTGCCTCATCTAAAAATCCTAATACTTTAATTACCCATAGCTCCTAAAAGCCAATGTGAGGTAAGTACTTTGCAAATTGTGCAGTACTATGGAAACAGGAGTTTTCATCATTATTATTCATGGGTGATGAGAACTGGGATGAGATCAGTGCTCCCTGGGATCTAATGACATGACTCCTTTTCTGGTCACCAAAACCTCCAAGTGGCTGTGTGGGCTTCAGGACAAAGGCTCCAAACCCTGAAGTGTTGTCACTATTGTTAAGTTGTTTTTCAGTCATTTCTAACTCTTTCTGACTCTCATTTGAGGTTTTCTTGGCAGAGATACTGGAGTAGTTTGCCATTTCCTTCTCCAGTTCATTTTATAGATGAGGAAACTGAGGCAAACAGGGTGAAGTGACTTGCTCAGGGTCACACAGCTAGTGAGTGTCTGAGACCAGATCTGAACACAGGAAAATGAGTCTTCTTGACTCCAGGCCTGGTGCTCTATCCATTGTGCCACCTAGCTGCCTGCAAACCCCAAGACCTGCATTCAGATCCCAGAGAGGCCACTTATACTATCCGTGTGACCTTGGGTAAATCTTAACCTCTCCAGGTCTCAATTTCATGAACTGTAAAATGAGAGGTTTAGACTGGACCAAAAGTTCTTAAGTGTGGGGACTGATGAACAGATTTCATTGGCTCTATGAATGTAGACAGAAAAAAAAGTACATCTTAATTTTCACTCCTTTCTAAATTTAACATTTCCTTATAGATACAGGCAACAGAGTGGTTCTCTTAGAAGAGGCCCATAGGTTAGCTGTTGCCAAGGGAGTCCAGGACACCTGCAATAGAGGATCTCTAAGGTGTTCCAGCTCTTGATCCATGATCCTAGGTCACGATCCCTGGGTCTCCCTGATCCCTGGTCTCTCTGACCTCACTCCCAGACCAGAGTCATAGGAGAGCTGTGGATGCTGCTCCCCCTTCCAGCAGCTGATTTTTCTAACAGTAGAGGGTAAGCCATGATGGCCCCAGGTTATGTGACTCATGGGGACAGATGGAAGGGGAGGGAAGGAGATCATGTGGGCAAATTCCCAGCCCCAAGAATTGTGATGCATTTCTCACTGTGACAAGCTAGCCCCAGTCAGGGAATTCAGACAATGAGGCTGGAATAAAGGACCCTTCTCACAGCCTTCTGTGTGTGTGAAAGGGGAGGAAGGGGGGGAGGATCTGAAGAGCTTTGCCCAGTACACACACACACACACACACACACACACACACACACACACACACAGCCACTTAACAATTTGTATTCTTTAGCTGAAGCTAGAAAAGCTCAGTTTTCCCAAGGTCCAAGAGTTGAATAGGACAAATTCTGTTTGTTGATAAGTGGAAACCCTCTGTGCAGTCGGTGGAAAGACAAAGAGATCTCCTAGGGAATTCATCATCCCAATCATTTTGGCTCTATAGATTCTGAAGCTGGGTTGACAACCTCCAGATACAGGACAGAGAATTATCTGTGGCATTTAGGACTGGCAGCCTCAGGCCCGGGACTAGATGCGTTGTTGGCATCCTTAGCCAAGGCTGTCCTCTCTTGTTTCTTGTGTAGCCTTTAAGGGAGAGATGATTTTATAGCTCTAGACCCACAGAATATCAGTGCTGGAAGGAGCTTGAGAACATAGACTATTAGAGCTAGGACTGTGACCTTTCAAGCTGATCTAGTCCAACAAGCTCATTTTACAGATGAGAAAGCCAAGGCCCAGAGAGATTATGATTTTTTCAAGTTTACTTGAAAGCAGCTGTGCTGAGATCTGAACCTGAGTTCTTTGTCTCCTAACGCTCTCTCTCCACCTCTCCCTGGGGTTTCTTAGCATTTTTATTTTTAGCTCAAACCCTCTCTCACTCACAGAAAAGAAACAGAAGTCAAGTGCAAGTCATGTCATTATTTCTCTGATGGCACAGTCTTCTTAGGCAGTGAAGGACAAACACATACATTTTTAGCTCAGAAGCAATTGACATTAAGTGACTTGCCCAGGGTCATATAGCTAGTAAGTATCTGAGGTCAGATTTGAACTCAGGTCCTCCTGGCTCTAGGGTTGGTGCTGTATTTACTGTACTACCTAGCTGCTCTCCCTTCATGTTTTAAAAAACATATTTTAATAAGTTGGACACAACTGAAACTAAACAGCAATATGATGTTGCTATGATGGGAACCAAAAGGGAGAATCGAATGATTCAGTGGAGCTTTTACCACTATAGAAACAGTAACTCAAAGGACATCCTGCACTGGATCAAGTCTATTGGTCTAAAGGTACTGCATTTGATTCCAGGCTTACCCCACGATTCTTTGGAACCTATTTGTTGCTGTTAAATCATTTCAGTTGTGTCTGATTTTTCACGACCTTTTTCGGGGTTTTCTTGGCAAAATACTAAAGTGGTTTGCCATTTCCTTCCTTAGTTTATTTTACATATTTACATACATATTTTACATACATATATACAAACTGAGGCAAACAGTGTGAAGTGACTTGCCCAGGGTCACCCCGGTAGCATCTGAGGCCAGATTTGAACTCATGAACGTGAGTCTTTTGGATCCCAAGTCCAACGATTAATCCACTGCTCCACCTAGCTGCCTTTGAAATCCACTACTAACCTTTAAAGAACTAAAAGATATGGTTTTCATTTTAAGTACTTTCTTGTGTTCTTGCTAGTGTACAAAACAGATATCAATGCAAATTCAGAGAGGGTCATGAGAAAGTCTGACACAAGTGGAGATTTAGATGGTTACCTTGGCACATTGTTACATATAGAATACGCTTCTGTGAAGGTTTCAGAATTTGTTCTGCTTTGAATAGTCTCAATCTACGTCACAGGGCATCCCGTCATGTCACTGCTCCACATATAAAAATTGGATTCAGACATCTGAAAGAAAAAGAAATTGACACAGGAGGACAATTTTTCTTAAACAGGAATTCATGCGTATATTATAACCATGTAAAAACAAATGACCCTAGAACACACCCAAAATATGGGATATAATGAAATATTTGTACTGAGTCAAAAGACATTAATGCTTGGATTGTAATCCTGTGAACTTTTCACAGGTCATAACCAGAGGTCACCTGTACGATAGAGGTCAAGTACCTTTCAGAGTTGTGAGAACCAAATAACTTCATTGTATACCCATTGGTCATTGATTTCCTAATGGAGCTGGATTCTAAAACAAGGTTACACATAGAACATGCTACTCTGTAGCTGGTAATTGAAAGACTCCTTTGTATTAAAAATACTTTATTCTGGTGCTACAATCTTTTAAAAAAAGTGATTAACCCCTTGTAGCCCTGACCTTCTCTGTTCTAAGTGTCCTCCCAGCCCTGATTTTCTATGTTCAAAGGGATCTTTGAGTCCTGACATTGTGTGTTCTAAGGTATCCCCTTGCCCTGATATTCTGTGTTCTAAGGATCTACCCAGAACTGACACTTTGTGTTCTAAGGTTACTTCCAGCTTGCATGCCCTGTGTTGTTAGGTATCTCTCAGTTCTAAAATTCCTTTTGAGCGCTGACATTCTATTTAGGAGAGAATGCTTTTCATCACCAGTCGGAGAAGTATAGGTTAAAAAAAGTGATCCTATAGTGGAGAGATTTCTAAGAAAAAAATAACACAGCTTTTAGTAACTGGCCCCTTGGTGTGAAGCTACTACGGAATAAATTACTGCAAAAGTAGAAAAAAAGTGTTATAAGTGTTCACTGTTGCAGATATAATCAGCAAGGCTAGTCTTTCTAAAAGTTCATCCTCCTCATACGTATGTGCTTAATAAATGTTACATGACTGATTTTGTCCCTCCCCTCAAGGGGCACAGCATGTGTGTCCATTGGCTTATACAAAATGAATCTTTGTTCTGTCATTCTATTTCAGTCGTGTCTATACATTTGAAGATATACATTTCTGAATGTAGCCAATGGGGGAATTTGTTTTGCTGGACTATATATATATATATGTGTGTGTGTGTGTGTGTGTGTGTGTGTGTGTGTGTGTGTGTGTGTGTGTGCATTGATGGTTTTCCTTTCCTTTTCTTTTTTCTTTTTCAATTTGGGGATGAAGCAGTGGGAGAAAAAGATATTAAATACTAGTAAAATTAATTAATTCATTTGAAACAACAAAGGGATCTGGTAGCATCCAGGCTGTGGTGTAGGGCTGTGATGAGCTGGAATTGTGGGGGAAGGGTTTTGCAGGGAGGTCTCCGTGTGCTTGGCTGGCCTGACTCCAGCCATTGACCTCTGTCTGGGCCTTCCCTTTGTAATGCTGGTCCTCAGAGGAGACCTCACTTTCCTAGGTTAAGATGGTCCAAACACACCCAGAGGAAGTGAAAGCCTTCTTCTAGGGAAGCTGTATGTATGTACTGGAGCTGGAGAGTAACCAGTGTGTTCGATATTAAAAGAACATTCAAATTGTGGGCAACGAGCAGGGGGAACGGCAGCTGGGGCTTGGGAGTCCTGAGCAGGGCAGTTTCCGGGAATAGGACACGGCTGTTTGTGTGTGCTTCTGGAGGCCTCCCCAAGGACACAGAGGTACTCATTGTCCTAGAAACCACCCAGCAGCTCCATCCTTAGATTGTGTTCAGGTTAAAAGCCTAAGAACAGTTTGCTTCCTGGCACAGAGTGGACTTGAAGGAAGACTTTGGCCAATTAAAAACAGCAGCCAATCCATAGAATGTTATTTATTAATAGAGACTGCTCCTGCGGCAGTCTCCAGAATGCTGGACAAGCAATGAGGAGACCTGGGACTTGGTCCCTGCTATGCCCCTCATTGCATGACCTTGACCAAGTCCCTTGACCTTTCTCTTTCCAAGGGTCCCTTCTATAGGATAGGCAGGGGTGTTGTAAGATTTGCAGATTACTTTGTATACTTTTGATCCTCCAAAAAATGGGAAGGGATAGCTAATATTCGTAGACTACTTTAAAGATATTATCTCATTTTATCCCAACAACCCTGGGAGGCAGGTGCTATCATTATTCCCATTTTACAGATGGGGAAACTGAGGTACAGTTAAGTGACTTTCCCAAGGCCACATATCTGGTACTTAAGCAAAATTCAAACTCAGGTGTCCTTGACTCTGTAACAGCAAGGACCCCAGAATACAGAGGAGAGCCTGCTGTGCAGTTTCTTAGATCTGCATTTCTAAAAGGAAAACAACTTTTTATTTATTTTTTTAATGTTCTACAATCACTACCATAAAACTTAGATTCCCCCCCACACACCTACCTCCCACCATCCCCCTCCCTCCCCAAGATGGCAAACAATTCTTTATAGGATCTACATATACTTTCCTATTGAATACGTTTTCACTATAGTCATGCTGTGTAGACAAACGAAAATAAATGGAAGAAATCATATAACAAATCAAAACATAATACACACACACACACACACACACACATACACACAAACAAACAAACATGACCTGCTACATTCTTCGAATGAATTCCTTAGTTCTTTCTCTGAGTGTGGAAGGCATTTTGCCTTAGAAGACCATTAGGAATTTTTTTTTTAAGGTCTTGCATTGTTACTAAGTTCCAACTCTACCAGAAAAAACTCTTGCCTACTGTGGTCATTGCTGTGCACAAAGTTCTCCTGGTTCTGCTCCTTTCCCTCAGCATCAGATCATATAAGAAGGAAAACAACTTTTGAGGTGTCAACAATCTACTTTAGTCAAGAGCATATATCATTCACTTAGTTCAGGGGAAAAATCAGCACCCTGAAGTTCAGGAAAAATACAAACAGAAAAACAAAAATCAGCCAACAGACAGGGCTTCCAACTGTCTGACCATAAGCAATACATACATCACAGATCAACAGACATATCCAGTTGTCTGACCATACATACATAGTTAGCAGACACAGAAGCACCAACATCTGGATTTTCAAAGTGTGGAAGGGGAGCTCCTTAGTGTCTATCCCAGTCTCATCTGGCCAAACACTTCCAACAAATAAGCCTGAAACAAAACCTCACCTCAGAGTGTATATATATATATGCACACACACTTTGCAGAGCCAGAGGGCATCAAGACCCTTGAAAACCAGTGACTCATTAGAAATTAACAAAAGGTGTGAGACTTCCTACAAAACAAATCTCTCCTAAACAAGCTTATCTTAATGGGCAGGCTCATTAATGGCTGGGGAAGATCTTTAACTCCCTTTAACTGCCATTAACATTATAGATTCCAGGACCAGTGCTCTATCTACCAGGCACTACCCTAGCAGCCTCTTTAGGCTGTGATTTATGAATCTAATATGTATTTATAAAGTTCTTTGTTATTCTAGCTCTGCTGCATATAAGCAGCATGACCTTAGGCAAATCTTCATCTCTTTTGGGTCACAAATGTCAAATGAGGGGGTTGTAATAAATGATTTCTAATTTAGTCCAACTAGTAATAATTCGAATCTTGTTCAGCACCATTATTGGCATATCATCTTCCCCATCAGACTCTGGGTTTCTTGGGAGTAGTGGTTGTTCCTCTTTATTTCTTTATCCTCTGTGCCTAGTACAGTGCCCAGAAAATAGGTGCTCAATAAATGCTAGATGACTGACTTTATCCTTACCCTCAAGGGACACAGCATGTATGTATATTGATATATGCAAAAATACATCGTTGTTGTTCAGTTGTATCTGACTCTTTGGGACCCAATTTGGGGTTTTCTTGGCAAAAATACTGGAGTGGTTTTCTATTTCCTTCTCCAGCTCATTTGACAGATGAAGAAACTGAGGCAAATGGGGTTAAATGACTTGTCTGGGTTCACACAGCTAGCAAGTGTCTCAGACCACTAGTGAATTCATTCTTGACCCCAGGCCCAGTCTCTACCCAGTACACCATCCAGCTGCACAAATACCCCAAAGGCAAATTTACGTTGATCCTGGAGGTAATAGGAAATCCCCTAGTGTTTATTGAGTAGGTTGGTGTTATTGAGGCAGATGCAGTCACACCTGAGCTTTTGGAAGACCCCTTGAGAGGAGAGGCTTGTAGGCATCTGCAGTGATATGGGTGGGAGGTGATGGGAGTTCAGCCCTAGGAATGAGAAATCTCAAGAGTCGTTGCAGCAGAAACAGTCATTTCAGGGTTTGAGGGTGGACAGTACTAATCTGGGGGAATCAGGGAAGACCTCAGGAAGGAGGCCGGCCTTAGCTGAGCCTTAAAGGGAGTGAGGGTCTCCAAGAGTCCAAAGAGGGGAGGAAAACAAGTTAGTCAGGCATGGGGGACAGGGAGGAGCAGTTCCTTCACAGCCACAGGTGCAGAAGAGTAAACCCTGTGTGTGGGGCCACCCGTGGGGCCATCTTGACTGGCACAAAGGGGGATAGATTGCAGAGGGGAATTCTGGGTCAGATGTCAATCAGATTGGGTCACCACTTAAGTCCTTTGTAACTCTCAGCCTCTGTAATGGGGATGGAGAGGAGAGAAACTGAACTGAGTTCATTGCTAGAGGGAACTCCCAGGTGAACAGGGTTTGAACCTAGCCCTTCTTGATCCTATCACTTGTGATAACATAAAGACTTTTCCACAAATTTATTGTTCAGTTGTTTTTCAGTCCCTGACACTATGAGTATCAATAGTTTCTTGATTCAAAAGATACATCTCCATTCTTCTCCCCCTCAAACCCAGCCCTCAATCTAGCGATGAGTCTTTCTGAGAAGTTTCCCCTCTCTTTAAAGAGAAACCATTCTCTGTGCTTCCTTAGCTCAGTCAACCTAATGCTCAGAGACCTAAAATCATGGCCCTTGGCACAGATGGGCTTTACAACCCTTTCCTTTTATTTTTCTAATCTTTTTTCAATCACCAAGCATTTATTTTCTCTACATCTCACCCAATCCCCAAATGAAATGAAAGAAAAACAAAGCCTGGTTAATGTATTCATAGCCAAACAAAACAAACTCCCACCTTGGCCTTGTCTAAAAATATTGCATCTAACTCTGCATCCTCAAGTTCCTCATCTCTCTATCAGAAGGTAGGTAGTAGGTGTTATCCTTGTGGCTGGTCTTTGATCAGAATTCTTTAGACTTTCAAAGTTGGTTCTCTTAGAACCTTGTTTTTATGGTGTAAATTGTTCTATGGTTTTGTCTCCCATCACTCTTCATCAGTTCATACAAATCTTCTCAGGTTTTTCTGAATCCATTTCTTTCATCATTTCTTATCACATCCCATTATATTCATATACTCTAATTTGTTTAGCCACTCCCCAGTTAATGGGAAACTTCCTGCATCCCCAGTTCATTGCCACTACAAAAAGAGATGCTATAAATATTTTTGTAGGAATGAATGCTTTCTCTCCTTTGATCTTTTGGAGTGGAGATGTAGTGGTGGTCTTGTTGGGTCAAAGGACATGTAAATTTAGTGACTTTTGGGACATACCTCCAAATTTCTTCTCAGAATGGTTTAATTCATTTCTTTCAGAAAAAGGAGGAAGTAGCAAGGCTCTGTTTCCAGATCTCAAGCCCCACCCTTTGCTGATAGGAAATGGGACTAAACAATGGTAATCATTCTGAATTTGATGACAGAGGTCTTGGCCTCTGCTACTTGTGATCTATTATATAAACTCTGTGAGCCTCAGTTTCCTCATCTGTAAAATGAGAAGGTTGGACTAGATGATCTCTAAGCACCTTGCTAACCTCAAAGCTATGAGTCTACGATGCCATACCGATCAGCACCAGTTCCCAGAACCCCCCACCCCTATAACTCAAGGAATCCCACACTATGGTCTAGCTCCATGGAAGTTTGCTCAGCCAACTTTCAGAACTTTGGATGACCTTGCTCTTGTTCCTGCTTTTGGGCTCTGGGCTGGAAGCCAATGGCTAGGCATACAACCTGCAGTCTTGCAGCCATGATGGCCTTGAAGCATGCAGCAAGATAATGTGGATAGAGACACCAGACCAGAGATTCTTAAGCCTTTTTTGTATTGTGGTCCATTTTGCTATTATCATGCAAGCCCTATGGACCTCTTCTTAGAACAATGTTCTTAAATGCATAAACTAAAGCACAGAGGAGTACAAAAGAAAAAAATTAAATTTAAAAAGTTACAAAATTAATTTTTTAAGTTCATTCCTGCATCGGGATCTCAGCCCCTTGGGATAGGCTTAAACCCAAACGAGAAGGGACAGGGATTCATGTGAATTGGGTTAGATTAGAGAGTGGTCCTGGGTTCCCTCAGTCTCTCAGTTCATTGGTGATATCAGGACAACTCTGCCTTCCATCATCTGCCCTGGTTAGTGCTGTTCCTTAGTAATAGTGCTTGGTTACTGGACTCATGGAACTCAGAATTCTGGTTTCTACCTGAGTCACCACACTCTCTACTCATCAATTCTGATCTCCCTGGGTCTTGGTGTTGTCATCTGTGTAATGGGAGAATGGTGGCTCATACTGGTTCTGCCAGATGAGGCCAAATGAAAGGAAAGTTGTTGTGTAAAGCCTGAAGCCCTCACCCTGAGTATATGCTTAGTCACACAAGACTTGGGCACATGCCAGTCCACAGAATACAGTTTGCCATTATTTCTTGAAGCTGTGTTGATGTCTGAGAATGTGTCTGTAGGCTGGGATCAAATATCCTATATAGTAACTGATCATAGGAGTGTGGATGGATGAATTTTAGTGCCTTTCCCCCAAAATACAGCCTCCCGGGTGGACCCCCAAATTTCCCAGGGACATCCAGCAGCAGATTCTAGGGTTCACAACATCATCAACCTTACCCTCTAGAACCTAACCCAAGTGCCCTCTCTTGAACTACAATAAGAGCCATTTCTGAAGGTGAAATCTATAGGACTTCGAGATGGAAAGGTTCTTAGATGCTATCTGATCTAATCCTCTAATTTGATGAATGAGGAATCTGAGCTACAGAGAAAGGAAATAACTTACATAGGTGAGTAAAGATTAAAGCCTTCCCTGAACATGTATGTCAGTGGGTTCCCCAGCAACTCACATGACCAAAGCATCACATCAGAAATCCCAGGACTCAGCTCTCATCCTCAGCAGCTATAGTATGATTTAAAGGGCCTTAGGAAGGCCTCCTTCTTTCCTCTGGCTATCTCTAGATAGGTCTGCAGGTCTACCCTTGGAGAGCCATTCCTTGTCTAAGGCTCTTCCCAACTCTGAAAGGGGTAATATCTTTAACCCCTATTAGGTGGCACCCTAGAAAGGGTTAATTAATTGAGGCTGGGGGTGAGGGTACATTGGTGGAGACCCCTACATGTGTGTGTGGGGGGGTGGCTGGGAAAGAAGAGGAGAGGGAATCAAAGCAAGATGCCGTTTACCTAATCACTTTGCCTAGTGCCAGCTCTGGGCATGTGGTCTGGCTCCTGTCCCAGTATTGTGTCCCCAAGCTCCTTGGTCCTCATTCTGTCTCCATATCTGACACTAAATGTCCACTAGCCCCAAAGATTGAAGCGATTCAGAATTACTTTCCATAAGAAGTTAGGGAGAAGAATAGAGAGAAAGTACAGAACCTTTTTCTTTGCCCATGAGAAGAGGTGCCCGGAAATGGAGGGAGGAATACCAGATTGAGGGTCAATTCTTGCTTATTACCTGTGTGACCTTGGAACAGTCTTTTAAACTCCCCAAGTCTCCATTTGCTCATTTATAATATGACAAGATGGATTCTAGGTTTAGACCTGAGACCCCTTTATAGCTGCTCCTGGCTATACTGTAGAGTGCTGGATCTATCATCAAAAGAGATCTGGTATTGAATTCTACCTGTGACATTTAGGAATTGTATGATCATGGGTAAGTTACTTGCAGTCACAACTCCAGAGTTACAAATGATCTCAGGGTCCTTCTAGTCTAGTCGAACCTTCCCATTTTACAGATGAAGAAACTGACTTGCTTCAGAGCCTCAGTTTCCTCAGTAAAATGACTGCAATGATACCTACAGCACCCATTTCACAGATTTGCTATGAGAAACAAATGAGATGATACTTGTATTGTCCCTTCTGGGCAAGGGAACTGATGAGAAGTGTCTTCTCTGCTGGAGGAGGGACAAAAGGGCCTTGGAAGGTAGAGGGGAAGCCCAGGAACTTTTGGTCTCTAGGGCATCCTTGCCAAGAAGGGGCTATCTTTGTAAACTGGCTCTGAAAATTTCCAAATACTATACCCACATCAGCTCTCATTATGATCCCGTGTAGGTAATAAATGCAGGCGTGTGACCCCTGCCCTCCTCATCTGACCTTCCTTTTATGTAGGAAGGTCTCAACTCAGACATGCCTTAGCCTCAGGAAATGCCACCTCCCTCTTTCCCCATGACCTTGTCAAGCATCTAATTATTATTATCAGACGCTAATAGGTTCAGTGAGGTATTGTCAACAATGGGAACCGAGCTGAACATTCATTAAGGGGTCAAGTTGTTAGGATGGACACAGTGCCCATCTTAGGAAAAAAAAACACTTAAGGCAAGGAAAGAAACCCAACCGTGTGTCACCAGTCATATGGAATGAAGCAGGGCAGGCTGGGGTTCTGTGACTACTTCCTTCTCCTTCTTGGGGGAGGGGAGGCCTCACATTGGGTGTTTGGGGATCCTAGATATCAAACTCACAGCAGCTCTCAAAAAGCTAGATAGGAGAGCTTAGATCTGTCTTTCCAGTCCTTCTGGACTATAGATAATAAACCATATGTCTAGTGGTAACTTGGGGTCACAGGACTTACAGCTGAAAGGAACATTAAAGATTTGCCACTTCATTCCCCTTAATGTATATAGAGAAGGTAAGAACTTGTCCAAGGTCACACAGTTAGTAATAAATACATTTATAGGGTACTTTAAGGTTTGAAATGTACTTTTCCTAAAACAATCCAATGAAATAAATAGTATTCAACAAACATTTATTAAATACTCACTAAATACAGAAGCAAACAAAAAAAATCCTCTTCCCTTAAGGAATTTATATTCATTCAAGTGGGGGCACATGTAACATATAGTCAAGAGAATAAATGCAAAGCATAGACACAAAGTTTCAAAAGGGAGAAAGCCTTGTGTATCCACATCTAATAGTCCCATTGTGTAGATACTGTCTCCACTTTAAAAGCAAGAAAACTGAATCTTAGAGAGGTTAACTCGCCCAGAGTCACCCAGGATGATAACTTGCATTCAAACTCTATATAAGTTTTTTCCTTGCAACAGTCCTGGGAGATGGTAGCTTAAGTATTATCTTTCAGCATTTTAAAGATGAGATAACTGAGGTTCAAAGACGTAAAAATTACTTGCCCAACTCAAACAGATAACAAGTGGCCAGGTCAAGATTTAAACCTAGGTCCTGTCACTCAATTCTGTGTGTCTCAGTTTCCTCATCTTGTAAAATGAGCTGGAGAAGGAAATGGCAAACCCATTCTGCCCAGAAAATTTGACCTACATGGGGTCCTGAAAAGTCAGACACACTAATCAATAAAACAGCCATTTCTGACCTTCTAGTACAGTGCTTTCCCCATTAGCCACGAGGACTGGTCTTACCCATTATCTTGCATGTTCTGATAATTATCTTTCCCGATTAGAATGAGCTCTATGAGGTCAAGGACGGCTTTTTCTTTTTCTTTGTAACTCCAGGACTTAGCATAGAGCCTGATACATATTACCCCCCAATGGGGCATAAAAGAGGGCATTGGGGAATTAAAGGGACTTTCCTCCACCCAATCAAGATCAGCATCTTCTCTGTAATGTATGATCTTAGAGGGCCTGCTGAGAACACTGGAAAGTTGAATAACTTGCCTGGGATCCCATAGGTAGACAGCCCGAAGAGATCCAAGAAAGAGAGAAAGGGCTGGGGTGTGCTGGTAAATACTTACCAGCTGGGTCTCGAACAAGGCAGCACCTTTTCAGTTTAATCTGCATTCTCAACCATGTTCTCCATCACTCGAGTCCAGGCAATCAACAAGCAATAAATCGAACCCTGATTTATAGGGTTTGCCAAATTTGCAATATAAATGCCCCTGCCACACTGAGAATTTAATAAGCAGCTCTCGAAAGTTGGTATGAGCTAGCTCCAGCACCCCACCCCCACCCCCTGACCCCAAACGGACCCATGTGTGTAAGAATATTCATAATAGCACTTTCTGTAGCAGCAAAGAACTGGAAATCCATGGGGGAATGGGTGAAAAATTCTTAGTATATGAGTGTAAGGAATTCCTAGAGAAGGGAACTCCCTCAAGCAGTTCAGGCCGAGCCTTCTCTGTCACTTATCATCATGGAGATTTGCTGAGAGAAGTGAGAGATTAAGTGATTTTCCCAGGGTCACAAAGACAGCATGTGGCAGAGGCCCGACTGGAACCCAGGGCTTCCCAGTTTCAAGGCCAGCTTCCTCTCCACTCTGGCACATTGCCTCTCATAACATAATGTGGTGAGACAATGCACACCAAAGTTTTCTAAGCCTGGATCATTTCCTTAGACCTCCTACTTATTTCCTCTATTACAGGAATAAGCATTGGAGGAGAGGAGAGGTGGGGAGGACATAAGAGAGTGCTGATTTGTTTCAAATAAGAGGGAGAAAGGAAAATTTTTAATGACTTACTACTACACAGTAACCAGTACCATGAACCCAAAACTCAGACACTTAGATTCAAATCCTGGTTCTTGGACAGGTGACTTGACTTTTTCAAGTCTCCATTTCCTTGCCTTTAAGATGGGTATATTAATACATTTCACTTCCCACCTCAAAAGGTTATTGTAAAGATCTAGTGAGATAAGAGAATATTGCTGTCTGGTGGAAAGAGCCCCACAAGACGGAGGTTTGAGTCCAGATTGAACTGGGTCACCTTGGGCAAGTCATAGTCCGTTCACCTCTCCTCCATTCCGATGTTTCCTCATCTGTAAACTCAAGGAGTTGGACTAGGTCCTCTCCAAGGTCTGGAAACACAAACTAAATCCTATTTGCCAGCACGGTGGATTGGGTGCTCAAAGCGAACAGACTTTTCTCACTAATGTCACCTATTTTCAAATGTGATAAAAGGCTGCATCCTATTCTTCCCCTGTGAAGAACATATGGGGCAGCCCTTCACCTTCCCATCATAAACACTTAGAAAAGAGGGGTGAAATGCCTCATAAATACCTTCTGGGCAGGTGGGGTAAGAAAGTCCTCACATCCTGGCTCCATATCCTTTAAAGGCAGAAACTGAGCTGAACAATGGGTAGATTTCTTTTCCCAGAACAGCTCTGGAATCTCTCAGGAAAGTTCCCTAAAAGAAAGCTTTCCTTGCTTTCTCTTTTCCTTTTTCTTGACTGAGCCAAAAATAGCACTTAGAGTGCCGGACGCATTGTCATTCCTGGCAGGCATGGATCTGCCTTCAGCTATACAATTTTCACTCCCAAATTTCATTTTTTCATTCTTTCTTTCAGCCCAGGGCCATAACTAAGGGTACATGATTAGAGCGTCATCCATAATCTAGAAAGGAAAAAAACCCATTAAAATAATAAGATATAAAAGTTGTGCAATTTTTAAAATGTGTTACAATTTCCATTTTGAGAGAGTGCTTCTTCAGCATAGATTCAGTTCAGTTCAGTCATTTTCCATTTGTATCCAGTCCTTTGTGACCCCGTTTGGAGTTTTCTTGGCAGAGATACTAGAGTGATTTGCCATCTCCTTCTCCTGGTCACTTTATAGATGAGGAAACAGAGACAAATAGAGTGAAATGACTTGCCCAGGGTCACACAGCTAGTACATGTCTGAGGTCGGATTTGAACTCAGGTAGAGTTTTCCTGATTCTGGCCTAGTGCTCTATCCCATGTAACACCTAGCAGCCCCTTAGCAGAGATAGCTGTGTATTAGTGGAGAGAGAGATCAGTTGGGTGGGTGACTTTGGGCAAAATAACTTAACATTTTAGTCTTGTAGTCATCACTCTAAGACCTGAGGGCAGGGGAGGTACCAACCTGAAGCTGGTAAAAACTGTTTCCTTATTTCTGTTATCAAGGAATTCTCCAGAGAAATGAAATCTCATGTGCAGTCCCTATTCCTAGCCTTCAGCAGTATGGATATAACTGAACAGTCCCAGCTAGCTGAACTCCCCCTGCACTGCCAAGACATGGCCTGGGTGAACCCATTCCCAACCTGGTCCCGCTCTGCTTCTTCTCAGCAGCGGCAGCCTTGGGATGATTCTGGGTCTCTCCCCACAGTGGGAGGGGAGGTATCCTAGACTCTCCCCTCACCTGATGGTCAGGAAGACTCATCCTCTTGACTTCAAATCCAGTTTCAGACACTTAGAAGCTGCATGACCTTGGGCAAATCACTTAACCCTGCTTGCCTCCGTTTCCTCATCTGTAAAATGAGCTGGAGAAGGATATGGAAAACCACTCCAGTATCTTCGTCAAGAAAACCCCAAGTGAGGTCACGAAGGGTCAAATATGACTGGAAAAGACTGAATAACAGCAAAAGTCCTCATTGTTTTCATAGGATCAGTCACAGGATTTGAGCGTTTGTCTCCTGCTGCTTGTCTCAGGTATCTCCCAGCCACAGGCCTTTGGTCAGTAAGGTCAGAAAGTTGGTGCAGCTCTAATAAGATGATGTACTGGCTGATCGGCTTGGTTCGAGAGTGCCGAAAGACTACTGCCTGAGTCAGTTCTCATGTCTCTGCTGCTGAGTCGTGTGTTTTCTACCTTTCGTGATGTTTCCCTTATCCACCCCCTTGCTCCCATTTACATGCTCACAGTGCTAATGCAGGCCCTCGTTGCCTTTCTTCTGGATGCTTAACATTGCCTTCTACATAGTCTGCCTGCCGCTCCTCCAGTCTATCCTCACTTAGCTACCTAGGGGATTTTTCTAAAGCTCGGTTCTAGGTATGTTCTACCCATCCTTCTCCTCTACCTTCTACTCAACAAGCTCCAGTACTTATCTATTACCTCCTGGATCAAACAGTTCCCTGCTTGGCATTTAATCCCCTTCCCACCTTTCCAGTCTTCCTTCTTATGGTCCAGAAACATTGGCCTATTGCCTCTTCCACCAACTCAACACTCTATCTCTGACTCTGCCTTTGCCTTGCTGCTCCCATATCTGGAATGCCATCCCCCCTTCCTTCTACCTCCTAAGCTTCCTTCAGGACTCTACTGAAATCCCACCATCTACAGGAAGCCTTTCCAGGCTCCCCGTTGTCCCTGCCCCCAGCTAATGGGATATACTCTATAGATATGAGCTCATTGAGGACAGAGACTATGTCTTTGCCTTTTTTGTATCTCCAGCATCTGGCACAGTGCCTGGCACAGAAAAGCTGTCTTATAAATGCTTATTAGCTGATTGTGTGCTCAATGCTCTGCTCTTTCCTGCCCAGGTCACCTCCCCCAGACCCAGCCCAACTCTTGGTCTGGCCTGGCATTGTGAGGGAAACAAGGTACAAAGGAAAGGGATGTTGGTGGCTACCTTTGAAGAGTTGCATTTGGATAGTGTCTTACTGTCCCTTGCCCTCCTCATCTCACCAGCCTTGGGCAATATCGGAAGCAGACAGGGAAGGAGAACTTAGACAGACGTTGAAGTGTGTATCTTGGGGGGAGAGAAGGCCGTCTGGCAATGTAGGGGAAATAGTAAAGGGGTTCTGGATGTGGCGACCTCCTCAAGTAGTGAAAGTGATGGCTAACTTCCCAGAACAGCTATTGTTCTTTTTTCACAACAGTCACATGAGCAAATCCTACCCTCACCAGCTGGGCATTGGATTGGTCATCTACTTTGTGTTTCCTAAAGGGATGGGGGTGCCAGACAGAGCTATGGTGCAAACTTGTACAGCATGATCGGGGAGTCCCCCTCTGCAGGACTGCCATTCTGGTCCTCTGAACTGGCTGCAGCCAACCATGATCAGGATATTGCCTTCTAGGTCAGACACATTTGCAAATGAATGTGCACAAATGAGGGGTGTTGGGCAATGATGCTTCTGTCTCTGGCTCCCTCACTAACCACTGGTAGCTGTGAGTTTTTCTCCCCCCACGCCTCCTACAACCTGCTAGAAGCCCCATCCTCCATGGTCAGTAGCTTAGGCTACTGAGGAACTACAGCTCTCTTCCGAAAGATGACCCTTGTTGGGGAAACTGCTGGGCCCAGGCCTATACCTCCCCAACTCTAAATCCTGGCTTGTCATACCTTCCACAGTGAGGACGCAGCAACTAGTGATTAATGTCCCCTGACCCCCTTCACTCAGGATTCCACTCCATAGCCTCTGCTTCTCCCAAATCCCAGGCCTTGTGTGTGTGTGTGTGTGTGTGTGTGTGTGTATGTTATATCTAACCCTTCCAGAAAATGAGCTCTTCAATTGTAAATATATCCACTAGATGACAGCAGCTTTCAGGGGGGCAGCATTGGATGGTGGAGAGAGAGTTGGCTCACAAATCTGAGGACATGGGTTGGAATTCCATCTCTGCTACTTAGTGAGGTCACCTGTGTGATCTTAGCAAAGCCATCACATTTCTCGGGGTCTCAGTTTCCTCATTTGCAAAATGAGGGAGTTGGACTAAAAGAGCTTTGAAGTCCCCTCAAGCTCTAAATAAATCTATGATACCCTTTCAGCACCAAAACTTTTTTAAAAAATGGTCACTATTTTGAGTGGCAATCTTTCTACAAATGGATCCTGTTTCCCTGACCTTATAAGCCATGAACTACTCCCTCCCATTTGGATCACAACCTACCAGGTTTTAGCCAATCATTTTAAGAGTTACCATAGTTCCAGAATATCATTTTCTAGAGGCTAACTTTGGGTGATGAGTCTGTTTACACTTGTCAAAGTGAGTCCAGTTTTGTGAAGTCAACAAGGATATTGATTTATTAATAAATAATTTATTATGTGCCAGGCACTGTGCAAAGGGCTGAGGGTACAAAAAGGGCAAAAAACAATCCCTGTTCTCAAGGAGTTAAAGTCTAATAGGGGGACAACATGTAAACACTTTGTACAAGCAGGATGTATACGGGATGAACTGGGGGTTGCTTTGGAAGGAGGGCATGAACGATTAAAGAGGATTGGTGAAGACATTACAGAAGGTAACCTTTAGCTGAGACTTGAGGAAAACTAGGAAACAGAGTTGAGAAAAGAAAGAGTTCAAGAAAAAGGGAATTTTTGTCTATCCGTTGTTCTTGAAGAGGACCAAGGATATCACAACAGGGGTGTCTTGACTGCTGTGTGAATTGGATTTACGTGAAGCAGAGCTGCCCTACTGTAAAAATGCCTTTTGACAAGGAGACGAGCCAGTAAGAATGCCCAGAGTCAGGGGATGGAGTGTCCTGTGATGTAGAACAGCAGGGAGACCAGTATCACTGGATGGTAAAACAAAGTCTAAGGTTTGCATGGCCTTGGAGAATTCAGGGCCACTTCCCCACCCCAAGGAGTCATGAGAGGAGGCCAATGTTGGGCAGGTGTTCTTAGCCTTGCTTGTACCATGGACTTCTTTGGCAGTCTGGTGAAGTCTATGAGCCCCTTTTCAGGATAATGGTTTTTAAATGCATAAATCACTTAAAGTTACCAAGCTTACTAGTTGTGTTGTATGTTGGTATTATATTTATATATATTATATGTATAATATGTGTGTATATACGATACATATACAATTTTTGGTCCAAGTTTGTGAAATCTATTCATGGATTCCAGAAATCCCTAGTATAAGGAATTTAATTTAATCTTATTTTCGTGATATCTTCAGGGACCCCTGAGATGTAAGGGATGATTTCCCCTATATTAAATGATCCAAGATTTCTAGGATTTTTTCATTCTTAAGTTTGCTTTATTTTTTCATGGTTTTCCAGTCTCTTTGCCTGTCACTTTCTGCTGCTTTTCAGTGGGTTTACTTCTGTGACCACTTCCCCTACTGCTAACGTGCTACTTGCGTTCTGAGAAAGGCTTAGAAATTAGATAACTAAATAGATAAATAGAAGGATGGCTAGCTAGATGAATGGATAGATGGATTGGTAGATACATAGATGAATGGATAGATGGATAACTAGCTAGAGGGATAAATAGAAAGATGGATGGATGGATAAATGGATAAACAAATGGATAGATATTTAGTTAGATAGATGAACGGATAGAGAGATGATAATGATGATAGACAGACAGACACACAGACAGACAGATAGATAAATAGATATATAGATAGAGTGAACATTTATTAAGCTCTTACTACTGGGCTAAATCTATTGGGCTAAATCTTGGAGTTACAAATACAAGCTAGCAATACAGACTCTATCCTCAAAGAGCTCATCTTTTTGATGGGAGAAGACAAAGCCTGAAGGGGAATCAGAAAGCTGGGGATGAGACTGGGGGTAAACATGGTGAGGAGATGGCTGGGCAGTGGTGGGAAGGCCTGGGCTGCAGGAAGGTAAGGCAAGAGCTCACCTATCAGAGTCAAGGAGATCCAGGGAAAGATTCCAAGTTTCCATTGGAGGGGACATGAGGATGAGAATATATGACATGGTGTGGTGATGACCAGACATGAAATTGGCAGGGTTCAAATTGTAAAGTTGTTAATGACTATGAAGTAAGGCACCAATTGAAGCCAGCAGGATTCTTCTAAGAATACCAGGAACCAGCTCTGGTACAAAGACTCTGGTACAGGCATCATTTTAGTTTCTCATAGGCCTTCTTGCTTTCTTTCATTCTGAGCATCAGGCAGAGTAGGTGAGGTTGCCAGGTCCCTAGCCTCTCAGTAATTGAATAGTGTCACATTTGATGATTTTCTTTTAATTTATTTTTCATAGGTATGCTCTGCCTCCCTCCCTAGTCAGGAATCTTCCTATATTTGTCTTTTTTCTGCCCCCATTGCCAGGGGGCTCAGGCTAGGGCCAGGCATCCAGCATAGATGCTGTGCCAATGGGTGGAATTTCTTTGAGACCCCTGAAGTATTTGGCAGAAGAGTCCTCCCTGGGGATTTCCGCCCCTGGATTCATCCAGGCAGAGCTCAGACCCCAGAGTGTAGGTCCAGGAATGTGATTTTGGCCCTGGGTAGAGACTTTTTGGTGTCTTGGTGATCTTTAAAGAAAAGTCTTGTCCTGATTTTTATCCTCATTTAATTGAAAAAATACCTGAAAGCTGAAGCGCCTCTCACTGCCAGCACTCCCTACAGTCCCACCAGCTGAAGTTGCCAGTTTTCAACCATCTGCCTCCGGAACTCCCTCCCTTAAGCAAACCTCTGTTGGGGTCTACTTTTAGTCTCTGAAGGTAGAAAACCCTTAGCGATCATCTGGTCCTTACGCCTCCTCTGTAGATAAAGATTCAAGGCTAATCCAAGGTCAAGCTCAGATGGTAAGCACTGGAGCAAGAATTCAAACACAAACCTTGAGACTCCAAACTCTGATGCTTGTCTTTTCTACTCCCTGGGCTGCCTCCCTGACAGGGGCATTGTGGGGATCGGATGATAGATTGAGTGTGAGGGACCTTATAGGCCACTGAGGCTCACTCCTCAATTTACAGATGAGGAAACTGAGGCTGCGAGAGGAGAAGGGACTTTTCTTAGGATCACACAGCAAGTAAACATCAAAGGTAGGTTTTGAATTAGGGTTGTCCTCACTCTCAGAGATACCTATGTGAAAGCATCGTGAAAACTAAAGTTCCCCAAATAACAACCAAGTTTGCCCTCCTCAGTTCGTGGAGAGGGAGGACAAGGAGGGTCCATAGAGCTTCCTTTCATCATACCTGATCCAAAGTCTTCTGTTCTACCGTCAAGGACCCACCCACACATCAGCATCATTGTTCGTCCTTATTCTCATCACCTGCCTCTTAGGATGGCCAAGTTCTTTGCCAAGAGTAGTCCCACGATGAGTGTTCTTATTCTCCCTTCTTTCTATGCCTTCCTTTCCTCTGGACCTGGGTCCATATTCTAGGAAGCTTTCCCCTTTTAGGGGGAATGGGGGATTCCGCTAACTCCCTTTGAGATTCTGGGCTGGACCACTCTGAAATCCACCCATCCCAAAGCCAGAGTCCAGTGTTCACTCTGGAGGGAGAATTAAATAGCAAGAATATCAGAGCAGGTCAGAGATCTTACAAGCAGCTAGTTTCAATCCATCATGATACAGAAGAGAAAATGGAGGATCATCTAGCTATCTAGTATCCTTGGTTTCTTCCTCCAGTTTAGAGCTCTGTCCTCATCTGTACCACATTGATTCTTCAGCCAGAGACATGGCTCTGGAACTCTTGCCCCCAATGCAAAGCCAGTGGGCAGAGGAGGGGGCAAGTTGATATGGTGTGACTTCTTGGATGCTCTCATTTATTGCCTGTCTCCTGATGTCTGCCAGACTCAGGAGGAAGCAGGTTGAGGAGAGGGGATCTCTTCAAGCCCCTCCTAGATGGAGTTGATAAGTATCAGGCTTAATCTCAAGGACAGGGAGCCCTGTTTTCCTTGCTTCTTGGTGAATCTCTGCCCTTTCCTCCCACTGCCCCCCTCCGCATCTCCTTCAAGCTGAAGCGAGGTCACATTGTCCAAGAGCCCAGTCAAGCCTAGTTCGCTCACCCCAGTCCTCCAGCAAACTCTGGAGAAAGGATTAAAAATAGGTAGAGCGGAAAACTGGGAAGGAAGTAGTGTACAGAGGTACAGGGGAAGGGAAGGGAGTCATGGCTCTGGTAGAAAGTCATGGGGGCCTGGGGTGGAACAGTCCGGGGTCCAGCTCCACCTCCCATTCCCCCTGGAGAGGAAATGACTCACATTCCTGAGATTTAGAAAGTAATCTTTTTCCCTGCCCAGAAGAAGTGGTTGGAGAGGTGGGGGTTGGAGGGGGATCCAAAGCTGTGGGCTCCTCCCCCAGGACATTTTGTTAGGTTCCAGGGGGCCTCTAAGGTGCTGAGGGAAGATCTTCATTCAGGATATGAAATGTGAAATAGCTATCTCCTGATTGCCACCTGCCTCTGGCCCCCATCTCCCCTTACCATCCCACCCTTTATAGTACTCATTTAACCCAACTGGCTGAGCTTTGTCCCATTGTGTCTTCCTGTTCTTTAACATGTATTTACGGAAGGGCAATCCAAGGTCTAGGGCGTTGCTATGTTCTTGAAATTAGAGGCTGAAGGGTACAGGCAGTGAGTGTGTATGTGTTTGTGTGGGGAGGGTCATAGTTATGGGAGGGATGGTGCTCCCCTAAGGGGAATTCTCTGGGGTCTGAGTCTGACCCTCAGGCTCCTTTTAGAGGGATAACCAGCTCTGATGGAGAAGCGAGAGCTCTACTTTCTCAAGGGGAGCCGCCAGGCAACAATTCTCTGAGAGACCGGGTCTATATTGAATGGACTCATCTGACCCCAGGTAAAGGGGGTTTGGGAAGGGGGTCAAAAAGGAATGAGATTCTCTATTCTGTTCTGTTAATACAGCATAGAACTGTATTAAAAGGAAAATTCCCAGAGCAACTGGTAGAAGTGACTAAGAAAGACCTGAGGATCCTTCCAACTCCAAAATTCTGTGATTCCAAGTTTTGGATCTGGAGTAAAAGGGATGTAGGTTTGAAGTTGATTGTGCTGTCTACTACACCTGTGTCACCTCAGGCAAATTCTTTTGTCTCTCTGGGCCTCAGTTTCCTCATCTGTAAAGTGTGGGAGTTGAACTACGATGGATGTTTCTTAACTTTTTGTTAATGTCATGGCATCCCAGTGAAGCTGGTGGATCCCTTCTCAGGCACGTGTTTACAAATGCATAAAATCAAACACACAGGAGTACAAAGGAAACAATTATATTGGAATATAGTCATCAACATTGTTTTTAAAAGTTCATGGGCCCCACTTTAAGAACCCCTGGATTACATGATCTCCAAGGACCCTCCAGCTCTGAAGTCTATAATGGGAGGCAGCAGGGCACAAGGAAGAGATCCCTGACTTTGGGGTCAGAGGATTTGGGTTCAAATCTTGGCTCTCCTCCTTTCTATCCGAGAGACCTTGGCCAAGTCAACCATCAATTAGCATTTATTAAGTGCCTATTTATGAAGGCATTGTTGCTAAGCACTAAGGATACAAAAAGAGGCAAAAGACAGTCCCGCTTCCTTCAAGGAACTTACTGGAGGAGGAGAAAACAAGCTATATACAGGATAAATAGGAAATAATTAACAGCAATACATCTCTGGGCCTTAGTTTTCTCATCTATAAAATGAGGAGGTTGGACTAGATGACATCTTAGGTCCTTTGTAACTCTTAATTCGTGATCCTCTAGTATTAGGGGGTGGGAAGAAGACAGAACATTAAGTCAACACTCAATTATCTGCATATTGAGACCAATCACCTAAAAGGACCCTTCCATTTCTAAATCTGTTATCATATAATCCAATACAGGCCTCAGTTTCCCCAGTACTTAGCACAAAGAGATAAGGAATAGAGGTGATGTATGTAATTTTATTGATTTAGGGTCCTCTCCAGCGAAGAACTTTCTTTCCTAATACAATATTGGCACGTTCTTTGTAGCTCATAGCATTTAGTTGCCCAGAACACAGAGCAGGTAAGTGACTTGCCCAAAGTCATACATCCAATATGTGCCATCAATCCCAAGCATTTATTTTATTATACCTACTATGTACCAAGTACTGTCCTAAGCCCTGGGGATACAAAGAAGGGGAAAAAACATTCCATGCTCTCAGGAGCTCATAGTCTAATGAGGAAGACACTATTTAAACAACTATGTATGAGCAAACTATCATTGTTAAGTCAATTTTCTGTCATGTCCAATTCTTCATGACCCGATTTGGAGTTTTCTTGGCAGAGATACCGGAGTGGTCTGCCATTTCTTTCTCCAGTTCATTTTACAGATGAGGAAACTGAGGCAAACAAGTGCCTTGCCCAGAGTCACACAGCTAATAAGTGTCTGATCTGAACTCAGAGGAAGATATTTTTTCCTGCTTCCAGGCCCACTACTCTATCCACCTCACCACCTAGCTACAGCAGGATAAATTGGAGATAATCGACAGAGGGAAGGTCTTAGCATTCAGAGGGATTGTGTCAGAGGCAAGACTTGAACCTAGGACTTCCTGACTTTGAACCTCTGTCTTTGTCTTCTATGTCAAGATGCTGCCCAACAAGGCCAATAATAAATGCTTCTTGATGGATTAATTAAACGATCCCTAAGGTCCTAATGCTAAGATCTTATGCCTACCCATGTTATTGAATGAGTATGACTGATTCTGAGGCCCAGACCAATATGGCCTCTTGCTTAGTAATGAAAACCCAGACTCATTTTCACAGCTCATTAAGCCAAGCATGACGGGGAGGATGACCTCCACAGACATTCCAGAGTCCAATAGCAGCAAGTCTTAAACCATCCAGTACAGGGAGTCATCCAGCTCCTTGTGGCCCTTCCCTAATGAAGAAGCCTGGGCATGGAGTGCACTTTCAGGATTTATCATTAATAGGATGAGATGAGTAAGAGTTTGAGACTGCTGCAGGACACAGGAGATGGGGATTTCCAAATACTTGTGATGGTCATTGTTTCTTTGTCCTCCCCAGCAACATAATTCTCCTCCTCTGTGAGAGCTCAGTAATAGAGTTACAAAGGAGGGAGAAGAGGAGACCAGAAGTGAGTGATGAGATTTGCCTGGGTACTGGATTTGTAGACAGAAGACTTAGTCCTGATCTTCTGTTTAATACATAGATGTGAACTTGGCCAAGTCCCTTCTCCTTGCTGAGCACTCAGCTTCCTTGTTTCCAATGAAATTAGATGATCTCCATGTTTCTTTTATCTAAATATTAGTTGAAGAGGGAGAGAGTACTTACAATTGGGTACTAGTTCTTTACCATGAGACTGAAGATAAATGAAAAGTAGTGTAGAGAAGTAGAAAAAAGTGGGACTAGACATCAGGAGACTAGATTTGCCATCCCAGCTCCAGTACTTACTAGCTATGGGACATCAGGTAAGTCAGTTTTCCCAACTATAACTATAAAATGGAATAATTATTCTACCCACAGCTAATTAGTGCTAATAATGATTCTTCCTGAAGTGGTTGTCAATTTGCATTGCATATTTCCACAGGGCTGGAACCAATGACCATATTTACATTATCAAAATTTCTAATGATTGGAATTCAAATACAGGGGACCACTTCAGGGAGTTTATTATTTGCCTTAATCAGGTCATCCCTGTACATCTTAGGGTTGTTGTGAGGACTGAATAAAATATTTGTAGTCCTCTTTTGTTTTTAACATTGTCTTTGTTTCTGAATATAACTCTCCCCTTCCCCAATAAGACAGACATTGGTAACAAAGATTTAAAAAGACAAAGAATAGCAGTCCACTAAAACTGGCCAACATATCCAACAAGGTATGTCATCATCAGCATGCACAGTCTCCTTCTTCTGCAAAGTAGGAGAGGTGGATTTTCTCAGCTCTCCTCCACAGTCAACCTTGATCATTATACTTACATATCATTCAGGATATTTTTCTTTTTGATTTTGAAAAGCTTTTTGTTTATAGTGTTGTCGTATGTATCGTTTGATTGGTTCTGCTTCGCTCTTCATCAGTTCACATAAGTTTTCTCTGAATTCTTCATATTCACTGCTTCTTTTGGTACAATAATATACTTTCATGTACCACAGTTTGTTTAGCCATCCCACAATCAATGGACTTTTTCTTTGTTTCCAGTTCTTTGTAACCACAAAATGTTCTGTTATAAATAATTTGGTGTATATGAGATCTATTTTCAACCTCCTTAGGGTACACACCTGTCAGTAGGATCTCTGGGTCAAAAAATGTACACATCCTAAGCATTTTCTCAGTATAATTCCAAATTGCTTTCCAGAATGGTGGGATAAACTCTCAGCTCCATCATCAGTGTATGCCTATGCACGTCTTTCCACAGCCCCTTTGAACATTGACTATTTCCATTTTTTTTCACCTTTGCCATTTTGGGGGACATGAGGTAAACCTCAGAATTATTTTGATTTTTATTCCTCTTAGTAATTGAGAAAAAAAAAGTCCTGGATATAGTTTACAATTCTTCTTTAACAAAGTGTTTTTTTCATATCCTTTGACAATTTATCCACTGGGGCCTCTGGGGGAGGAAGAGGTAGAGGAACATGGAGAGGAAGAGGGAGGGGAAGAGAGAAAGGAAGAAAGAGAGGGGAAGAAGGAAGGGGACAGGAGAAACAAGGGGAGGAGAGGGAGAGTGAAAAAGGGAAGGGGAGAAAGAGAAACTATTACTTCTATATATATCTTGTTCATGAGAACCTTATCAGAGATACATGAACTGTGATACAAAGACTTTCCCAATCAATACTTTCCTTTTTTATCCTAGCTGCATTGATTTTATTTTTGCTAAAGCTTTTCAATTTCATGTCATCAGTACTATCTACTTCATCATTTACATCCCCTAACTTTTAATTGGCTACTTGTTCCCCTAGCCATGGCAACAAAAAGTACCTAATCTCTTGCCCTTCTAATTTTTTTAATAATATGAATGACTTTTCTTTATCCAGATCATATACCCATTGTGACCTTATTATGGTACATAGTGAGCTATTACTATTAACAACTGTGGTTGGCCTATTTCCTTGTCTGTGAAAATGAGAGAATTGAAAATATTGGCCCCTAGGAGTCTTTACAGCCATGAACCTCTAGGATTCCATGATTTTCAAAAGCTCTGTGAACTAGACCATAGCTGCTACTTATCAGAGGGTTGGATTCTAAACCCTCTGATCTGAATAGTGAAGGCAGAGGGGTGAGTGCTACATGCACAAGATGTGTAGCCCCTCCAGCTGTAGTCTTCATCATGGGACATCCAAGAGGCTTAATCATGTATGACATCATAGGTTTAGAGCTAGAGGGAAACCTAGAAACTATTTGGTCCAGATCTCTCATTTTACAGATGAGAAAAGTGCGACCCAAAGAGAAGTCTTTTAAGGCAAGTGAGGCAACACCTTCAGTGGACCAGGGTTGGTCTGGGGTCCAGGTTGGGGATATTTGGGGGCTAGGCACCATAAATACCTTGAAGGCAGAGTAGGAGAAAGAATACTGAATTTGGATCCTCAAGACCTGGGTTCACATGCCATTTCTGTCACTTAAGTTACTTCAGAATGCAGCTCCTGCACCCATTGAATGAGGGGGATGGACCAGATGGTTTCGAAGGTACCTTTCATCTCTAAAATCCTATGATCCTCTGAGAGCCTGATGCCACAAGGAAAGTCTTAGGTCAATCAGCTAGGAACGTTTGGCATCTCTCATCTCGGATCTGACTCAGTCCGGGGAACCATACAGGAAGCCACTTAGCAGGGAAAGAGGAAACTGCCGCCTGAGGAATCTCTCTGTCACTTTCCTTGGCTAACTGCTGGCTTCCCGGAGTAGATGTAGCATTGACAATATTCCTCACCCATCCCAGCCTGGAGTAGGACATGCACTACTAGCCACACACACTGTGTGAAGGCTAAGTCTCAGGCCAGCTCCACATTCTCTGCCTCCCCCACTGCTCCTCCTCCTCCCCCTAGGCCCAACAAACAAAATTAGAGAGGCCAATCCACTTAGAAAAGGAAAGTTTTAGTACCTTTCAAGGACAGACAGAGAGATATAGTTTTTTATTGATTTGAACAATCTGCGTCATTCATTTATTCAGGGAAATATTCACTGATCATCTCTCTGGGCCAAGCTCTGATATATGGGTATCCAAGAGTGACTATATTATGAAGCCCCAATTTATTTATTTAGAAAGGAAGGAACTTAATAAATGCCTACCATGTGCTAAGTACTTTACAAATATCATCTCATTTGATTATCCAAACAACCTTGGGAGCTAGGTGCTATTATTTTCCCCATTTTACAGATGAGGAAACAGAGGCAGACAGGGTTGCTGTGACCAGGGTCACCCAGCTAGTAAGCGTCTGAGGCAGGATTTATACTCGGGTCTTCCCGACTCCATGCTCAGCACTCTATTCACAAGACCGTCTAGCTGCCCCTATAGCATTTTGTTTGGTGACAATACCTCCCTGTGCAGGGTGGATGGAAGGTACTATGGCCCAGACAGTTGTCCGAGCCTTAGGAACCCTAGTTCTATAATTATATTAATGTTAATCATAACAGCTTGCATTTAGATGGTACTTTAAGGCTTTAAAAACACTGTTCATATGTTATTTCATTTGATTCTCACAATGACCCTACGAGGTAGGTGCTATTATCACCCCCCTTTTACAGAAGAGGAAACTGAGACTGAGAGGGGTTCAGTGACTTACCCAGGGTCACACAGTGTCTGAAGCAGGATTTGAACTCAGGTCTTCCTGGCCTCTATCCATCATCCCACTTGGATGCCTTGGGGGTTCCATCACCCACAAAACATTTGATAATGATCCCTCCAAATTACTTATGGATCCCTTCATTGACAGAAAGAGTTAGTTTCCTCCCCATCCCCTTTTCTAAGCCTTACATCTGAGTAGATGAATTCTAATCAGGTGTCCAGCTTTTTGATGGTGTTTGTGTTTAGTAGCTGTGTTTGAAGTGAAGCATCTTGACTGATATCTAGCTCTGTGGGTGTAGTTTAAAAACTCCATTTCCAGCAATGCTCTCCCCACTGTTACCTTCCCCTCTCTCACTCCTTCCCCACCACCTCTGACCCCCTTCTTGCAAGGCAGGCTATGATCTCAGTGCCTCCAGTAAGTCATTACCTTGGGAAGCAAATGAAACTGGGCACAGTGGGGGAAGAGGCAGCAGGAGACATGATCCCTGACCTCAGTGGGCCCATTGTGTGAAAAGGGAGCCTTTCTGGAGAGGTTCCAGGAGGCTGCCTCTCTGCTTTCCCTCCTCAATCTCCTCTAACTTCCTAATGCAAAGTTCTGTCTGTATGCAAACAAATATTCCCATGCATAGCAGTGTGACAACATGTATGCAAATATATACAAAGCATGCAAGAAAGATGGAGACAGATAGAGGGTTTATGAAGCACCTACTGCGTGCTAAGCACTGTGAATACAAATACAGTCAAAAAGAAAGACAACCAATCCTTGCTCTACAGGAGTTTATGTTCCAATGCTATGCTCTAACAATGTATAAAAGGGGGGAGGTGGAGAGATATTCCCAGGAGTTATGAGAAGCCTTCAGTCTAATGTGTGAGACTCCTTCATGATGTAGGGCCGCCCTGTACCAGCAGACTTCTTTCTTACTACTTCCCTACACGTAGACTCTGGTCGCATTGAAGTTCCCTGAACATACTGTCATTCCAGCCTTCGCACCTTTGCTCATGCTGTTCCCTTTTCCTTTACTCTTCACTTACCCAAATTCTACATAGCTTTCTAGTCTCCTCTGTGAAGTCTTTGCTGCCCACCCCAGCCCACAGTGACCACTCCCTTCCTGAGACCATTTTCTGTTTGTTATATGTGCCATGCGATTCACACCTTATTCCGCTCTCTCTTAGTCTTCATTCCCTGTGTGGGAGTCTTGTCTCCTCCACCGGTCTAGAAGCTTCCCTAGAAGAGAAGTGCCATGTCTTCTCCCTCCCACAGCACAACCTAGTGCTTAGGGTAGTGATGCGATCGCTGCTCTATCAATTCTCTGGTGTTGATTAACTTGGTTTACTACTTAGCAGCTCACTCCCTGGAGTTCATTATGGTGGAGGATAGGAGGTTATTAATTTGGTGGAATAGCTAAGACTGGAGAACTTTTAATTCTCCTTGAATTTTCTTTTCTAAGTACTCTGAAGTTTGCATTAGCAATGGGGGACAAGGTGATGAAGACCCTCTGACCAGTGACTTATTTGAGTCCAATTTAGCTTCTATATAGAATGTAGCTGATGAATCAGTCTTTCAGATTTGAACCTTAACTCTCCCACATTGGGGCTAATTTATATGGTTCATCTATGGACATCTACACCCTGAAGCTCCATTCCACTCCAGTTCTCAAAAGCTAATAATATAAGGCCAGTGATTGCTAAGGTCAGGAACTTGGGGGGAAACTTTGAGAGTAGCATGAGGTTGGTGTACCAGTTCCTAACCAGAGGGTGGTCCCTTAGTTTCTAATTTTGGGTTACCAGGAAAAGAGCTGCTATCAATCCTTTTCTTCTTTCATTGATAGAGTGTAGAAATTGGGCACATGTTTATAACATCTGCTACTAGGGAGGCTGAGGTTGGTGGATTTCTTGAGCTAAGGAGTTCTGAGCTGCAGGAGGGCTGAAGTTGATCTGTTGTTTATAATTAGTCTGACATCAATATGGCAAACTTCTGGAAGCAGGGGACTATGGAGGTTGTCTAGGGATGGGTAAACTGGCCCAGGTTGGAAACAGAGCAAGTCAAAGCTTCCATGATGATCAGCCCTGGGATTGAACCTACAAGTGGACTGGATAGGAAAAGTGAGAGAGAAGGAAGAGAGGAGAGACAGAAAGGAGAGAAGAGAGAGGAGCATGAATTTGAGGACTGGTTGACCTCTATGGCAAGTCAGAAAAATTCACATCAACTTCCATTTTGAGCCAACTCAGACCTGGTGATATAACATATGCTTTCTGATTGAAGTTGGGATGCTTCTGGGCTCTCCCTTCCATTATTTTCTGAGACCTCGGTGCAAGGCACTTTGCTAAGTGTTGTGGGGGAGGAGAGTGTGGAGGAAATCAGGATGAACAGAGAGGCAGCAGTGTGGTGTAGGCTTGGAGTCTGAGGACTATATTGCTTTATTTTTTTAATCCAGATTCAGACCCTTATTAACATAGAGACCTTAGGTGAGTCAATTTTTTTCTAGGTCTCATTTTTTAATCTGCAAAACCAGTGGTTTTGACTAGGTCAGAGGTCCTCTAACCCCAAGGACTCTGTGGATATATTCCAAGAAGTCCATGAGCCTAAAACTTTTAACATTTTTGATAACCATTTCAATATGATTGGTTTCAGTTGCAATCTTATGGGTTTTACATTGAGCATTAAAAACATTCTAAGAAGGGGTGTCGACTTTTCCCCAGACTGCCAAAGGGGCCGTGGTACAAAGAGGTTAAACCCCCTGGATGACAGCCATCCTGGAAAGCAATTTGTAACTGTGTCCAGAAAGTCACCAAACTGTGTATTCCCTTTGACCCAGCTATACCACTGCAATACCAAAAGAAATAAAAAAAGAGAAAAGGATCGATATGTACAAAAATACTTATAGCAGTGCTTTTCCTGGTAACCCCAAATTAGAAACTAAGGGGCCATCCTCCCATTGGGAAACGGCTAAGCACATTATAATATATGAATGTAATGGACTGTTATTGTGTCATGAGAAATGACAAAGTAGAAAATTTCAGAGGAAACTGGGAAAACTTCTCCGAACCAATGCAAAGCAATGGGACAGAAATTAAGACCATAATTTATGCAATAATGACAACCAGACAGGGAAAAACAACCATGCAAGGCTTTAGAACTCCCATCAATAAAATGATAGACCACAAGTCCAAAAAAAAAATGAAAATGAATTCAAGATACAGAGAGAGACATACACTTCTAGACATGGCTAATGTAGAAATTTGCTTTGCCAGCCTCTAGCTATGCACTGAGGGATTTGTTTTTGGTTTTTTTTTCCTGCTTCTTTTTTTTGACTTGTTAATGGATAGAGAGGAGTTCATAAGAGGAAAATATTTTTAGAAGACCTGATACTTATAAACAATAAATAATAAGCTATTTAATATTGAATAGATACTTAAGTAAAATATAATTTTAAAATTTTGATAAATTTTCATTTTAATAAGCATTTAAATATTTAATAAATAGTTAACACATTATTTAAAAATCAAACTTCCTTTTGTAAATTTTTTTTTAAAAGACACTCAGATTTGATCATCTCAAATGATGATCATTTTCCTCCTCTCACAACATGTGATTCTATTGAGATGGGAACTCTGACCCTAGGAAACTCACACTACTTAAACCTTCAAAAAAGTTGGAGGAAGCAAAGAGTGAAACTGAATCTGGACCTGATTCTCACCACCAAGGGTAACTTCAGGCTGCTAAAGTTGAAATGATGGGACCTTGACAGGTAGTGAGCTCTCTACTCTAGATTTTGTGTCTGAGAAAAAGTAAGCCAGATATCGTGGGACATATGCAATAGATCTGGGGAAGGTAGTTCTCAAAGGGCTCAGAGGAAGGATGGATAAGAAACTCATTCCCAGGAGCAATGGTTGGTTTGATGTAACGAAATCCTGAATATGTAAAGAGAAAGAATTTGAATGAAAAGGAAAACAGGAAATTGTCTAAATCAAGAGTCCTTCAGGTTTCTTGTGTCATGGACCTTTGGTGGTCAATCTAGTGAAGGCTTGTCAAAATAAATTTTAGAATGCATATATATAAGATTATAAAGGAAACCAATTAAATTTAATAGTTATTAAAATAAAAACAAGTTAAGAAAACTGAGGCTAAATAACGCTAATGTGATTGCACAGGGAATCCATTTCCCAAAATAGGTTTTTTTAAAAGCTCGTATAGAAGATTTAAGCAAAGACAGAAAATAAAGAATAAATAACATAATATGGTCCTCTAAGAAGAGCGTCAGAACTCAGAATAAACTAAAAATGTCAAAGAAAATTAAGGATATATAAAGTGGGTTATTTTTAGCTTAATTGGGAGATGGTTGTCCTTCGTTCTCGAAGAGTACCAAAATGACATCACCATGCTAAAGTCAAGTTACAGTGTGTCTGACGGTGATGGATCAGACCAACACAAGCTCAGAATGTTCTACCACAGGTCAGGAATAATAATCCATGAAGATATTTGGGGTGGATTCTCTAGATTTGCACATCTCACATTTCTTTTGAGCTTCTTTATCTATGCTTTGCTCATAGAGAATAGCACCTTCTCTGATAAGGGTACACCACGGAAGAGGCAGATCAAAGGAGCTTCAGTGGGTGAATGGGATGATAATAATAGATGACCGGAAGAAGGCAAAACTACTCAACTCTTCCTTTGTCTCTGTTTTCTCTTACAAGGAGAATAATCTTTGGATTTGAAAGGATGGCACAAAAATGAATAATGGGAAGCTGAAACACAAGATTACATAGAGAGATAGTTAGCACCTACCTGCCCATGATGAGTTCGGAGCCAGATGCGTTCTATCCTTTATTTTTTATTTTTTTTTCTCCACAATTAACAAGCATTCATCTTCTCTCCCTCCCACCTCCTCCCCTACAAAAAAAGAGGGGGGCAAAAGAAAACAAAATTATTAGACCTAATACTTCTAGTTAAAACAAATTTCCACATTAGTCATGTAAAGACTTATGCTTTATTATTCATCTGGAGCCCATTTTCTCTCCATCAGGAGGTGGGCAGCAAACTTGACCATTGGTCATCTGGAATCACAGTTGGTCATTGTACTGAACAGAAGTCATAAGATTTTAAAAATTTATTTGTCTCTATGTTGTTGTGGACATTGTACAAATAGTTCTCCTGGTTCTAGTCACTCCCCTTTGCATCAATTCATATAAATCTCAGATTTTTCTGAAACCCTCCCTTCTATCATTTCTTAGGGCACAATGACTATTTTACAGTCTATAGGTTTGATGTAAGGGAACATGTCCTGATATTTAGAACTATCCAGAAGTGGAATGGGGTGTTCTCAGGGAATAGTAGGTTCCTCCTTACTTTTCAGGTAAAGACTGGTTGATTACTTGTCAAGTAGGGTACAGAGGGGGACTCTTATCTAGGTATGGTTTGAATTGGACGGACTCTGAGGCCACTTCCTTCTCTTCAGTTCTGTCAGTCCTATCCAGACCACCAAGGGACTTAGTCTTGATCTGAAGCCAGGTTTTTGCTTTTACACCCAATAGGAGCATGACTCTTCTGGTGCTTTCTTTCCTTTTCTTAGAACAGGGGAACTTGATTTGGGGTCCACAGGCTGTTTGAAGATAGATTTCATCAAGTTCATAAAACTGGATGGGAAAAAGATTGCATCTTTATTGTCACTGACTTCTAACTGAAATTCAGTTACAAATGTAGACAACATTACCCTGAGAAGGGATCCATAAGCTTCACCAGACTATCAAAAGGGTCCAAGACACAAAATACGGTAAAGTACTTCTGTTTTCAAACATTGTTCAGTTGTGTCAGACCCTTTGAGAACGCATTTGGGGTTTTCTTGGCAGAGATACTAGAATGGTTTGTCATTGCCTTTTCCAGCTTATTTCAAAGATGAGGAAACTGAGGCAAACAGGGTGAAGCAACTTGCTTAGGGCACACAGCTAGGAAGTGTGGGAGGCTAGATTTGAACTCAGGAAGATGAGTCTTCCTGATTCGAAGGCCAAAGTTCTATCACCCCGCTAATCTCACTGGTCCTCTTCCAAAACGAAGGATGAACAATTCACTCTACCACCTAGCCATGCCATGAATTGGGCTCTGTAAAAGAAAGGATGATTAAGGGTGGAAAGGAGAGAGAAAAGACAATAGAAGGCAGAACTCCAGGGTCTGAGTCCCCAGAGAAGTTTTCCTGTGGGATCAGGAAGGTGTTATCAAAACCATAGCTACCACTGACTTTGTGACAGAGCCATCCCCTCCAAACCTTCCATGTTCTCCAAATCTAAAGCTTTGGGCAACTCTCATAGCAGTCTAGAACACAAGTCTTTTACTTGGTTCAACCCTTTCATTTTACAGGCAAGGAAAGTGAGGTCAAAAGAGGAAGTCACTTGCTCAGAGTCTTAGATTTAGTAAATGAGACAAAGCCAGGACCGGATCTCCCATTTCCTGATTCCCAGTACATTGTCGTTTCCAAGAAATCACGCACTGCCTTCATAAGGAATAGGAACCTATGCAGTCCAGCAGATTGAGTGTTAGACTTAAAGCTAAGAATGACCTAAGTTTGAATCTTGCCTCACACACTTCTTAGCTGTATGGCCCTAGACAAATCACTTACCTTTACTTTGCTTCAGTTTTCTATCTTTAAAATGGGCAAGCACTGACCTTAATGTTGTGAGGTTACCCGACAACACATGTAAAGCATTTTGCAAATTAAAAAAAATATAATTGCCACCTATTATTCAGAATTTATCCAACCCTGAGGAGAGCAGAGAAGCACAAATAAAGCCACCAGGAACTATTACTCTCAGTTAATGCCACAAAGGAGACTGAAGTGGCTAGCTATCTCTCCTTCCTCCTAAGAGAATTGGCCCTGGAACTACAGGAGGTCAGCCTCAAACCTCAGTGTATTCCAGCTCTTATCTGCTGGCTGTAGGCATCTCTCTACAGAGGAAGGACCCACTCTGGTCCTCCAGGCTCTTGGCAATGGGAGCTGCCTTTCTTCCCCCACAATTCAGCTGTCCTGGCTTCTTCAGGGAGATAGAATCTAGGATGTGACCAATTGTGGTAATTGCCCTATACTTTGGACTAGGTTCCGACTCAGGAAGGCAGCTGATGGAGAAGGTCCTTGGGCAGCTGGTACTAAAATAGTCCCAAAGTCTTATATACATATAATCAGCTCATAATTCCACCCAGCTGTTATCAGCCAGCAGTCACTTCCCTCCCCACACAAACCTCTGACTCCCCTTTTGTCACTTAGAGAATATGTTAGGAACATCGAAGAGGGAAGGAAGAGGCCCATTTAGTACAATATTTGACATATAGTCAACACTTGAAAGAATGCTCTTTTATTCATTTACTCACTTCAGTAGTCATCTGAAGTAAGCCACACACCAAAGGAATTCTCCCTGATGGTCACTCCTGATAAGTGATCTGCTCAGAGAACTCCAAAGAGGTGGAAATGACCACCCCTCAAAGTCGTTACTGGCAATTTTGGACAGCTCAAATCTCTAGGAAGGTCTTCCTGATGTCAAAACCAGAATTCTCTTTTGGCAGCTCCCCTCCCCCAGTTCCTACTTCTTCTCTATGGCACCACATGGAACATATCCACTCCCTCCTGCAAGTATTTGAAACTCCCTCTCGTGCCCACCCTTTCCAGTCTTCTTTTACCTTTCATCCTTTCCAATACCCTGAGATTCAACAATGCTGGCATCCTTGCTGTTTCTTTTTCAACAAACTCCATCTCCCAGATCTGGGCATTTTTGAGGGCTGTCCCCTATGCCTGAAATGCTCTCCCTCCAAATCTCCTCCTGGTTTCACATCCCAGCACAAATCCCACCTTCTACAGGAAGCCTTCCCCGATCCTTCTTCATTCCAGTGCCTTCCCTCTGTCGATCAGTTCCCATTTATCCCACATATCTTGTTTGTTTTCATTATTTGCATGCTGTCTCCCCCATTAGATTAAGCTCCTTGAGTGCGGGGAATGTCTTTCAACTTTCTTTGTATAGCTAATACTTAGCAAACTTTCCCTGAATTCCCTCTTTAGGCTAACGATCCCCAGTTCCTTCAACTCAGCCCATTCAGTCAATTTATCCATGATGTCTGGAACTAAGCACAATCCTGGAGAGCGAGTTTGGGTTAGACTTGATCTCCCAAGTCCCCATTGAGATCCTATGACTCTGTGTTACACTTGACGGTGTTTTATCTCCTGCTCTTGGATTACTGTTTGCATATGAAGCTTATCTCCTCATTTATGTGTTGCCTAACACATAAGGAGAGCTCAGTAAATACTTAATGAACCAAATTATCTGCTCAGCCAGTCAACAGAATTGCTGAGTGGCCCACTCTATGAGTGAGTGAACCGTGACTGGACACAGGACTTTGGGCTCAGCTCTACTTTCATTTACCATTTTTGAATTAGGGAAAAACATTCTGAAAACTCTGCTTTACTTCTCCCAACCCCCACCCCTTCTAGAACAGGAAAGGGAACTGAGAAGGGGATGGTTAGTTGAAGAATTGAGGGGGCAGAAAAGGGAAAGAATCATAATTCCCATTCATTTGACCATCCCAGATCACATGCTTTCCATGTAGGAGATGGTATCCAATTTCATACTATTTTAAAGTTTGGATTCTTCTGGCTCCATTGTCCAATGTCTTTTAGATCCTTAAATGGGGAGGGATGGGCAGAAAGAACAGTAGACTGAGCTTAGACGGACTAAACCCTAGTTGTTGATCCTGCTAACAGGTGGCACGATGCTGGTTAAGACCTTTTCCTTGTATAGGGCCTCAGTTTTGCTATCTGTAAGATGAGAAGGTTGAACCAGGTGGTGATAGTTTATATAAGTGTTTAAAAGCTCATAAAGAACCCTGAATGGAGGTACTGTATATTATTGTTTTACAAATGAAGCAATTGAAATTCATGAAGGTTAAGTGACCAGGTTCACATAGGTAGTAATTATCAGAGCTAGGATTTGAACTCAGGTCTTCCTTACTCCAAATTATGCAGTTTCCACTAAACCAAGTTGCTTCTCAAGTGGTCTGTAAGTCCCTCTTTCTCTGACATCCTGTGTTTTAAGGTCCCTCCATCTCTGGCATCTTCTGTTCTAAGGTCCTTTCCAACTCTGACATTTTCTGATATAAGACCCCTTCCAACTCTGACATTCTTTGTTCTAGGTACATGCCCACCCTAGCTGTGATATTGTGTATTCTAAGGTCTCTTCTAGCTTGCTGAGATCCCTTCTCTCACTTTGTAAGTCCAAGTCTAAATGGAAAGAAGTTACCCCTTGAATAATGAGATGGTGGTTTTCCCTTTTCTTGGTGCATTCCAGGCATGGTAGACAGCCAATGAAAAGACATGGCCAAGAGAGATGGAATACTGTTTATGAAGGCTATGGTGTGGGGGAAGTAGAGCAATAAAATTAAAAAGGCAGATTGGGGAAGGTCATAGAAGGCTCTACGTGGCCGGGATGGGAGGGGCCTCTTGAACCACATGGAGCAGGGAGTGCCTCCCAGATGTAGGTCATGACTTGCACAAATTCCTGAAGGTAGGAGATGGCATTTGCCATTTAGGAAAAAGCTAGGCTTCCATTTTTACAGGAGTAGAAAGTGATTCAAAGGAGGGATATCAAATGATACTGGATAGATAGATTGTAACCACCTGGTGAAGCCTTCAAGGCCAGAGTTTATAGTTAATCCTAGAGGTACCCGGAGACATTTTGAGCAGCAGAGTCAGATGTGTGCCTAGGAAAAAGATTTTGACAGTGGTTTGGAGAATGGAACAGAGAGGGAATACCTAGAACAATCCATACCCCACATCCATCCATCCATCCAGCACCTTGAAATGTTCCCAGAAAGCCTTCTCTTCCTTTATCTCACTTGATTTTCACCACTGTCCTATTATGGAGTCAAAACAGAGTCTCTCTTTCCTCATCTGTTGAATGTAGAGACAATCATTTCTAAGGCTCCTCCCCTCTGACATTCCATGTTTTAAGGTCTTTTCCAGCTCTGACATTTGGGGATTTTTAAAATTCTTCTTTCAAAAGCCAGAACTAGGGGTAGGTGAGGTTGGCAGCCACTAAGGGTACAGGTTGAAAGAGAGTACAAGAAGGAAGATAGGTCCTCAAAGAGCTTATATTCTAAAGAGAGAAGACAGGAATCTTGTTGAGGTCACATACACACACCCAAAAAAAGAAGAAAAGACAGAGCTAAAAAGACAGAAGGTAGGTAGAAGGTGGAGGAAAAAGTCCTGAAAGTGGGAATACAGCCTGGAAAAAAATGATGCTATAGCTAGTGTGAGTCTCTTCCACATGGAGGGTTTGGGGTGGGCGTAGGGGAACTAGCCAATCAGAAAGAGAGGTCTGGAGGGGACTTGGAGAATGTGGAGTCCAGGAGTGGAGTGACTCTCCAGGATGAAGAGGCTTCTGGGGCATTGTAGAGTCACAAAGGGATGAAGACTTGGAATCACTGAATTATAGAATTTAAGAGTTGGGAGGTCAGTTATCATCTAGGCCAACTTTTCCCTGAAAGGAATCCCTACCATGATATACCCAACAAAGGACTGTCTAGCCTCTGCTTAAACCTTCCAAAGAGGGAGAACTTAACATCCTTCAAAGTCTGAAGTAAGGAAGACTCATCTTCCTGAATTCAAATCTGGCTTCAAGTACTTTCTAACTGAGTGATCTTGGGCAAGTCACTTTATCTTGCTTGCCTCAGTTTCCTCATTTGTAAAATGAGAGAAGGAAATGGCAATTCCACTCCAGTATCTTTGCCAAGAAAATCCCAAATGGGGGTCTTGAAGACTTGAACACAACTGAAAAATGACTCAACAAAAATTATTAGGATATTTTCCTTGACATTAAATCCAAATTTTGCCCTTTCATCCATTACTCCTAATTCTACAACTAAACAGGATTACTCCAATCCCTCTGGACACTCTAGTTTATCCATGTCCTTAAACTTCAGTGCCCAGATGTACAGTACTCCCCACATGAGACCTGATAGCAGCAGAGTGGGGTGGGAGTCACCTTCTTATTCTTGGAAACCATACCTCTATTAATGAAACCCAGCTGACTCATATTGAGCTTACAAGACACTAAAACGCTCAGGATTTTCTGATAGTGGCAGGTTAGAGTGGGATTGTTGTCATTTTGTTGCTTCGGTCATGTATGACTCTCCGTGACCCCACTGGGGGTTTTCTTGGCAGAGATGCTGGAGTGGTTTGCCATTTCCTTCTCCAGTTCATTTTATAGATGGGAAAAACTGAGGCTAGCACTGTTAAGTGCCTTGCCCAGGGTCACATAGCTAGTAAGTACCTGAGGCTGTATTTGAACTCAGGAAGATGAGTCTTCCTGATTCCATTGAGGGTTTTCTTGGAACCATTAGATGATGTAGGGGTTGGAGCTGGGTTGCTGGGAGGATCATATGAGATTACATATGTAAAGTGCTTTGCAAACTTAATATTATTGTCATTTCAAAACCCTTTATGGTACAATGGAAAGAGCCAGTAGGCTCAATGGATCTGGATGCAAGTTCCAGCTGTGATATTTCTTGACTTAAGTAAAGTCCACTAATCTCTTTAGGACTCAGTTTCCATCTTTCTTAATTGAAGGGGCTAAGGGAGATGATTCCTCACTTGTCTCCCATCTCCAGATCCTTCCTAAAGGTCCCAGTACAAACAATCACCTGATATAATCTGACCATTTAAAGGAAGGTGGCCCAAATAACTATATTCTAACTATAGCCCAAATAACAGACATGAAACAAGGTATGTGACATTGTAAATGGAAGAAAAGGAAATTAATGAACCATGGCTCCTCCTGGTGGCAGAAGGTGGAATAACTGTCTAGGTGATGTCTGCTCTCATCTGGGTACCAACTTTTGGGACCTCACTGCTGATTCTTCTTTATTTTCTTCTTGCCCTGGGGATTTCTGGGCTTGGCAGCTGTCTTCAGCCCTAAACCCTTTCTGGTTGGTAACATATGAAAAGACTTCTGATGGTTAGGAGGGCAGTGAGATATAGTGGACTAGAACATTGGAAAGGAAATTGGAAAGGAATTCAGGAGACCCTCAGTCTTAGGACCAGAGGGCACCACAGGTACCATCCAATCCAGCCTTCTCATTTTACAGATGAGGGAATGGATCCAATTTGAGGAGATGACATATCTGAGGTCAGTTAATGGTACACCATACTGGGATGTAGCCCTGACTGTGCCACTGACTTTCTGAACAGGTCACATCTCCCTCTCCATGCCTCAGTTGCCTCATTTATGAGATGGAAGTATTGGACTTGATGATCTTTAAGACCTTCTCCTGTTCTTGGATTGTATAGCTTCTTTGGACAGCTCAGAAAAGATCCTCAGACTTGATGTTTTAAAAAGACTCTGCAGTTTTGTACTCAGTTCATTGCTATGCCATATCGGCCATCCCCTGATTTACATATATTTTCCCCTTTTGGTCCTCACAGCAACCCTGTGAAGTAGGTGCTGTGATTATCCCCATGTTACAGATGAGGGAACTGGTGACTTGCCCAGGGTTACTCACTAGGAAGTTTATGAGGTGAGATTACAACAAAGTTCTTTCTGACTCCATAGCCCCCAAAAGGAAAAAAAATACCAGGATGAAGGTTGATGTAGATCTTCACTTTTTTTCAGGTGGTGACTCTCCTATGATCCAGATGAAGAAAATGGCAAACCAGGCATTTCCTAGAGCTGTGGTTTTCTATATGAGTCTGTTCTTGCTCCTCCAAGGTATTATGTCCTTCCTGAGTATCCCTTGCCCAGATGGACCCTCCCTGAGTGCATTGTTCAGAGTCTGCTTCTTTCCATTTGTGTTGGCAATTCTGCCCAGGACACACACAACAAAATATGGCTCAGGGGAAGCATTCTGGATTAGAACTAGACTCTACCACTCCCTAAACCTCTATTTCTCCATCTGTAAAATGAGGGTACTGGAAGAGATGGTCTCTACAGTCCTTCTCAATGGGTGGGGGAGGAGCAAAGGAAGGAACATAATTTGGAACTCAAAAATGTTTTAATGAATATTTAAAATAAATGCTTTAGCAAATGAATGAAAAAATGAATAAATAAAATGAAATGAGAGGATTTGACTCCATGACCTCTGAAGTTTCTTGCAGCTCCAGACCTTATGGGTCTCCATTTCCATTGGGCTTCACCACCATGACTTCCTAAGCTTCCCCCTCCCACTCTCCACTATTCCATGACCTCTGTTGAGTAAATATGATCATCAACTTTATAGACTCAGAGTACCTGCAATAAGCCCTAGAGCTAGAAAGGACTTAAACCCCCTTATTTTACAGAAGAGGAAACTGAGGCTGAGAGAAGTTAAGAATTTGCCCAAAGTCACAAAGGTAGCGAGTGTCAGAGATGGGATTTGAACACAAACAGTCTTGACTCTGAAGCTGGTGATCTAGTCACAGTACTACGGTCCCTCCATACTAGATGTTTAATAAATACTTGCTAGATCCACCTAATCCAGTGCTCTCTCCTCTTTCTTCTCCCTTTTCCACTTTGCATATCAGGAAACGAAGGCCCGGAAAGTAATTTATATAGGGCCTTACACGGTTTGGAAAAATCTTCAAATAAGGGTGTTATAGGAAGATAACATGCCTGGTGCTCTAAGGTCCCTTAGGGTGCTATAAAGTATATGAGGTTGGCTACCATACCTACTTAACAGAGAGTATGGAATAGTGGGTTTGGGAGGAGAAGGCTTAGGAAATTAGGACGATGAGGTCCAAGGGAAAGGAGGGCCATGGGATCTAGAGTTGGAAGGAACTTCAGAGCTCAGGGAGTCGAATCCTCTCATTTCATTGTATTTGTTCACTGATGTAAGATGGAGGGCCTGGATTTCACAATGCCTTCCTGGGTGGAAAGAGGGGAATTCTAGGTATGCTGAGCTTTTCCCCCAGCCACAACCAGGCGACTTCTCCTTCTGTGCCACAGGGACCCAGGGAAGTAACCACAAAGATGAATTCAAGTTTTGTGGGAAAAGGAAACAGACCCATTTCAGCAGGCTGAACTACATTCAAGGTCATTCCCACCGTATCGTCATTGAGAACACAGAAGAATTCCTAACAATTGAGGCCCCATTTCCTACCAAAGAATCTCTTCAGTCCTGGCCCTTTCCTATTCCCCGAGGGCCATATCATTTCTGCCTCTACTGGCTTCCAAATGCTGAGAAGCTCCAACTCACTTATGGCAAGACCACTTATGAGCTGAGTGACCAAGCCCATGAATTCCTTTGCTTCAGCCATGTTGAAGTGGCAGAGCCGGTACAGAGCCCTTCACTGCTCAACCCTTCCTACAGCTCCTGGAGAAAACCACAGAATACCAGCCTTCACAATAGCCATCGATACACCTTCCATTTCCATGGTAATGATGGGAGGTGGATGCAGATCTGGGAGGGGCCTGGGGCTGGCAGGTTTTCATTCTTGATCCTCCTCCATCTTTTGAGCTTCTCCTCTTCCTCTGCTCTCAATCCTGTGTCTCTGCTGAGATGTGTAGAATTATCCAGGTAGAGACAAGAGAAAGTAGGTTCTTCTAGGGCTCTTCCCTGAGGTCTAACCTATCTTGGACTGAGTACTGAGGAGTAGTACAAGGCTCTGTGCCTTGTATTGGGAGTACAAAGATAGAGGACACAAGGCCCTTCCCTCAAGGAAATTCTAATCTAATGGAGAAGAAGGGGGAGGGCATTTACAAAGATGAGGAAGGCATTTACGCAAATGAGGAAGACATTTACACAAGTAACTACCTTATGAGATCTGGGAAGGCAAGTGTAAAGGAGAAGTAAAGACCAAGTGCTATGAGAAATTTGAGAACGGAGAGGTCACTTTAAAGCAGGGGATCAGAGGTTTCACCAGGAGGTGATCCCTGACTTAGACCTGTTTGGATCCAAAGGGAAACTAGATTTCAAGCTGATCCATTATATAGTACGCTACTGGAGAGCAGAGATTGTCTTCTGCCTCATTGTATACCCAGTGTTCAGAACAGGCCTGGAGCATAGGAAGTGTTCAATAAATATTCATTGCTTGATATACGAGCTGTTTGATTTGAAGGTGGAGGAACATGAGTTTAATTTAAGGTCATCAACATCTAGGAGAGCTGGCTGCTTTGGCCAAGTTGGTAGAAGCAACCCTGCCCTGCTTGGGTAGACGGGGAGCAGGTAGAATGGGGGTGATGGAGTCCATCTTAACTGTCACCCTCTTGCCGTCCCCAGACCCACCTGGTGATGTCTCTTTCCACAATGGGTCAGTTGACATGTGTGACCTAAAACGGGAACTGCAGTCACTTAGCATGCTCTTGAGCCCTGGAAAGATGGGCAGGAAGCTATCACCTACCTCCGTCAGCCGGTGAGTACTTCCTGTTGCTGTCCAACAGTGTCAGGGTTCAGGGGCACTGCTCCAGAGGGGTTGGACAGGGAGAACCATGAGGTCCACAGGCTGGCCTTGGGAAGGTCTCCAGTCACAGCTCCACAAAATTTTAGATTTGGGAGAGACCTGGTCCAACCCATACGTGAAAAGAAATTCCCCATCAGGCAAGTGCTTAAATACCTCTAAGATCGGGGAGCTCACTACTTCCTGAGGGCTTCCCAAATCTCTTTCCAGTTTGTCAGAGAGTTCTGTGGTCATGTGAAAACAGTCATGGACCTGGAGGCAGGACCTAGAGCTGCCCCTTTTTGACTGAGGCCCTTGGCAAGTCCCTGGTCCACTGCAGACCTAAGCCTATAATTCTGTAAAAGGAGAGGTTCTATCAGGCAACCCATAAGGTGGTTTCTAAAGTTTTCTGAAATTAAGCTTCCTCTCTAGAGTCAGATGAAAGAACAGAATTTAGAGAACATCTTATCTCTTCTTTCAGAATGGGAGCTCTTTCCGTCTTCCTGTGTGTCCTGGGCTTTTGGGGCAGATGGATAGTACCTAGGGAGCCCTTTTCAGAATAATGTCTTTAAAGGCATAAACAAAACACACAGGATCAGAAGGGAAGACAATTACAGTGAAATATAATAATCAATTTAAAAAACAGGTTAAAATTTTTTTTAGAGGAAGAAACTGATGCCCAAGTGTGATTTGGCTAAGGTCACATTGAGAATCAGGGACAGAGATGGATTTGAAACCCAAATTTTCTCCTTCTTTCCCAGGACACTTTCATTTCTCAGCTCAGCCTCCTGATCCCCCTAGCTTCCTTTAAGTCCAACTAAAATCCCACTTCCTACAGGAAGACTTCCCCAACCCCTCTTACCTCCAGTGCCTTGATTATTTCCTATTTATCTTGCATGTAGTTTATTTGGGTTTTTTTGGTTTTTGTTCATGGTCTCCCTCATTAGCGTGTGAGCTCCTTGGGGACAGGGAATGTCTTTTGACCTTTTATATTTCTCTAGCCTTAGCACACAGTAGGTGCCTAATAAATATTTATTGATTGAACCTGCTTTCCTTTTTCCCATATCTGTTCTTCTGTCATTTCTTCTCTTTTCTGTCTGCCTTCAGGTTTTATCTTTCTTTTTTTCCTACTTCTCCAATTACTACTCCTTTCCCTTTTGTACCCCCCACCTCTGTCTCTCTGATCTGTCAGCTTATCCTTCTTCCTCTATAATAGAAATAACCACAATTGATAGTTCTAGGATGCATGAAGGTTCACAAAGCTCTTTCCTCACAACATCTTGGTCAGATAGTTACGGAAACTGAATCTCAAAGAAAAGTTAGGTAACTTTTCCAGGGTCCCACAGCTATGTAGCATCAGATATAGCACTTGAACCCACATTCTCACAAAATCCTATACTCTTTCTACAACATTAAGACTTCATGACTGGGATTCCTCTGTTTTCCTTCTTACTTTCTAGGCATCTCCAGAACTTAGAGTCAAAGTTAGTGGGAGTACACTTCAAAGGGGATAAGGCTTCCTTCGAGGAGGAAAAGATCAATGCCACTGTGTGGAAGTTGAGTCCGGGAGTTAAGGATCTTCACATCCATTCCAAAGTGGAGGTCAGTATCTAGGCAGTCAGGAGGAGGAAAGGAGAGGGAAAGGGGGAGGAGCAGAAAAGGGGAAAACTGACCACTAAAGTCTAGAACCAGGAACTAGTCCTAATACAGATCAGGGAAGTAATGTGGGGGTCAGCAAAAGTCATCTGGTTTCATGGTCCCAGTGCTAAGTTCAGAAATTGACTATAGTGGGCCAGTCACAAAGTCCGATGGCCCATGATTGGGTGGGATTAGTCATCTTTCTTATTTCTGGAGCAACCATCTAGATTGCGGTTCTGGGATGATCTGTCTTTGAGAGACAGTGGCCTTGGTTTCTCAGTCCCAGTATCATGCCCATCAGGGGTCTAGGTCCTTTGTGGTTCCCAAGCCTGCTACTTCAGGTGCGCCCAGAATTCTCTGCTGACTATCCCTTGGATTTTGCAGATGGACCAGAGCACAGTTCAAGAGTACTCCGTGAAGCTGCCCACTGCCCTCTTCGAAAAGGCCAAAGGCAGGAGAGGAGAGACTGACAAGAGGCTCCTTCTCATGGATTTTAGCAGTCAGGATCTATTCCAGGTACCCCGGTTGGGCAGCTGGGCTGTTTCTCCCTTCCTGGGAAGGAAAAGCGCCTCGTATCAGTATATTGGGGGAGGAAAGCATGTAGAGCAGGGGGCTAAAATTGGATGAATCATAATAATATAGCTCGCATTTCTGTAGCATTTTCCTTAGAACATCCCTGACTCTCAGAGCCAGTTATACCCATAGGTAGAGTAGATGACCACCTATTCTTTGACTTGGGTCACATTTGAAAAAGCTTTAAACCTGAGAGCACCATGACCCATCATCACCACTGCTTATTCTCTGATGCTTACAGTGTCCTTTATGGACATGGAAAAAGGCCCAAGGGGCCAGTTGCTCTAACTCCCCTCGCTTTATAGATGAGGAAACTAGGGCCCAGAGAAGTTAAGTGATTTGTCCAAGGTCACACAGCTAGTCACTAACAGATACAGAAGACTCCATCAGTAGAGAGAGGTAGCAAGTTTTACCTTTCCTATGTCTTCAGGATAAGAACTTCAGCCAAGTCCTCGGGGGAAAAGTCCTGGGAATTGTTGTACAGAACACCAAAGTGTCCAACCTCCAGGAACCTGTGGTCCTTACCTTCTGGCACAAACCACAGCCAGTGAGTAAAAGAAGCTTTACCTGGAAGAGGTAGAGTGGTCCTGGGAGGTGGGGTCCAACTGGTAACCCTGTTTTAAAGAAGATCCTTTCTCTCTTCTGTGCACCAGGCAAGTACTTGGGATTCGTGATGTCTTGTCATAAATATAAATGAAAGAATGAATGAATGAATGAATGAATGAGTAAGATTTAGGAGTTAGAAAGAACTCATTCCAAAGTGGAGAAAATTCACACTCTGTGAAGGGAAGTGACTTGTTCAGTCACTCAACCAGTAAGTGATAAAGCCAAGAAGGATCCATTAATCATTGATTTCCTTTGCACCTCTCATCTCCCTGCCCAGTTTCTTTCTTCCCCCAGTTTATCGTGCCTATGAAATTGCTGCCCATTTTGACTGAATTAACCAGTCAATTCTATCCAGAACGATAAGTCTATTTGCACATGAAGACTTATAATTAAATTATTCTGGAATTCACACCTGCTTCTATTCCCCTAATCCCCTGGGTTACGAGGAAAGCTAAGAGTAATGAATTTATCTCTTTTTGGTTTTTTACAGAAGAATGTGACCCTACAGTGTGTATTCTGGGAAGAGAACCCTGGATGTAAGTATAGAGTGAGCAGGGAGTCGTCTTCTCAGCATTAGGTTAATCCCTGGTTACTGAGTTATATTTAAAAGACTGAAGCAACAGGGTGAGAAGAGATCTGGGAGATTTTGAGTTGGATTTGAAAGAGAGAGGAAGATAGGATTGGCCAAGAGGGAAAAAAACTTTGGATCAGTGCTCTGGAATTTGTTGGAAGAGATCTCAGAGGTCGTGTAGATCAACATCTTCATTTTACAGATGAGGAAATTGAGATCCAGAAAGGTCAAGTAATGTACCCAATGCCCACGGCCAGTTTGTGCCAGAGGCAGGAGGAGGTGCCATCAGTAGAGTGAGGTATCCAGTTTTATCTTTCCGACGTCTTGAAAACAAAAACCATACTATAGCTAGTGACAGAGTTAGGATCTGAATCCAAGCCCTGGTAATACAAATCCAGCCTTTTCCCCCAGAGCCACACTGCTTGTTTCTGAGGCAGGTGGAATAAAGATTCTGAAGGGGGAGTGAGAATAGCTGGTGAAGACTCCTGTTGAGATTTGGGCCAAGTAGAGATGGGACCCAGGAAGGCAGCAGAGAAGACTCAGATGTGAAGTTAGAAATTAGAAATTTTAGGTCAAAACCTAAAGCTGATGAATGAAATTCAGGAAATTGTTCCCTTTAGAGGGGGACCATTCTGGGTCTACAAGGAGCTTCTGGAAGGGTTGGGATAAACTCAGGAGAACAGAGCCAGGCTGAATGTGAACCAGATCTTTGGGAAGTTGTAGGAGGGAGGAAGGCTTAGTCTGCCCCAAACCATCCATCATTACTTTGAGATGCTTTATGGCACATCCCCAGAGCTAATCAGAGCAGGAGAACCCTACTGTTGTTCCCAAATTGCTTTGCTTGACTGGAGTGAAGATTCAGAGCCAATGACATAACACTGAATAGTTCATCAACAAATCTGTCTTCCCCCATGTTCATCTGTGCCAAGGAGGAGCACAGGAGGAGGAGATGATGCAGAATTAGGACCCTAGATTTTGAGCAGACTAAGGTTCCCCGTGAGGGGTTGGAACTCATCTGCTTGGCTCCCTATGATCTCTCCTCAGCTGGAAACCCAGGGAGTTGGAGTGATTCTGGCTGCAAGACAAAGGTGGAGGAAACCAACACATCCTGCTTCTGCAACCATCTGACTTACTTTGCTGTACTGATGGTGAGTTATGGGACATGCCCCACACCACCCCTTCCAGAGCATCTCTCAGTGCTCCAACTTGGCTCCTCATGACCCTTCTTTCCCCCCACAGGCCTCTTCCGTGGAGATTGACATCATCCACAAGCACTATCTCACTCTCCTTTCCTATGTTGGCTGCATCATCTCGGCCTTGGCTTGTGTCCTGACAATTGCCATCTACCTCTTCTCGAGGTATAGGTCAGCTGCTCTTGGGAAGAGAGGGTGGGACTGTGGGGGAGGAGGGGAAGAAAAGTCATCTCCTGAAGCATTTGTGGTTGGCACTCCTCTAAAATCCAGAAATCCATGCACTTACAAAGATGGCGAGTCTATCTCCCACAATTCTGTAATTAACTTTGATCTCAGAGTGTGGAGCAACCAACACAGTGGAGATGGATACTTCCATGTTCCTGGGAAGTGGCAAATATATTGGGTTTTGTAAAAAATTTTTTGAAAGCCCTATTTTGAAAGCCCTGGGAAAGCTTACTTGAAAGATCCATGTGGCCATCCCCTTTAATTTACCCATTGTCTACATACCAAGTAGTTAGTTGAAGTCACAAATATCTGGACATTAAGGGGAACTTAGAAGTCATCCATTCCAACCCCTTCCTTTTACAAATGAGGAAATGAAGGCCTGGTTCACACAGGCAGTAAGTAGCAGTTGGATTTGATCTCAGGTCCTATGTCCTCAAGTTCAGCACTCCAACATGAGCTTTATCTGCTCTACCCCACTACCTCAAACACAAATTCCTGAAGAAGGCTGCCTGGAGGAATCATGTTTACAAACTCCAGGGAGCTTTCCAGATATTCTGAATCCTGGACCTAGGACTGCCCCTAGGTAGACCATAGGATCTTAGATCTGGAAAGGACCTCAGAGATTATGTAGTTTGCAAATAGAGAAACTGAAGCCCGGAGAGGACTTGCCTAATGTCCCCCAGCAAGGACCTAGAAGAGTGGGGTGAAAACCAAGGTCTTCTGACTTGAAATCCACCAATCTCTTCATTGCCAGTTTGTGTATGTGACACATCCTGCTGTGGCAAGGATACCAGCTTTGGAGTTAGCTGGGTGTGAACCCTGGTTCTGCTCCTTGGTACCTGTGTGAGAGTAGATAAAGGAACTTCCCTGTCTGGACCGTACTTTCTCCCTCTACAAAGTAAAGGGTTTAGAGCAGCTGGCCCCTTGGGCCTCTTTCCACCATGAGTTCTATGGTTTTGTGCTTCCTTCAGGAGAAAGCAGAGAGACTACACCATCAAAGTCCACATGAACCTGCTGCTTTCTGTCCTCTTCCTGGACCTGAGCTTTCTACTCAGTGAACCCGTGGCTCTCCTGGAGAATGAGACAGGCTGCTGGGCCAGCGCCATCTTTCTGCACTTCTCTCTGCTGGCTTGCCTCACTTGGATGGGCATCGAAGGCTATAACCTCTACCGGCTGGTTGTGGAGGTCTTCAGCACCTATGTCCATGGCTACTTGATCAAGTTGTGTCTTGTGGGCTGGGGTGAGCAGACAGACTGGGCCTGGGAGGGAAGAGATCAGATTGGGGGTCCTAAGGCAGGTTGGAAGTGGGGGGCGGTCAGGTACGGGATCCTGGGGCAGGCAAGGGGTGGTGGAAGAGGTTGAATCTTGGGGCAAGCAAATGTCATCTAGATCCTGGAGAGAGGGCTTACATTTGATGTAGAGTAATGTGTGCTGTGTACTGTGGGATATCCCTTCCATCCTGAAATGCCTTCCTTCCTGGGCTCTCATGACTGTAATATTCTGGATCATCTAGCCATTCATTCTTTTACCCACTTTGAAATATTACATGTAAAGCACTCAGTAAATTATAGTATAATATATATATATATGTCAATTATATCATTCACTCAACAAATATTGAGTTCCTTCTGTATACAAAATGCTGGGGAAGACACAATCTGACCTCCCTTTTTTCTGTTTTGTTTCCTTCCTTCCTTGCTCCACATCATGAGGACCACCCAAGTCACTGTCTTTGTTCCTCTACTGTCCCCTCAGTCCCTCCCTGGGTAAATTTCGCTCTTCCCTCTGCATGAATAAATCCAATGCTATACTTCCAGTCCAACTCTGCTGAGTTCTCCACTCACACTTCCCATAGTCTGCTCAACAGTTCCATGTGAATATCTCCCTTCAGACTCAAGATATCTAGACTGAATTCACTTTACTCTCTCCCCCCACAGAGGCTCCCTCCGCTGACCTTCCTGCTTCTTTCTATGTCATTATTTTTGCAGTTATCCAGACACGGATGGTATATTTCATGGTATTGTTCATTCATTTCAGTCATTGTCCGGTTCTTTGTGACCCGCATTAGGGTTTTTCTTGGGTTTTCTATACTGGGTTGGTTTGTCATTTCTTTCTCCAGCTCAGTTTTCAGATGAGGCAACTGAAGCAAACAGGGTTAAGTGACTTATGGAGGGTCACCCAGCTAGGGAGTGCCTGAAGGTGAATTTGAACTCAGGACCTCCTGACTCCAGCGCCAATGCTGTATCCACTGTACCACTCATAGCACCTGGGTTCAAAACTCTCTTCTACTTCTTGTCACTTGCATGACCTTGGGCAAGTCATACAATTTCCCTGGGGCTCAGTTTTCTCATCAGTAAAAGCAAAGGGGTTAAGTTCCTTCCACCTGCATCTATGATCTTTGACCTTTCCCTTCAGTGACCTAGGCTTGTGCCCTCTTCCCTAAGTCATTTTTATTCCATCTCACCTGGCAGCTTCTGTCCTCCTTAGGACGGTTGGGGTTTAGGGAAATGTCACAGTATCTTCTTAAGGGGTCCACCCCAAATTTCAGTTTTAAAGGTGTTTTATTCCATGTTCTCTCTTAATCTTATTATAATTATATATATAATTATAATATATATATAATAATTGGTAATAATTAAATAATCCTTTTCAGAAGATCAAAATATTTGTGCATGTGGGTCAAAATTTGATGGACTCCCAGGCAGATTCCTCTCCCCTACCTTCCTCAGTGACACCACACATAGCTCTTAGCAGTTGCGATGTAGTAATAACTGGGTAGGGCAAGGGAGGTGGGAGAGAAGGGGTTGTATCTGGCTGGACAGGATGTAATTCTGGAACTTTTTTCTCTCCAGGGCTCCCTCTCTTATTGGTAGCGGTGACAGCATTGGTGGATGGGAAGAACTATGGCTCAATCATACTCACTGTCCAGAAGTCATCTGAAGACATCATCTACCCTTCCATGTATGTATCCAGTGTGAATGGTGTGGAAGAGAGGAGAGGCTGTAGGGGAACATCTGGTTCTAGTTTCCCTCCTCAGAGCTGTTCTACCTTGTCTTCGTGTCCATGGCTAACTAAATTTGTCTCTGTCTCTCTGCCCAACTTTCCATTTAGCTGCACTTATCTTCATTTTTTTCACCTGCTTCCTATTACCAGCATCCCTCTTTCCAGAACCCTCATGCTGACCCCTGTCTGCCCTCTTCTGAGAATTGTAGAACCTCCAGGGTTGTCTTTACCCCTCACATAATTAGTTAGTATCTCAGACTTGACTTCAGGTCTCCTAACTCTGAGATCTGGGCTCTTTTTCCAAGGTAGGCTCAGTCTCAGTTTTTTTGCCTTTCTTGTCTCCTACCCTCTTGGCCGTTGGGCCTCCTGAAGGTGCTGGATCAGGGACCCAATCATCAGCTACATCATGAACCTGGGCTACTTCTGCCTGGTGTTTCTGTTTAACTTCGTGATGCTGGGCACCATGACAGTGCAGATCCTGCGGCTGAACCAACGTGGCCAGAAGTGGCAGCATGCCCTCACCCTTCTGGGTCTAAGCCTGGTCCTGGGCATCCCTTGGGCTCTGGTCTTTTTTGCCTTCACCTCAGGCATCTTCCAGTTGGTTGTGCTTTATCTCTTCAGCATCATCACTTCCTTCCAAGGTAGGTATGGACCCTCCTCTGTCCCTTCTCTCCAGAGCCAACTTGGCCTAAGGGAAGAGTAGTAAGGGGTTCCTGCCCCCATGATATTCCCTTCCTGAACTCTAGGGGACCCCATCCTTGTTTGTGGTATCCAGTCTCTCTGTCCAATATCAGATGTGATACTGGGCTACATGACCTCTAAGGTCTTTGCAGGTGCTGTAAGTCTAAGTCTTCTGACCCTTCTGTCTTCTCCTTGACATCCCCTGTAGTGTGGCATAATGGAGAGAACACTAGGATTGGAGTGAGAAAGACCTGGGTTCAAATGCTGACTAGCTGAGCAACTTTGGACAAGTGACTCTCTTGTTTTAAGTTTTCTCATATATAAAATGAGGGGATCTGGTTGGACCCAATGACCTCTAAAGTCTCTCCCAGCTCTAAAATCTATAATTCTATGGACCAACAAGTATTTTTTTTTCTTTTCGGTTTTTAAAAAATTATTTTTTTAACATTTGTTTTTAAAAAATGTTGAGTTCCAAATTTTCTCTCTCCTCATATCCCCTCTCCCACCCATTGAGAAGGCAGCCATAGGATATTGATTATACATGGGAAGTCGTCTCCCTATTGGCCAGTCAAAAAGTGTGGAGCAAGCTTCTCCTGTGTTCCAGACATCAGGGATACAAAGGCAAAAAATAAAATAAAAAAGGAAGGAAATTGTCCTTGAATTTAAAGAGCTTCTAATCTACTGGAGTTAGGGGTGGGGGCTAACAAAGTGAATGCAGGTGAACATAAAATACTTAATAGCTAACTTTTCTGTAGCTCCTTAAGATTGGCAAAATATTTGCTTAATCCTTTCCACGTATATAACACATGTATAACCTATAACAAATAGCTTGCCTTCTCAATAAGGGTGGATAAGGAGGGAGAAAGGGAGAGAATGTGAACTCAAAGTTTTAAAAACAAATGTTAAAAATTGCTTTTACATGCAACTGGGAAATAAGATATATAGGCAATGGGGTACAGAAATATATCTTGCCCTACAAGCAACTAGAGGGGAAAGGGATAAAATAATGGCGTTGATAGAAGGGAAGGCAGACTGGGGGAAGGAATAATCAGAATACGTGTAGTCTTGGGGTGTGGGGGGAGAGATGGGGAGAAAATTTGAAACTCAAAATATTGTGGAAGGGAATGTTGAAAACTAAAAATAAATTAATTAGAGGAAAAAAGAAATCAAGGTGATGTCCATCTGTTGGGGAGTGACTGAACAAGTTCCAGTATGTGATTATGATGGAATACTATTGTACTATAAGAAATGATGAGCAGGATGCTCTTGGAAAAACCTGGAAAGGCTTGCATGGACTGATGCAAAAATGAAATGTATTGTGTACGAAGTAAGAACATTATTGTAAGATGATCAGCTGTGAATGACTTAGCTATTTTCAGCATTACAATGATCCAAGACAACTCTGAAAAAAAATAACTTCACCACAACCTTGGGAGGTAGCGGCTACTAATTATCCATTTTATAGATGGGGAAACGGACATACAGAGAGATTAAGTAATTTGCCATGGGGCACATAGCTAGCAAACATCTGAGATAGGATTTGAACTCAGGCTAAATACAGAATTGTATCCACTGCACGGCCTTGCTGTCAGACAATACACCAAGTAATTTGGTAACTAGGTGGTACAGCGGATAAAGCACTGGACTTGGAATCAGGAATAAATTCCTGAGTTCAAAACTAGCTTCAGACATTTACTAGCTCTGTGACCCTGGGCAAGTCACTTCATCCTGTTTGCCTTAGTTTCCTCATCTGCAAAATGAGCTAAAGAAAGAAACAGCAAGCCATTCTAGTATCCCTGCCTAACACCCCAAATGGGGTCACAAAGAGTCAAATATGATTGAACAAACATTTTTTGGAAAGAGAGAAGCACCAAAGGTTGGAGGCATCTAAAAAAGCATCTTGTAGCCAGGTGATAAGTAACATCTACTCTAGGCCTGGCCCTGGGGGACACTGTGGGAGACACAGGAGAAGACACAGTCATAGGAAGGACTTTAGATGTCATCCAGTCCAACTCTCTCATTTTATAAATGAAAGAACTGAGACTCAGAAGGGACTTGATTTTACCTAAAGATACACAAGTAGAAGTTGCCAAGCCAGGATTCAAACCCATGTCTTCTGACCCTCAACCCAGGGTTCTTTCCACTACAACAGTCCTTTCCAATGAGGTCCTGCCAGGGGAGTGAAAAACATCTGACTCACACAGAGAAAAACTCAATAATCACACAATACAGCAAATTATTAAATGAAAAATTGTATAGTTCAGACAATCAATAGCAGCTCTGAGGAAGGGGAAAACCAGAGCTATCAGACTGGTCTATAGAGGCATGAGGACCCAGAGGTAAATAGCATTAGGGCTGAGCCTTGAAGGGAAGGTTTGGATAGGTGTTCCCACCGCCTCCTCCCCCCGCTCCCCCAGCCCCACACGCACTCACTCTCTCTGTCTCTCCCCCTCCTTAGGCTTCCTGATCTTCCTCTGGTACTGGTCGATGAAGCTCCAGGCCAGGGGCCCTTCCCCTCTGAAGAGCACCTCGGACAGCGTCAAGTTACCCATCAATTCTGGTAGTACCTCTGGCAGCCGCATCTAGGCACTGAGGGATCACACCTGCCCACTCCAGAGAGAAGAGGAGAGAAAGAGAAAATCAGTTTGCACTTGTCCCTCTTTCTTTCTCCCACCCCTCACAGCCCTTGGCTCATGTGTGGACTTTTTCAGTCACTCTAACTAGACTTCTCTTCACCTAATAAATGGTCTGGGGCTATGGGATCCAGAGTCTAATGGAACAGAGTAGAGGGGAGGGAAGTGCTTTCTCTGGCCCCAGAAGTGACTCCTGCTATGATGACTCTAAAGAGGTGAAAAGGCATGTGAGGCATCCTAAGGAATGAAAGTCATCTTTGGTGTTGGGGTGGGGGAATAGGAACTAATCGGTCTGAATGGAGTGATGGGAGAAGAGAAATGGGCCACTTTCTTGGCTCTAACATCTGTCAGGTCTTCTATCACCCAATGCAGCTAAAACTTGAGATGAAGCTTCAGATATTCCACCTTAATCTTGGTTCAGTTTTAGCCTGAAGACCACACAAAGAACATCCCATGATTCATTCTGAGGAGGAACCAAAGGTTCAGTTCTATATAAATCCCCTAGAATGAACTACTATTTTTCTGAGGCTGTTTCAGATTTCAACTCAACATGTTGAGGGGAAAGCATTCTAACAATTAATTAGAGTTATCCCAAAACAGAATAGAAAGAGGTAGTATATTCCCTATCAATGGAAGTGTTCAAGTGGAAGGTCAATGATCAAATATTTGTCATGAATTTTTAGATGGAAATTCTTCCCAGGTAGGAGAATCCCATTAATCTCAGAGCAACTGTAGAAGTTATGGATTTCTCCAGATCAACCATGACCCAGGACTAGGGTGACCTCTCAGGTCCCAACTCATTCTTTCTTTCCCCTGCCACAGGAGTGAAACCAGCCTCTCCTGACCTGGGCCAGTCCTCAGGTTCAGGGGCAGAGATGGCAGTCAGTGCTCAAATATAGATAGATCTAGAAAGTTCCTACCATCTTCTTCCCCCTACCCCAACGACATAGGGTTATGGACCATTTTTCCATGGGCTCTTCCCCAACTTTGAAATGAATAGCTCTTAGCCCAAATCTGAGACATAACCCTTCTCATTTTCATCCATTGTTCTAATTTGAGGGAAAACCAAAATATTCCATGAGAGTAGGAAAGAGAGAAGGAGAGAGAGAGAGAAAGAGAGAGGGAGGGAGAGAGAGGGAAAGAGAGAAAGAGAGAGAGAGAGAGAGAGAGAGAGAGAGAGAGAGAGAGAGAGAGAGAGAGAGAGATTGGGGTAGAACTGGCTGTCTACTGCCCTGATTTGGAGAACAAAGAATATTAGATCTGGAAAAGACCCTCAGAGAGCATGCAGTCTAACCCTTTCATTTTACAGCTGGAGAAACTGAGGCCAAGAGAGGGACTGTGACATTTACAAGGTCACAGAGTCAGGCTTCCATCTTTGATTTCCTCTATACTATACTGCCTTTTCACAAGACAAAATCTCCCTTCTGAGCCCCAAGAACAGCTAGGAGTAGGGAGTTGTGGTCTCCAGCCTGATCTCCCTCAGAGGGAATCTCTCACTCCTCCCATCTCCAGTTGGTTCACCTTCTTGGGATGACTTTTTTAGTAGCTGTTATGCACTGTGCTCATTGTATATATTTTTTATATTTGTACATAGTCTGTGGTTTTGATTAAATGTCCTCTTTCTTCTGATGTTGGCTTGGCAAAGGATATCTGTTCTGCCAACCTTCCCAGATGCCTCTAAAGCTATTCTGTCTCCTCTCCCAGGGCAGCTAGGTGGTGTGGTGGATAGGGCACTAGTGTAGGAGTCAGGAGGACCTGAGTTCAAATCTTAACTCAGACACTTGACACTCACTAGCTGTGTGACCTTGGGCCAGTCACTTAATCCCAATTGCCTCATCTTAGGCCATCTCCAGTCATCCTGAGTCAAATTTATAAGAACACAAGTCATTCACCAATTGATAAATGGTCAAAGAATATGAACAAGCAGTTTTCAAATGAAAAAATTAAAGCTATCTCTAGTCATATGAAAAAATGATTTAAATCACTAAATTAAATATTGTTTAAATCACTATAGATTAGAGAAATTCTCTCAGATTAGCTAATATGACAGAAAGTGAAAATGATAAATGTTGGAGAAGATATAGGAAAACTGGTACACTAATGCATTGTTGGTGGAGTTGTGACCTGATCCAACCATTGTAGAGAGCAATTTGGAACTGTGCCCAAGTGGCTGTAAAACTGTGTATTCCCTTTGATCCAATAATACTATTATTAGGTTCATATCCCAAAGAGGTCATAAAAATGGGAAAAGGTCCCATGTGTACAAAAATATTTATAGCAGCTCTTTTTGTGGTGGCCAAGAACTGGAAATTGAGGGCATGTCCATCAATTGGGGAATGACTAGACAAGTTGTGGTATATGAATGGAATGGAATGCTACTGTTCTATAAGAAATGATGAGCAAGTGGATTTCAGAAAAACCTGGAAAGAATTACATTAACTGATGCTGAGTGAAGTGAGCAGAACCAGGAGAACACTGTACACAGTAACAACATCGGGTGATGATCAATTATGATTGACTTAGCTTTTCTCAGCAGCACAGTGATCCTAGACAATTCCAAAAGGCTTATGATGGAAAATGCTATCCACATCCAGAGAAGAAACTATGGAGTCTAAATGCAGATCAAAGTATCTTTTTTTTCCATTTTTTGTGACTTTTCCCTTTTGTTCTGTTTCTTCTTTTAGAACATAACTAGTGTGGAAATATGTTTACATGATTGGACATGTAGAACCTATGTCAAATTACTTGCCATCTTGGGGAGGAGGGAGGAAAGGAAGGGGGAAACTCAATACCTTATAAAAATGAATGTTGGTAGCTCTTTACATGTAATTGGGGGAAAAAAATAAAATACTCTTTACCAAAAAAAAAGAGAAATTTATTTGTGTCTCCTGACAAAAGCTTTAGAGAAGGGTCTTTAGTGAACTGATTGCAGAGTCTGAGGGCCTGGGGTCCATATCCCATCTCATATACTCCTTGTGTGACCTTGGAAGAGTCAATCTTCCTGGGTGTTTCTCCAGTTGTAAGAAAAAGGCATCAGGATAGATGGCCTTTGAGCTCTCTTGCCATCACTAAATCTATGATCCTATAAAATTCATCCTGATTGTTTTGCAGATGAAAAAACTGATCTGGGCAGGGGGTGGGGTGGGGGTAGAGACAGGGATCACTTGTCCAAAGTGACAAATAGCAAAGCTGAGATACGAACCCAGGTCCTCTGCCTTCAGACCATGTTGCCAAAAGAAGGCAAGAAGGCTCAGGGGATGAGGAAGGCTAAGGACTCCCTTGTACTCTCAAAAGTTAACAATTCTGGTTCCCCTCCTTAGAAGGCCTGCTAAGTGAGAGTTGGCTAATCTAATGAACCAACCTGGGTCAGACTAAACAGATTACCAGTTTGGTCCTCCGATGTAACAAAGGTCTTTTGAAGACCAAATACCTTATCCCAAAGCTACTTGACAGTGGGAATCTCAACCATCAGGCTGATGGTCAAGAGATTTTGAACTCATGTATCACAGAATATCAGAACTGGGAGGGATTTTGGAGATACATCACCTCATAACAGGATCAGAATTTAGAGACAGAATCCCTAGAGATCACCTATAGTCTATTTCACTTTTATATGTGAGAAAACCGACCTAGGGGTCAGGTGTCTTACCCAAAGTAATACAGCTACTAAGGGGAAAGTGAGAATTCAACACAGGTCTTTGATTCCAAATCTGGATTAATTCTAACGTACCACACCAACACTCTCCTTTTATGTGAGGAAATTATGACCTAGATAGGGTAAGAGAGTGACCCTAAGTTCATACCATGAATTAGCCAAGACTAGAAACCAAGTCTTCACTCTACTAAGCCAGGGTGCTCAGATCATGATATAGAGGCAGTCTCTTATTTTTGTCTGTGTGTTACTCTGTCCCTTTGTCAGGAGATAATAGATTCCTGACTACATGACTCTCCTACTTAAAAGTAAGTCCTAACTGAGAATTTTTGTGCCAGGGCAAAAATAGAAGGGGAGTCAGTAGTGGCGGTTTTTTGAAAGACAATCTGGCTTAGTCTCAATGGGTAGAGGGGATGGCCTAAGGTCTCCCCAACCCCACCTCTCCCCGCCTCAAAAAAAGGAATGCTCAGAAAGGTAGTCCAGGAGATGGAAAACATAGCAGAACCCTGAGTGTGATGGCCTGGGCCCATAGATCTCAAGGAGAGGCAGAAGGAGGAAGTATGTCCCTACCTAGATGACTTGTGGACAATACCCCATTCACCTAAGTTAATTACAGCCCTGATTTCACTCCTAAACCTTAGGCCTGGGATGTTAGCCTCCCTATAGAGGGCTGACCTCTGGATCGCTATTCTCAGTTAAGGTAACAATTATCCCTCTTAGGGATAGTCCTAAGAGAAGTCCTTGGTGGGGGGTAGTGGGGGAAGGACAGTGCCTGAAGACCACAGGCTCATTTAGGCTCTACTTTGAAGGTTTCACAGTAGTGGCCAGGAGATGGGATCATGGTGGTGCTGGAGACCTCATCTATTCCTTCCTGATTCCACTAGCTCTGTTATTTTTAGCTCATCCCTCCTGTGGCCAAGCTCCATCCTATTCACAGCTGGGAGCACTTCAAGACAATGAATTAGCCTATTCCTGTGACTGTAGCCCCCTCAGGTCTGCTTTCCCCTTGCTCTGCTGAGCCTGTCTTTTCCTGGAAAACCCAATCATTACAGCTGTTGAGGACTTCACCAAGATCACCAAGAGAACACCCCCTTATCCAAGGATCCCAAAGCCCCTTTGCAAATAAGCCCCCATCCAGGTCTCCATGTAGACAAGTCAGGGTGGGTCTGTATTTTTTTTTTATAAAGCAGGGAATCATTTTATTTGAAATTCATACGTTGTCACTGTTTATGCTTCCCAGGTGGGAGGCAGCTCCATTCCCTTAGTTCCAGCTATCCACTGGGGTACCTAGGAATTAAAACAATGGACAAGAAATCAGGGCAGGGACTGTTTGCTGTTTTCCTGGTTTGTTGTCTTCTACTCAGTTCTTACATCTTGAAGGAGATACTGGATAACATCCCCAAGTCAAGCCTCAGTCATATTTTGAGGATTTAGGAACTGAGCTTTGTACTGTCTAGGCACAGGATAAGGGCTGGGCAGGGTAGAAGAGATTAGAAGTCAGGGAGGGGGCTATCAAGAGAATGGAGGAAAAGATTATGGAGAAAATAGAAGACTGAGTTCTGGCCCTTAGGCAGCATCCAATTCTAAGCAAGAGACTGATGCACAAAAGGTTGTTGGTGCAAAACAAGTATTACCTGGTGGATATCCCCTAAAGGCTGATGGGAAGGATTGCTGGAGCAGTGGACTGGTACCTGTGGTGGTGGAGTGCAGAAAGATCTGGCTTTGGAGTCACTTCTAATTCTTACTACAATATTGGCGTGGGGGGGGAACTAGGTAGTGCAGTGTCTAGAAACCTGGGACTGGAGTCAGAAAGACATCTTCATGAATCCAAATTCAGCCTCAGATACTTCCTAGCTATGTGACCCTGGGCAAATCACTTCACCCTGTTTGCCTCAGTTTCCTCATCTGTCAAGTGAGCTGGAGAAGCAAATGGCAAACCACTCTAGTATCCCTTCCAAGAAAACCCCATATGGGGTCACCGGACAGGACACACAACATGTGGCCTTGGGCAAGGCCCTTAAGCAGCAAGCTTACTAAATCTACTAAATACCTGCTAAGTGCTAGGTTCAGAGCATAAATGATACAGTCCCTACAGTTGAAGAGATTGCCTTCTTTTTAAAAATAGATTTTATTGATTTCTTTTGCTTTATATCACCTCCATTTTCCCCTGTATTCCTCCTCTTGTCCCTTGCCAGGGAGCTAACCTTTATCACAAAGAATATTCTTTAAAATAGAGGAAGAAGGGGAAAAATCAACAAAACCCCTCAAAAACAATCTGCAAATATATTCAGTATTCCACATCCGTAGACCCCTCCCTCATCACTTGCAAAGAAGGTGAGGGAGGAGTCATGTCTTTGCCGTCAAGCCCATTCTTAGAAAGTTGACAATATTCATATGAGATCATTCTGTGGTAACTATTCTTTCGATTTTCCTCCTTCTAGTCATTGCATATATTGATTTCCTGGCTCTGCTTTTCTTTGTTTTGTATCAATTCCCATAAGTCTTTCTATGCTTTTATTTATTCATCACTTTCATTATTCCTCATAGGATAGTAATACTCATGACATTCAGGTCCCACGATTTGCTTGTCCATTGCCCCAATTGTTTCCAATTCTTTGCTACCACAAAAAAAATACAGATATAAATATATTGGTATATGTGGGGAAATTTTTTCAGTGATCTCCTTGGGCTCCATGCCCAGCAGTAGAATATCTGGTTAAAGGTCATTTTGGTCACTTTATTTGCATAATCCTAAATTATTTTCCAAAACAGTTGTGCTAATTCACAACTCCCACAATAATGAAATTATTGACTCTTTCCATCTTTGGTCATCTTTGACAAATTGAAGGGTGTGAGGAGAACCTCAGTATTGTTCTGATTTCTATTTCTCTTATTACTAGTGATCTGGACAATTTTTTCATAGGGCTATCAATAGTTAGTAAACTTAGTCTAAGAGTTGTTTCTTTCATATCCTTTGACCACTTGTCCATTGAGGAATAAATTTTGGTCTTATATATTTCTGTTAGTTTTCTATTTATCTTAGATACCAAAGCTGAATTGGAGATACTTGATACTAAGAAGTTCTCCCAATGCACTCCTTTCCTTCTTATTCTGGATGCATTAATTTCGTTTGTGCGAAAGTTCTTCAATGTCACATCATCAAAATTATCTAGCCTTTTGTAATTGCTTTTATTTTTTTGTGGGTTGGGAATTCATCAAGGATGTTGCATTCCACCAGGAGGGATACCATGTATATATAAAACTATAAAATATATAACAATTTCCCTGGGCCTCAGTTTCCTCATTTGTAAAATGAAGGGGTGGGAATACATGGTGTCTAATGTTCTTTTCTTCTCTAAACCTAATGCTATGATCCCATCCTGGCTTTACGGGAAACGCTACCACCTGCAATTCTTGAGAGTGCACTGGCAGGTAGGTCAAAAGCCAGAGCTACTGGTCAACACCAAACATGAAAGCGACTGACTTCCTCTTTGCACATCCTGCCTGAAGCCTTGCCAGAAATGCTCTCCAGCATGAGGATGGGGTGTAGAGGAAGGCCTGATGAGTCTTATTAGCAGAAAGGTGTTCCTCCAGAGGCCTGATGGGCCTTATTAGTAGAAAGGTGCTCCTTCAGAGATCTGATGGGCCTTATTAGTAGAAAAGTGCTCCTTCAGAGGACGGTTGGGTAGCCATGGAGTTGGGGAAGTTTGGAGTCCTTCCCCACCCTCCAGGAAGGAGCAGTCTTGGCCCAAGCCCCAGATACTCTTTGGTCTCCAGGCCTAGCCTCCAGGGAACTGCTTGGCAGTGACGTGCATCCAGCCTTAACTACAATTTATTCTCATGGTAACTATCATAGACAGGGATGAAGATGAGGTCTCAGGATATGACTTGAATGTCTGCCCCCTAATCCTCACATCCATCTGTGACAGTTAACATCTTTCATAACAGGAAGAGTGGACAAACAGGAAGAGACATAAAATGATCACAGGGTCTTGCACAGCTCAGATAGACACTGGAGAAGATCTGTCTAGGCCTCCTATGGGGAAAGAATGAGGTTGGGACTAGTCATGGGAAAGTCACCACGCCGATATACACCAATGGACTTGGGGGTCATAATTCTCAAGCTTTTCCTCCTGCTTCAGCCAGGTGAGTAGGACAAAGTCTCCCTCCTTCTTCCTAAGAGCCATCTACTCTTCTGGTGCTGAATCTTACAACTCCCATCAGACCAGTGGGCTTAGCCACTTAGGAGACAAAACTAGATTTTCTCCTCTTTTCAGGGAACTGAGGAACTGATAGTTGGACTCAGAAGAGGAAGGGGAGTAGAGAGCTGGGACTGAGTTGTCACCTGTCAGACAGAGTAGGCATCTGTCAGGAGGAATGTTAGCTTTGTCTGTCTGTTTAGGATCTCTGTCTAGTCCCTGAATTTAGGGTATGTCCTTCAAGGCTTAGCTCCAATCTCACCACCACCATAAAGCTTTCTTTGACCCAATTTCACCTAGCCAGTGACCAAAGGAGCCAACACTTGAATTATCATTTATATGTGACATTTGTAAGAGGAAGTGTGATAGCCTCTTCATCCTCAACTGTTTATAGATCGGCCTTCTAGCAGCCAGTCAGGCAGTGCACATTTATTAATTATGTGCCAGGCAGTCTGGGAATCTGAGGAAAGTCAAAACCCATAGCCCTTTTTCTCAAGAAGCTCACATTCTAAAAAGGGGAGGGGAGGGAGAGAGAAGAGCCTCTCTACCATCTCTAGACTAACAAAAGCACTTGCTAGACCCAACAATGAGACAGAAGAAATGGAAGATCCCTTGTATACGCCCAAGAGCTCACCTTCTACTCACCCTTGTGCGTACAGACAAGAGAGAGAGAATGACCCAGGGAGACACATTAGTGTGACGGCCAGTGCAAACCACAAGAGGACAATGAAGGTGAAACAGACTCTCACATGGGAGTCTGAGAGGGTGCATCAGGGATGGTGAGTGGTCTTCTCACTTTGGACCTTTCTCACTTGTACTCTAGAAAGGAAAGATTAAGGTCCTCTGGGTTTAGTACAAGGAGTTCTGAAGGCAGAAAATGAGGGGCTGAATCCAGCTGGCTTCTCATCAACCCTTGTCTAACCTTAAATATATCACATCTTTTTTCCTCATAAAACAGTCATTGAACCAGCAGACTCTGAAGGTCTTTTCCATCTCTCAAGAAAAACAATAATCCCTTAGAATCTTCTTGTATTTCCTTAACCTTGGAATAAAAAATACTAATGCCTGATGATCACATATATGTATGTAAAGATGCTAATGCTTAATACTAACACAAACATGTATGGAGTTTCACCATTTCTCTGAAAGCTAATTTCATATGCCTCATCATAATTGTATCTCACCACGCTACTGTGAAGGAGTCTGGGAAATAAAGCATTATGCCAAATGCTCCTTACAGACTTTTAACCACATCTCTGATTTCTTTGGTATAGGGAGCTCCTGGTGAGCTGCATATGGGTACCTACTCCTAAAGAGATACTTTAGAGCACTGAAATCTTAGGTGATTCATCTAGGGTCACACGCTCAATATAAGTTAAGGGCAGGGTTTGAACCCATGTCTCCCTGTTTCTGAGACCAGCTCTCTATCCACTTTAATATGTAATAAGACGTATCATATATGACAGTATATGCTGAAGGGCTGATTGAGCATGTTCATTCAGTTAATGTACTCAGAAAAGATTTCATGGAACAGGGAGGAAATGTTGATGGGATCAATCAGCTCCCCATCACTCCCTCCATTTCTACTTCATACTTCTAGTGAGGCACAGGGCAGCTTTATTTTTTCATTAGGAAACATTTTGTTCCTTTTTACTTTCCTAGAGAGAAAGAAAGAAAAAAGAAAGGAAGGAAGGAAGGAAGGAAGGAAGGAAGGAAGGAAGGAAGGAAGGAAAGAAGGAAGGAAGGAAGGGAGGGAGGAAGGGAGGGAGGAAGGAAGGAGGCATAGTCAAACAGAAGGAAATCCCTTATTGTCATGTCCAAAAATGTATCTCATTCTATACCTTGAGTCCATCACCTGTCTGTCAGGAGGTGAGTAGCAGGCTTCATCATCAACCTTCTGGAGTCATGCTTGGTCTTTACATTGACCAGAATTCTTAAATCTTTATAAGCTGCCCTTTATAATGTTGGGTTAATGCATAAATTGTTCTCCTGGCTCTGCCCACCCCATTATGTATCAGTTTATAGAAGTCTTTCCAAACCCTTAGAAATCATACCTTTGGTGATTTCCTACAGTACCAAAGTATTCCATCACCTTCATATACTCTAATCTGGTCAGCATTCCCTATCTGACAAGCTCCCTCCTTACTTCTCAGTTCTTTGCTGCCACCAAAGAGCTGCTATAAATAGTTTTTGTATCTGTGAGTCCTTTCCCTCGTTCTTTGGGGGCCATGTCTTCTAGATCCTTTGAGGGCCACAGCGGAGGAAGAAACAAATTACTGCTCTGGAGAAGGCGATCCGACTGAGTATGCAGCCGCTCGGTGCTTCATTTCGTGTAACAGAAGCACTCCAAAGTGTAACCCTGAGGTGATAGAGAGGTGAGAATGGTCATTTCATCCCTCAAAAATGTGCAGAAACCAATGAAGGGAACTACTAGTCTGGATCTAATTCTGTCCTGGAAGGAGTAATTGGTTTCTCCTTAGATTTTAAAGATTCATAAAACAGAAGCTCTATGCTCACCCTCTTCAAATTATTTTGTATTTACTTATCAGCTTGCATGTTATGTCCCCCAGTAGAGTATAACCTCCTTGAGGGTTTGACTATTTTTCATTTCTTTGTATCCCCAGTCATCTAGTACAATGGCTTGCTCATACTAGGCTCTCAGTAACTGTTAAACTGAATTGAAGGTAGAAGTAAAGGCAGGCAATAGAGGCAGATGTCCCTAAGTGTGGTAAACCACTAACATTCAAGGTACATTGAGGTTAATAATCAGTATCAAATGCAACAAAAAGTGAGGTTTTTTAAAAATTGTAATAAGGAGAAAAGGAAGATTAAAGGAAAATATAGGAGCCCAGCAGAGAATGGGTGAATGAGGAGAGAGTGAATGACAGTAAAAAGCATGAACTACACAATTTTCTTATTTTGCTTCTTTTCTCCACTAAGGATAAGGATAAGAGAGTATTTAGCAATCCTCCAGAGATTCAAGTCAACAGCACTAGATCAGTTACAACCCAGATTGTTGAAAGAATTGGTGGACATGACTGCTAATCTACCATCAGTTATCGTTTAGAGATTGTGGAGAATAAAATAGTAGTATATGGTTTGAAAAGGACAAGTCTTGTCTGAATTTTCTGAGTGAAAACAAAACAAAAAATCCCCAAACAGAGTGGAGTCTGTAAACTATGGGCCATTGATAAATGGTAAAAATCAAAAGGGATAGTTCATGAGTATTTAGAAAAGAAAGTAATGATCATAGAGACTTAGCATGCTGCCCCCAGAAAGAAACCATGTCAAATTAAACTCATTTCCCTTTTTGACAGTGTTGTTAGACCAGCAGCTTGGGGATACGCTAGGCTTAGGTAAAGCATTTAACAAAGTATTCTGTAGTATTCCTGTGGACAAGATGAAAAGAAGTAAACTAGATGATAATTTGGTTAAGTTCACTCAGAACTGATTGAGTGAATAGATCTAAAGAGTACTGATTAATGGATCCATTTCACTTGGAAAGAAGGTCTTCTGAAGAGCTAGTTCCCTAAGAATCTGTCCTCTCTTTGTGCTACTAAATATTTTTATCAAAAGCTTGGATAAATGTGTAGGTGCATAATTATGAAACCTGCAGAGGACACAAAATCAGGGGAAATGGCTAGAATCCTAGAAAATAGAGTCAGGATCCAAGAGGATATTGACATGTTAGCATGATGGGCACCATAGAATATGATGACATTTCACTGTAATCAACGAAGAAGCTCAAACTTGAGTTCCGAAAACTCACTTTTCAACTTCAAAATGTGGGAGACAGTAATTCATACGAAAAATGTCTGCAGGTTTTGACAGATCAATATTAGTCAATGGTGCAATGCGACAATTAAAAAAAGCAAATGATCCCAGGCTGTATTGGAAAGGGAACAGTGGCCAAAATGAAGATGACCATGGTCCCACTGTACTCTGTTATAGTGAGATAATATCTGGAGAAGAGGTATCAGACATGTGGCCCACAATATTCCCAAGTGTGACCTGAGAAATTAAAATGTAAATGGGAAATATCTAACAAAATAAATAAAAATACAGTAAAGTATAGATGATATTAATATGTGATTTTCTAAGCCAATATGGACATCACATGAAACCTTGCTGTACTATTTAGTGGCCCCCATTTCTATGTGAGTTTGACACTGTTGATCTAGAGTTTTGCGTGCACTTCTGTGTACCACATTTTAGGAAGTCTGTTGATAAGCTAAAGAGCATTCAGAGGAGGGAGCATGACAAGAACAGTAAGGGAAATAGAGACCATGCAACGGTCCAGGATTGACTAAAGGAACTAGTGATGAAAAGACTTAGGGAGATATGATAGCTACATTCAGGTCTTTGTTGACCATCGTGAGGAAGAGATTTATCCTCCTTGTCCCAGAGAAAACTGGGAACAACAGGCAGAAGTTGAAAATTTAGGTTCATAAGATAATCCCAGAGCTATAAGGAGGTCATCTGGTTTAATCTCTTCATTTTACAAATGAAGAGACTGAGGCCCAGAGCTATTAGGTGACTTGCTCAAGGCCACATGGGTCAAGGAATGGCAAAACTGAGAATTCAATCAAGGTTTTTTGACTCCAAAATTAATCCTTAGTCTGCTGGACAATGATGGAAACAACCCAAAATGGAATCAGTTGTCCTCACTTGGGGTCTTCTAGTGTAAGCCGGAGACTGATTTGTTATAGAAGAAGTTCTAGAGTCCAAGTTCAATTCAGACTAGTGGCCTTCTGCAGTCCTTTCCAACCCTGAGATTTAATCTCCCTTTCTGTCTCTATCTGTCTCTGTCTGTCTCTAGCTCTCTCTCTCCTTTTCCTTTCTCTCTATGTCTCTATCTTATTCTCTCTCTGTTTTCTACCCTTCTCTTTGTTTCTCTGTCTCTGTCTCTCTGTCTTTCTTTCTCTGTCTCTCCCTTTCTCTTTGTTTCTCTGTCTCTTTTCCTTTCTCTCTCTTTCTGTCTCTGTCTCTCTCTTGCTCTCTCTGTATCTCCCCCTCTCGTTATCTGTCTGTATCTCCTTTTCCTTTCTCTTTCTTTCTGTCTCTACCTCTCTCTTGTTCTCCCTATATCTCTCCCTTTCTGTTTGTCTCTCTCTGTCTCTCAAAAAAGTGTTTATTAAGCACCTATAATGTGCAGTACTTGTGCTAAGTACTGGGGATACAAAGAAGGGTTAAAATGGACCTTGACCTCAAGGAACTTACATTCTAACAAGGAAACAACATGCAAATAACTAGATATATACAGAACAGAGTGGAGGAAATCTTAGTGGGGAAGACACTATCAGCTAAGTAAACCAAGGAAGGCTTTCTGCAGAAGATGTTTTTGCAGGATGGTTCTATGACTTCATCTGAATTAGATAAAGAAGGAGAGACTCAGTGTCAGTTTGAGAGTGAGGGGTAGTGACAAATCGCAGTTTGTGCTCAGGACAAGCAAACCCCAGTACCCATAATAGAAGAGGTTTGGTGGGTTTATGTATTTCCCCTCTCCATTTGTAAATAAATGGTTGTAGGATAAACCTTGGGAGGTTGTGTTTGGAGCAAGGTGGTTTCCAGAAACCCACAACTGGGAATACTAATTGGAACCCTTGGTGGGTGTTGGGAAGGTGTTAACAAATACCAGAACCTCCCAATGTAAGAATCTCCACCCACTGTTCCCAACACACACACACACACACACACACACACACACATACACACACACACACATTCTTTGCCTGTTAGGCATGTTATCCGAAAGTCTCTGATCATCCCAAACATCTTCAGGATAGCAGCCAATGGCTATGAGTCAGGGACAGAATGAATGCCAGTCATTTACTCCCAAGTCTCTATGTTGGTACAAAGGCATGGGCGGGGCCTGAGTGAATTTAGGGTTAGAGCTCACTCAATCTGCAAGATCTCCCAACTCCCGGTCCAGAGTCCATTCCCCTCTGCAGATTCTGGATCAAGAAGCTAGAAGATTTAGCTCATGGAAAATCACCAAGGCCTATTTTGGATGAGACTGCAGTGAAGGCAACCGTCCAGAATGTCTCTGTCAGCACTCCCCAAGACCTCTTCTTCTCCATCTCACCATCTCAGGTGAATACCCCTGGTCTCCTACTCCCCTCACCCATATCTCTTAGGACTCTCATGAATCATGCAATCTCTCCAGATAAGTTCCAACCCTACTCCCCATATTGAATCTCCCTTTCAGTGCCTTTACCCAGGTTATCCCTTCCCAAATCTCACATATTCCATGAAGGACCAGATTTGGCCCTGGGAAAATCAGCATCTCTCCCCTCCCCCATGAGGAACATAGAGATAGAATTTTAGCATTTGGGAACTCAGAAATCACCTAGCCTGAGGGTTCTTAATCTGATGTCTACAGAGAAATTCCAGAGGGTCTTTGAAATTGGATGGGGGGGAAATAACATCTTTATTCTCACCAACATCTAACTGAAATTCAATATTTCTTTCAATTTTTTTTTCAATGACTCTAAGAAGGGATCCATAGACTTCACCAGACTGCCCCTGGTTTCATCCACCACCTCCCCAACCACCACCACCTTACAGATGGAAAGACTGACTAGATGAGCTAACTTGCCCAAGGTCATTTAGTGAATGTCAGAACTCAGTCCCTCTGAATCCAGTTCTAATTTTTGACATTGCCCCTAGATCAAGGAGGTATGTTTGATCAAGGAAACATAATGAATTAGAGGCAGACAAGGTCTAGGATTTCTAGACCTCATCCCTTTCTCTTGAGGTTAGAGGAGCTCCTAAAAGTTCCTCTCCTTCACTCTCTTAGGATTAGTCTCTTCCCTACAAGATACTCCAGTCTCTCCATCTGATTGGTGGGACCAGGAGGGCCCCTGAGTCCTCTGGTGAATGGGAGGATGATTGGATTGCAATTGCAGGTGCCAGTGACACTGAATGGGAATGAGGTGGAGGTACCCGACAGAGTCAGGCTGCCCAGAAGCCTATTTGAAAGCCTGAAACCAACCATGACTTCTGTCCGAGTCGTCCTGGCGGTCATCAACATTGGAGAAGGGGACATATTCAAGGTGAGGGGTGACCTAGCACTTCATTGTAAATGGGGGGTGGGGCAAGAGCAGAGAGACACAGCTTCCCTCTCATTCTTCCTTCCTCCTTCTAACCTCATTGTTACTGAGTCATTTCAGACACATTCATCTCTTTGCAACCCAATTTGGGGTTATGGGGCTAATCTGAGTATCAAACGGTAGTCTTAAGTCAACACATATCTATCAAGTATATACTATGTGCCAGCTACTGTGTTAAGCTCTGGGGGTACAAAGAGAGACCAAAGGAAAAACTCCCTGCTCTCGAGGATGAAACAGCTATGTACAAGCAAAACATGAGCAGGATAAATTAAGAGCAGCTCTAGCATTAGTGAGGATTGGGAAAACCTTACTGCAGAAGGTGAAGCTTTAGCAGGGACTCGAAGGAAGCCAGAAAAGTCAAGAAATGGAGATGAGAAGGGAGAGAATTCTAGGCATGGGAGGCAGTCTGGGAAAAAGGCAGGAGTCGGGAGATAGAGTACCTTGTATGGAAGGACCCCAGTGTCACTGGATGGAAGTGGATAGAGTATATGGAGATGTTAGATGTCAGTAGACTAAAAAGGCAGGAAAGGGCTAGAGTTTTAAAAACAGAAAGTTTTCTATTTGATCCTGAAGGGAATAAGGAACCCCTGAAACCTGTTGAATGGGGAAATGACATGGTCAGATTTAGGCTACAGGAAAATCAATTTGGCATCTGAGTAGAGAGTAACCTGAAACAGAGAGAGAGGAGGCAGAGTCTGCGTTTCTTTTTAAATGCGTTGAATGACACACTAAAAAGCCATCGATAAAAATAATCAAATAAGTATTCAAATGCACAGAAAAAAAGAATAAAATCTCACATAAAACCCTTCTCAGTTAACAAAGTAGAACCCAAGGAATAGTGAGATACAAATGCCTATGTTTATTGCCCTTTTTGGTCTATCTGAAGTTTCACTGTCTGTGACAATGGTTTTTAGAGTGATAAACAGAGCAGGACAATTGGGATTTTGTGTCAGGATGCCAGAATTTAGAGAGCCCAGATAGTGTTTGTACCTGTATGCAGTGGAGAGGGGGGTGAGTGCAGCACTCGGCAAATGGAATCAGTTAAACTAGGAAGCCACCAGACAGCCTCTGCACACCCTCTCATCTCCTAGAGGCCACACTCCAGGGAAGCCCCCCTACCACCAGCAGCATCATTTCTAGGATCTCAGTTGCCATGCCAAGCAAGAGTTTACCTTTAAAGGTACTTTGAGAACTTTTATCGTATTGCTTATCCTGAGTATTCTTCATAAAGGTTTTCCCACCCAAAGGTAGGAAAATTTCTAATTATGGCTCTTATTCATATGCATATATACATACACACATATATGTATATGTATATATGTCATCTATATCATATAGATGTAGATATGAATGACGGAGCCATAATTAAGAATTTTCATTCTTCATATGTATGTATGTGTGTGTCTGTGTGTATATTGTTTTCTAGTCATGTCCAATTCTTTGTGGTCCCATGGACCATAGCATACCAAGCCCTTCTGTCCTCCACTATCTCTCAAAGTCTGTCGAAGCTCAGGTTCATTGTTTCCATGATACCTTTTCTCCATCTCAGCCTCTAGTGGTGCAGTGAATAGTGCCAGAGCTGGACAAGAGGATCTGAGTTCAAATCCATCCTCACATACTTACTAGTTGTGTGACCCATTTGCCTTAGTTTCTTCATCTGTAAAATGAGCTGGAGAAGGAAATGGCAAAGTGCTCTAGTATCTTTGCCAAGAAAATCCCAAGCGGGGTCATGAAGAATTGACTATGACTGAAATAACTGAAAAACAACAGAAATACATAATTGTAGTTATATGTACACATTCTGGATCTGATCTTGATTTTCATCACTTTGGAAAAGTCTTTCCATATTTCCTTGTTTGCTTTGTATTTGTCATTTTGTGTCACCATAATATTCCATCATATTAATATGCCATAATTAATTCACCATTATCTGGTGGTTAAACATGAAATGTTAGTCATTTTTACTAATTACAGCTAAAGCAGCTGTGAATTTTTTTTCCTATGGAAAAGTCCTTTATCCTCTTTAAGATCCTTTGAGGATAGCATTCTAACAATTAAATTTGTGGAACCAACTTTGTGATTTAGTATAGACTGGAGGCTGGAGAGTTAGCTTCAGAGTTAGGAAGACCCAGAATCACATCTTGCCTCTGACTTCCACATTGGTTAAATCACTTAATCTCTTAAAGCCTCAAGGAACTCTTGAACTTGAACTTGCCTAGCCAGTGCTTCCTCATCAATCAATAAATATTTTTGAAGCACCTACTATGTGCCAGGCACCATACTAAGCTCTATGGATACCAAAAGATGCAAAAGACAGTCGCTGCCCTAGAAGACCTCACAATCTAATGGGGCAGGGGAGGGGGACAAGGAAACAGCTATGGACACAAAAGCTATCGACAAGATAAAATGGAATCCCTACTGAGGAAAGGAGCTAGAACCATGGCAGGGAGGGGTTGGGAAAGGCTTTGCGTAGAAGGTGGAATTCTCACTGGATCTTGAAGCCATGGAAACCAGCAGGTGGAAATAAGGAGAGAGAGCATTCTAGGCTCTCCGGGGGGATGACCAGGGGAAATGCCTGGCATTGACAAATGGAGTATTTTGTCCAGGAAATTGCAAAAATGCCAGAGTCCCAGAACACATGGTGAGAGGGAAGGACATAAGATATTAGAAGACTGGGAAGGAGGGGAAAGGGCAGATTGAGAAGAGATCTGAATGCTAAAGAGAGAATTTTATATTAATCCTGAAGGAGAAAGGGAGACACTGGAGTTCACTGAGTAGGAGGATGATATTGCCAGATCTGTGCTTTGAAGAGATTACTTTGACAGCTGAATGAAAGATATACTGGAATGGGGAGAGACTGACGGCAGGCAGACCCATCAGCAGAATTTTGCAATAGTCCAGGTATGATGTAACAGGGGCTTGCACCAGGGTGTCGGAAGAGAAAAGGGGGCATATGCAAGAGATGTTACAGAAAGAAAATTGACAGAATTTGGCAACAGATTGGGTATAGGAGAACAAGAGAGAGTATAAGAAGTTGAGGATGACATCATTTTTCAGTTCTTTGAGGTTTAGAGCCTGGAAAACTGGGAGAATGATGATACTTTCAATAGTAATAGAGAAGTTTGGAAAAGAGGAGGTTTTGGGGAGAAAGCTGATGAGTTCAGTTTCGGACATGTTGAATTTAAGACGTCTACAAGACATTCAGTTCAAAATGTCCAATGAGTTCTCTACACCAATGAAATCACCAGGGGCTGGTGGTCCCTCGCAATATATATTGTATATATTGCCAGATTGTTTTCCAAAATGTTTGCATCAATCTACTATTCCAGAAATAGTGTATTCAAATCTCTCCCCAAGAGCCCCACCAACAATGAATGCTTATTTTTTTTTTGCCATTTAGTATATATAAGGTAGCTTCTTAAGGCTCTCATGATTTGTATTTCTCTGATTATAGGGTATTTGAACATCTTTTCATGGGTTATTATTCGGATTTCCTCCTAGGAAATTGTATGTTTATGATTCCATTGAGGAAGAATGTATGATGTCATGTATGTATATGTAAAATATATAATATATACATAAATACGTACATATACACATTATATACACATGTAAATATAGATATATATACATGACATATTTATACAGTGATACATATTTATCCACACATTTATATATTTTTATATATAATGTATAGATGAGTTCCTTATTGATCTGTCAGTCTTTTTTATTTATTTAATTAATTTTTTATTAATTATTATTATTATGGCTTCTTCCTCTCAATCGTTTTTCTTTTAACAATAATGATTTTTTGCTGTGAAAATCCTTTTATCTTTTCATAATCAAGCCCATCAATTTAATCTCCAATTATTCCATCTGAGACAAATATGACATTACTTTTTATTTCAGTTTTTAATTATTTGTTTATATTTAGATTGATTGCCCAGTTAGAATCTATATCGAGATTTGAATCTAAGCCCTTTTTTGGCCATTCAGTCTTCCCAACAATTTTTTAAAATAATAATTCAGCATTTCTGAGTTTATTCAGCACAATCCTTATTACCTCCATTGATTTCTATTTTTTTCTGCTTCATCAATCTGTTTCTTGATTTTGTCCCAGTACCAGATAATTTTCATAATAATTATTTTTAAAAATACATTTCGAAATCTACTCATTCTCATTTCCTTTGCTGGTTTTCTTCCTTATAGTTTTTGAGAGTCTTGCTTGTTTTTCCCTATGAACATTATCATGTTTGATTCTATGGCTAGCATGACTGGCACTGTATCAGGTCTGTAGCTTAGTTTGGGAAGTATTGGCCTTTTCATTAACCATGACCACATGGAATATTGCTCCATATTTTAATTTCTCCTCTGATTTCCATCAATAACTGTTTTGAATTTGTCATCATATGTCTTGTATTTTGATAACTTATAATAAAATATTTGATGCATTTCATTGCTATCAGTTTGCTGTGATTCTCAGCAGTAGTATAAAGGAAGGCAAATGCTTTTTTGTATTTATCTCACTATCTAACTAAAGTAATTTATTACCTCCACTGATTTTTTGTTTTGTCATTAATGATCATGGGTTTTCTAGATGTACAATTTTTTTTTTAATTGCACCATTGATTTCATCCTTGTAAGGTACTCCCGGGAAGGAACTTTCTTTGCCAGTATAGGTTGACACCTTCTAACTTAGAGAATTGCTTATACAAAGAGGTTAAGTGACATGTCCAGGGTTACCCAGTAGATAGCACAAGTCAGGTAGAATCAGGACATGGTTCTGCCTGATTCTGAGGCCAGCTCTCTATCAACCACACTTTTCTCCTGTACAAAGATGTCACTGGTAGATAGGGATATATTAACTTCTTAGATAGAATCTCTTACTCCTCTCCTTACTTTTTCAGATGTTACTGCTATTTATAAAATTCTGGGAGTAGTAAAGTTGGTCACTGCTGCTCTCTATAGTTTTTAAAATTCTCATTCTTAAATTTTTAATGTTTTAAACATAAATTCTGTATCTCCCCTACCTTTCACAGCCAAACTCCTAGAATAATCAATAAACACCCGCTATGCGTCAGGCACTGTGCTGTTTAAGCCCTGGGGATGCAAAAAAAGACAAAAGATAGTCCTTGCTCTCAAGGAACGTACAATTTAACGAGAGACAAGAAGTTGTTTTAAACCTACTGCATCTCTTGCCTCATCTCCCATTCTCTTCTCAGTCCATTGTAATCATTATTTCCAAGGTACTATCTCTCTATCTTATCCTCAAGTGCTGAGGTGTACAGAGTGCCAAACCTGAACTTTTAGGAGAGTCTGAATTCAAATCCAGTCTCAGACACTAAAACTGTGTGATTTTTGGTTTTTGTCATTAATACATTAATGACACTAAAACTGTCCTAACACTGCTTCCTTTAAGTACCAACTGAAATTTTAACCTTCTACAGGAAGTCTTTCCTAACCTCTCTAAATTTCTACTGCTTTCCCTCTCAATTATTTCCTATTTATCCTGTTAATTTGCACATAATTGTTTGCATTCTATCAAAACTAACTTACTGTTATTCCCCATACATGATGTGTAATTTCCTACCACCGTGTCTTTGTCCGTGTTACTTCCCATGCCTGTAATTCTCTCCTTTCTCACCTCTACTTCTTAGTTCTGCCCCTCCATTCTTGTCACAACTCAGCTCAAAAGTCTTCTTTAAGATGCTGACTCATCCACTCTGTCAGTAACCACCATCTCTTTATTTTGATTTTATATGTATCCTCTATTTACTTATATGTTGTTGCCTTTTTTCAGTCCTGTTTGACTCTTCATGACCCCATTTGGAGTTTCCTTGGCAAAGGCACTGGAGTGGTTTGCCATTTTCCTTCTCCAGCTCATTTGACAGATGAGGAAACTGAGGCAAACAGGGTTAAGTGACTTGCCCAGGTTCATACAGCTAATAAATGTCTGAGGACAAATTTGAACTCGGGTCCTCCTGACTCCAGCTCTGTCTACATCTTATCTGTAGATGTTTTACCCACCTCTAATAGAAGGTCAAGTCCTTTAAGGCTCACACAATCTTTATAGTTTCTCTTGTTAATTTGATTGGTTATCTCTTGTGTTCTCTGTCCTACTTAGTCACAGTGGAGAGCATTGTTGCTGTGTAGTTTTACTTTTAATACTTTTTGTCAGTGTTCATAATGACATCAATCTATTTAATATTAATGGTATTACTTTTCATGTTGAGCCTTGTCTTTACAGGTTTTGATATCAAAACCATATTTGCCTCTTAGAAGAAATCAGAGTTAATAGTTCTTTCAACAAATTTGGAAGGAGTTTATTAAATTTGGAAATTTGATAAAAATATGTTCCCAGGGGTGTGATGAAGTCAGCTGATACTGGCTTGGAATTGTTAAAATTTCAGTGCTAGAATTTACACCTCAGAAATCAACAAATGCTGTGAACCAGGACTTGATTTATTGCATTGCTAATGAACTAGACTTAAGAAAGTGATGTAGATTAAGCTTTTATTTTCCTGGAGAGTTAGTTGTTAAACATTTACCAGCACATGGCTGCTTTTGAATCCAATTGAACCAGGTATCTCTGCAGGGAAGTTTTGTAATAGCCAGCTTAACTTATCCTTTTCAGAATGTCCCATTCTTCTTTTAATTTTGAAATTTCACATTTTTGTAGACAGTCATCAATTTCTTTGTGATCCTCTAATCGATAAGCGCAGAGATATGTAGGATGATCTGATAATTTTCTTCATTTCATTTAGGTTTGTCCTCTTCTTTTTAAATAATCTTTGTATTTTTTAAAAAAGCAGTTCTTGAATTTGTTTGTTATTTTCATCACTTTCTTATTTTAAGTTGTTCAATGTTTTCATCTTTGTTATCACTTTCCCCCCTTTTTCCTTCTTGTTTTGTGTCTGGAACAAGATTTTTAGTTTTTAAAATAATTTTTAACTGATGTCTCTGGTTTTTTGATATCACCAGAAATTCTCCCAGTACCCTTCCCCCTCTCAGATAGCTATCCTATCTAAAAAACATTAAAAAGTAGGAGAAAAATCAACAGTCAAACAATATATGAAAAAAGTCTGAAAATGTATGCAGTGCAATATGCCTGTAGACCTCCTAACTCTACAAAAGGGAGGGTGGGATGGGTTGTCTTCTCATAGCTTTTCTTTGGAGACGTGCTTGTTCTTTACAATTTTGCAACATTCACTTTTGATTGTTTCATAATTTTCCTTTGCATTTATATTGTGTAGTATATGATTTTTAAATTCAGGCTGATACACCAATTTCCTTTCTCTTTTACTGATTTTGGTATTCAGTGCTATTCTCTGAGTACTACTTTGACTACTTCCAATAAAATGCAATCTGTTATTGTTTGTAAAATTCTCCTCTCAAACATTATTTAGTAATCCATTTTAAAATTTCCATGTGGGGAAAATTATGCCTTTTATTCATTGTATAATTTCCTTCCTATTTTTTTGCATTAAGATCCACAAATATGACATACAACATCTCTTGATTTCTATATGTAGCTACATATCCACTAGAAGAATGCTGAGCTTGGAATCAAGAAAACCATAGTTCAAATTTTGCCTCAGAAACCTACTAGCTGTGTGACCTTGGGCATACCACAACTTCACTCTGCCTCAGTTTCCTCATCTATAAAATGGGTATAATAATAGCATCTACCTCCCAGAGGTGTTGTAAGGATCTCATGAGATAAAATTTATAAAATATTTACAAAATTTAAAGTCCTATATAAATGCTACTTTATTATTATCATTATTGTGTAACTTTCATGAACATTTGAAAAGAAAATTTGGGAGCATTTCTTATTGAACTTTCTCTATGTATCTTTAGATTTACTTTAATATTTCCCTCTCCTTTTATCCCCAACTTTTAAGATATGTTTATCTGAAATATCCTTTGGAAAATTCAATAATTCAATCAATATAATACTCTGAAGTCTTTCATTTTTTAAAAATTAACTGATAGATCTAGATTTAAGTTCTCATCCTTTTGACTTGTGAATTGGATGACTAGTCAAAGACTTCTTTACAGCGCATAGTTCTCTAAAAACCTTTCAAAGCCTAAATGCTTTCCGGCTGTCTATCTGGCACCTTCATGCTATGTACTGAGTTTCACTGGGTAGATAATTCTGGGCTCATGAACCATGAATGCTAATTTGGTAAATATTTTATTAAAATTTCTTCCAACTGCAGCTGTTGCCTTCCTTGAGAAGTTTGCCTTTGCCCTATTTAATGATCACTAGTATGCTACTTCTGTATTTGATTCTGAAGTTTACAGCAATTTTTGTTTTTGTTTTCTAGTCACAATAAATGCTTGCTCATTGATTCATTGATATGGTGAGAGTTTAACTATATTATGTGTAGGTAAGGCAAACATTGAGTTCTTCCTGTCAGAGTCCTATGGATTCTTTCCATTTCTATAAAGTTGCATGCTTTTATTAATCCTCAGACGTTTTCTTTGTCAGTTGCTGGGATGCAGTGTTTAGATTCTTTTGTTTTTAATTTTTTTCTGGACTATCCTGAAACTGTTTCTCTATCCATAAGGTATATCATTTGAATCTGCATGTTTTCCAGACCTTTTGATAATTCAATGATCTTCCAAATATGTTTTTCTAGTTGATCTGTATTATCTGCTATTCTGTTTTCTTCTCCAGTTGATGGTTTCTATGGATTTTTTTTTGAGGTTTCATGTCTTTTTCAGATTGGACATTTTCTTTATTATTTTCTCAATCTTTTTTTTTAAAGACCTCTTTTATTTCTAGTTTAGTTATCTCCTGGGTTTTTTTTTTAACTTTTTACAAGATCTACTTTAATTTGCTCTTGTGTTTTGTTAGGGAGGGAGTAGGGAAAAGGGGATCATCTGAATCTGGTATAAGAAACTCCCAATAGGAAAATCTCTTCTTGATTTGCTGAGTTGTTTTCAGTTGTGTCCAACTCTTTGTGAACCCATTTGGAGTTTTCTTGGCAAAGATACTGTAGTAGTTTGTCATTTCATTCTCCAGCTCATTTTGCTGATGAAGAAACTGAGGCAAACAGAATTGAGTGATTTGCCCAGGGTCACATAACTAATAAGTGTCTTTGGATTTGAACTCAGGAAAGTCAGTTTCCTTGACCATAGGAACTCTATCCACTGCCTCACCTAGCTGCCCACAGCAGATTTTGAATTTTAGAAAGTTGCCTCATGCAGAGAAAGGTGAAGTGGCTTGCCCAAGGTTACACAGTATTTGTTAGAGGAATAATTTGAATCTAGGTTCAAAAGAATAATTTGAAACCTGATTCTAAGGCTGAATCTCTATACACTTTGCTATGCTGCCTCACAGATGTTATCCTTACCAGTGTTAAATATTGCTTAATGTCTTTAAATGTGTCATTTATCTATTTGAAGACATCTCTTTGGATATCCTGTAAGATATCCCTTGTTTCCCACACTTTAGCTACTTCATGATTCCATCATATTTAAATATATGTATCTATAAATTTAATATAATTTATTATATAATAAAAATTTAGTATATCAGCACTTTTTCTTCCCTTAGCTCTTATTTTTTAAGCTATTTTTCTTCTTTTATGAATGTTGCTACTACTTGTATTTTGTGAGGATTCTGCGAGGACTCTGGCTACCTCTCTTATCCTGCTCAAGCCCTGGGGTTTGATTTTGGCACATTTCTGTGAAAGCCTTTCAAATATAGGTAACTCCCAGTTATCTATAGGAGGTCTGGGTAGATAAAAACCCTTCCTATTTTGTTTTCTCAACCATATATGAGGAAGAAAATATTTACAGAAACAACTTCAGAGTTGTTGGGGGAAAGTGATTTTAAAATCATGTGTATAACATTTAAGAACTTTGTAAAATATGCAAATTATATAAAATTTTCTTTATATTCCATAAAAACTATTATTTTTTTAAATTTTATTTTTAATTTATTATAAATCATTAATTATTAATTAAGTAATATACTACTACATTTATAATTATATATTATATATAATTATATTTATAATTAATAAATAATTAACTTAAAACAAGCATTTCTATAATATAGTACAATAAAAAAGGTGATTGCACATGAAACTGCAAATCAATTATGTGCAATTTGCTATTCCTTCCAAATATACAACAAAATTATTATGTAAATTTTTTTCTTTCCTCCATCTTTCCCCCCACTCTAGAGACGGCTACTATTAGACAAAAATAGGTATACATGTGTAAAATTATTTTATGCATACTTCTACTTCAGTTCTTTTCTGAATGCTATCATTATTATCATCATTATATATTACCTACTTAATCCTGCCTTGAGCACCCAGATTGCAGAGAGCCTGCTCAGAACTCTGCTCCCCATGTCAATGTCCCAGCAAGCTGTTTGGGAAGTAGGACAGGGAGAAGGTTATTAGCGGATATTCCCTCCTGAAGTCTAAGATGGGCTTTCTTCTCCCTTTAGGGCTCAGCCACTGGCCAGCAGTTCAGAAGCTCTGTGCTAAACAATCATGTGGTGGGCATTCAGGTTGGAACTGAGCCCATCAAGAATCTGGCTGAACCTGTGGAAATTACCTTCTCCCACAAGCAGCATCACCAGGTAAAGCCTCAGTTCTGGTGAGTGGGGGAATGAAATAAATACATATCCTTATAGAAATATAGCCACACATAGTACCATGCATATATTCACAAGGGTGCTAATTATTGATAAATATACACATTTTAATATGTACTTATAGACTTATATGCATAGATACATACCATTATAGAAACATTACACAGTTCAAATAACAAACATACACATAGATACAAACGCATGCATGTGTTCGCACACATTCACACACATAAATGCAAACACATAACTACCCATACAAATGCACCCATGTGGAAAACGCAGATTAGGATGGATAACATATGCATGCATGTATGTGTATGTGTAATAGAGATTTGAGAATTGACTCATCTCATGAGACTTACGATTTAGAAGGACAAATTATCTCTTCCAATCTTGAAAGAATTTGCACTACTTTGATCTTTGAGCTGGAAGGGAGACCTGTATACAAGGGAGTTTTTAAAGAGACACACAAAGGATAGGAGGCAGGGAAGGGAATAAGTATTTCTAAACGCTTACTATGTGCCCAGCACTATGATAAGCACTTTACAGATATGATCTCACTGAATTTGGGAAGTAGTTGGCTCTGTGATCACCATTTTATGCCTGAGGAAACTGAGGTAGATAGAAGTTAAATGGTCTGGCCAGGATTACCCAGTGAGTCAGTGTCTAAGGCTAGATATGAACTCAGGTCTTCCTGATTTCATCTAGCTGAGAAGCATTAGAGTGGATTATACACATTCTGTAGTAAGGGCAGTGAGAGAGACTGCATCCCTAGGCATGTATGGAATTTAACAAGCCTCACCAGGTTAAATGAGAAACAGGAAGGAGACCAAATCTACAGAAAAGAAGGGAAAACCAAGGACAGTGGGTGCACCCTGCAAGTATCTTGGAAAAAAAAAAATTCACAGTGAAACTGGGAGCTGCAAAGGACTTGCAGAAGTTCTAAAAAAAGTATACTATTTTGCAGGTGAGATGCCCAGTATGAAGCCCTCTAATATACACTGCTTGAATAACTGTGTGACCTTGGGAAAGTGATTTAACCATTCTCTGCCTCAGTTTCCTCATCTATAAAATGTGAATAGTAATAGAACCTACCTCACTGGGTTGTTTGGAGGATTGGATAAGTCAATAAACATTTATTAAGCACCTACTATGTGCCAAGCATAGTACCTGGGAATATAAATAAAAAAAAAACCAATCCCTAGCCTCAAGTATATTACAATCTGATAGGGAAAGATAAAAGGGAAGTTGAAAATGGTGGTGTAGGTGGGAAAAGATACAGAGATGGTGCCTTGCAAAGCACTATAAAAATGCTAGTTATTATTATCATTACAGATGATACTATCGTCATTTCTTTTACCGAAACTTTTCCTTTATCCTGATTTTGCCAATGGTTTGCTAGAAATACACAAAATTTAAATTACGGGATTGAGTTAAACCTACATCTAAATGGGAGATTTTCCTAAATAGAGGGCTCTGAGGTCTTGTGATTGTATTAATTTGTGTTTGATATAAATTCCAAAAGAGAAGAGGACCACCTGGATCTGGGGGCTCTTCTGTTGCTCCGAGGCTAAAAGTTAGCTAACTGGTATAAGAGTACAGCTGATTAATGTCTAGAATCCAGAAGGCAGGAGGGAGTAGGGAGGATTAAGAACCTTCCACAGCACTACCCACCAGCATGTGACCCCTGCATGCCATTCACATGCCCATATATGGGCACTTGTATCTTTGCACACATAAACAGAAATTCATACGTGCATATGTACACAATACCTACACATGACAATAGGTATGCAGATACAAACACACATATATGTGAACCCATACTTACCTGAACACACAGATATATATGTATGGAATATGCATATAGAATATGTTTGTATCCAGAACTCACATACATTCCCACATATGCATGAATGGCAGATGATATACAGCTACACATACAAATGAATATATTCCACAAATATATGTGTATGGAATATGAATATAGAATATGTTTGTATCCAGAACTCACACACATTCCCACATATGCATGAATGGCCAATGATATATAGCTACACATACAAATGAATATATTCCACAAATATATGTGTATGGAATATGAATATAGAATATGTTTGTATCCAGAACTCACACACATTCCCACATATGCATGCATGGCAGACGATATATAGCTGCACATACAAATGGATATATTCCTATGTACACATCACAAAAAACGAACAGATATATTTGACCCACACTCAGAAATAAATCCTTTTTTTCCTGTGGTTTCAGAATCGCCACTGTGTTTTCTGGGATGCCACTAAAGGTAGGTGCATCTCTACCACATTGCACCATCTCCTCCTGATATCCAGGGGCAGATGCCCAGGGTCTAGCCAGGGTGGACAGTAGGGAAAGAGAGCTGGTCCATAGCTTCCCCTTCTGTGATCCTAATAGGTACTTTTGCAGGCACAACTGGAGATTGGAAACCCACAGGTTGCTCCACAGAGCAAAGGACCAATCAGACCATCTGCCGCTGTGACCACCTGACCTTCTTTGCCCTATTGCTGGTGACATACCTGGGCCCCTGGGAGGAGAGTGGTATACTGCTGTTTCCTAATGGCTCAAGTTCCCTAGTGTTCCTGATCAATGCATTCTGTGTGAATTGAGTCTCTCTGGTTTGGGGAGGACTTTGAGTTTGCATTCCATCCTTGTCTAAAGAACTTTTGGGGGGCTGGGGGGTGGGGGCGGTACATCTCATAGGAGCCAGTCCTTGATGCTGCCACAGTGAAGGCTTTGGTTCGAATCTCTCTTGCTGGCTGTGGTACTTCCATGTGCTTCCTGTTTTTCACCATAATCCTCTATTTTGCCCTGAGGTAGGTCAACTTCCTATCACCACTTCCATACACACTCAAGTATGACCTCTCTCTCTGTCTCTGTCTCTGTCTCTGTCTCTGTCTCTGTCTCTGTCTCTCTCTCTCTCTCTCTCTCTCTCTCTCTCTCTCTCTCTTTTTCTCTCTCTGTCTCTCTAACCAGTTTCTAAGTGAGCCTCTTGGTCCAGAGGCATGGTCTAGCTCTCTAACTTTAGGTGATCCTCGGGACAGAGTTTCTCTCCCAGGGTGAAAGACCCTTTCAATCTTCTAACCACAAGCCCATTCCCTACTACCTACCAGCCATTAAGTTTTGCTGGATGGAAAATCAGTTCCCATGTCTTCATATCTTTTGCTTCCTTCAAAACTTCCTTATCCCTCCTAGTTGTAGTGTCTTTCTCCTCCCCAGAAAAATGAACCTGTATTTATTTTTTATAGATGCTTTCTCCCTTGATAGAATATAAGCTCATTGAGGGCAAAAACTGTTTCATTTTTTGTCTTTCTATCCCCAGCACCTAGCACAGTGCTTGGCATAAGATAGGCTTGATAACTATTGATTGATTGATGTAGAAAACTTAACTCGTGATTGACCTTAGGCCCCTGAGTCAGGAAGAACCTTAGAGATCACCTAATTCAACCCCTTCATCTTATGGATGAGAAAACTAGGGTTCAAAGAAGTTAGGGTGACTTATCTAAGATCATGCAAGGGCATAGGAGAGGTGTGGAGAGGGTGATAGGAATGTTAAAACAAAAAACACTTTCCAGAAGACAGTGAGGATGCTATTGTAGCTATTTCATGAAAACTCAATCAAGGTGACTTCTCTGTTGGGGTCTGCAATCCGATCTAGGCAACAAATGTCCCCTTGTAAAGACGACTGAAGAACAGGAAAAAATGAATGGCAGTGGAGGCAACTTAAGTGATGTTTCAGGATCTGTCCCTGGTGCTGACATCCCTGAGGTTCCTTTTTCCTCCATGAGTCTACCTATGGCCATGAAGTCTCTTTCCCTCTAACTTCTTCCTTTGTTAACCTTTCCTTTTGCTTCATAAATTATTAGAGCTCAAGCTACCTGTAGAGATCATCTAATTCAACCCCCATCCCAATTTTATAGAAGAAGAAATTGAAGTGTAGTGATAGACTGTGGCTAAGATTTACCCAAGGCCAAATTACGAGTTAGTGGCAAAGTCAGGATTTGAATGCAGGTGTTTTGATATCCTATTCAGTACTTTCCCCACTAGACGAAGAATCTCTCCTTCTTTTCACAATTCAATAGGAAAATGACAAATAGACAACAGGAGCATATGAAATAAGTCACATCTGTCAGGTTGTGGAGATATAATGTTAAGGGGTTGATAATCATAGGTCCCAAAAAGCTTCCTAAGGATATAGTGCATGGAAAATACCTGGAAATATTCAAACATTCCCTTTTCTCATATCCTAATTTTGGGTAAGGAGTGAAAGATGAGAGGCACAATCAGAGAGAGAATAAATCAAAAATAGGAACCAAGTGCATTCAGTGGGTGCCCAGGTCTAACTTTTATAAATAAACCTTTTCTTTATCTTCCCTTTTAAGATTTGCTGCTTTAATAACATCAAACTGCAAAGGCAACACAGCAGAGAAGAAAGCACAGTGAGTTTAGAATTCCAAGGCTTAGGCTCAAACCCTTTTCTACCTATGTAACTTTGGAAAAGTCCTTTGACATCCCTAACCCTTAATTTCTCTATCTGTAAAATGAGAGGAGATGGACTTGGTAGTCCCTAAGGTGCCTTGCAGCTATAACACTTAATTCTTACTCAATTTTATGAGCTAAGCTATTTTCTTTTCCCAGGAACCTCCATGGATTATACAGTTCTATTTTTTAGATGCCTCTGTGCCCACCTAAAGACCTTAGGAGATATGATTGCATGCCCAGAAGGTGATAAGCTAACAGCCGAGGGCAGGCGTCATTCCATAGCCTTACAAATCCCCCTTTCCAACTGCCTGGAAGATTGCCGTATGGACTGTGACATCTGTTTTATTCTCACAGTGTGGCCTTGGGCAGTCTACATTTCCTTTCTGGACCTCAGTTTCCTTATCTGTAGAATGAGAGGTGGGAATAGATAACTTTTAAGGTCCTTTTAGCAACTTTGCCAAACTATAAGTCTGTGGTGAGAGGAAGGAAGGAAACAAGTATCCATTAAGCACCTTTTATGTGCCAGGCCCTCAGGATAGAAGTACAAAGAGTGGAACAAGTTCCATGTACAATAATCTTACATCCTAAAGGAGGAGGCAAGTATGTAATGCATACATATGTGTATATGTATAAATATATGCATATATCTATATGCGCATGAGTATGTGTAAAGAAGGTAAATACAAAGTGGTTTTGAAGGAACAGCACTAGTTTTAGGAAACAGAAAGTGGCCATTTTGGGAGATGGCACGAGAAGGGTCCGAAGACCTGGGTTTTAATTCCACCTCTACCACGATCTCACTGTGTGACGTAGGACATTTCACATCTCTGGTTCTGAATTTCCTCATCTATAGAAAGAGGGTATGAGAGCTATCCTGCCCTCTTCCTAGGGTTATTGGGGGAAGTTCTTTGGCTGTACTCTGAAGTCAGATGAGGAAGGCTATGATTCCTCTTCTCTGCCTTAAAGTATTTCCTACTTTGGAGGAACTCGTTAGCTTCCTTCTGATTGGTTTCCCTTTTTTTCTTCTCCTTTCCTTTTACCTCCATTCCTCCTCATGCTTCATTTCTCTGGCTCCTTTCCCTATACCCCCTTTTAGGTTCACAAGGCAGAGGTTCAAGTCAGAAGATGCCCCCAAAATCCACGTGGCCCTTAGTGTCAGCTTGGTGCTTTTGAATCTCACCTTCATCCTCCTCCTGGGGCACAACTCCTCAAAGCAAGGAGCCTCCTGCCGGGCACAGGGAGGGATCTTCCATTACTTTCTGCTCTGTTGCTTCACCTGGATGGGGATTGAGGCCTTCCACCTGTACCTGCTGGCTGTCAAGATCTTCAACATATACATAAGCCTCTACTTCCCGAAGTTATGTCTGGTGGGCTGGGGTAGGTGACTATTCTCAGTGGGTCTGACAGGGATGAAGTTTGGCCTTGGCACCAGGTCTGGGAACCAAATGGAAGGAGTGCAGGGGAAATTCCATGATTCCTTTCCCCTTCCTCTTCTCCCTCTGTGGTCCAGGACTTCCCATCTTAGTGGTCTTTATTACTGGAATCACCGGCAGCTATGGGCTCCACGCCATCAAGGATGGGGCTAACCATACCACCTTGGAACTGTGAGTCACTTTAACTTTCAGCTGCCTCTAACTTTGGGGAAAACAGGGAAGGCAAGAGGGTAGAATTTCTAAAGCAAGGGGTTACTTTCCCTTCCTTAGGACAGGAGGCACTAAGTCATAGGGTTATTTATCATAGGAATTTGAATTAAATGGGGCCTCAACTCAAATGAGCCCCCACTCATTTTACAGATGAGAAAACTGAGACCTTAGTCTCCTCATCTGTAAAAATGGAGGGCATCTTCTCTCCTGCTCATGCTATAATGAGACTGAAGCAGGCAGGGTCAGTTCCCAAGATCACTGCAGGACCACAAAAGTTAGTCAAAATTGGTTTCAGGAAGCTACCTCAGCTTCAAGGGAGTGAGTGAGCTCTGTGTCCCTAGAAACTAGATGAAGACATTAGGAGGATGTTGAACAGGCCATCCCTGCTCAGGGATGGGTTCATGACGGCCTCTGGGAGCCCCATTAGCTTTGAGGTTCAGGGATTCTGTGGCAGGTCCAGGATGATGAAAGGGGAAACCATAAGGACAGGGTAAAGGAAAGAGGCTCACTCCTTGCACTGACCACCTTGGATCTTGGCCAGGTGCTGGATAGAGAACAAAACGGCCCTGCACATCACAGTCCACGGCTATTTCATCATCACCTTCCTCTTTGGAGGTGTGGTTCTGGGTCTGGTAGCTTGGAAGATTTTCCTCCTCCGTGGCTCCAAGGCAGGCAAGGAACAGAACCAGGTCTGGAAGGGCATCATCACCGTGCTGGGCCTCTTCTGCTTGGTGGGGGGAACGTGGGGGCTGGTCCTCCTCACCCCAATTGGTTTGACAGCCATCTATGCCTTCACACTACTCAACTCTCTCCAAGGTAAGAACATTCTCAGACCCTGGACCTTCTCTACCATGTCACATCTTCTCACCTCCCCCCACTCCCATGGGAGGCAAGTCAAAGAAAGACCAATCTGTATCTGGGAATGGAGAGAAAACAGGAGGTGGTAGTAGTAGGAACAGTAACAGTAGTGGTGGTGGTGTTAATCATAGTAGTAGTAATACCAATATTTATATAGCACTTTTGGCTTTACAAAGTACATTGTATAATATCTAATTCAATCTCCATAAAATCCCTGTGAGGTAGGAACTATCATTACCTTCATTTTATGGATAAGGGAGCTGAGGCTGAAAGTAGCTCTGTGTCCAGGGTAAAAAACAGCTAGTTTTTTATAGCTACCATACAGCATTTTCAGTTTTGCAAAGCACTCTACATACATACATTATCTCATTAGAGATTCTCACTACCTGGAAGGAGAGTACTGTGATTTCTCCCATTTTACAGATGAGGAAAGTGAGGCTGAAAAGGTTAAGTGACTTGTCTAAGGTGACAACTTGGTAATAATTAAAATTGTAATAGCTAATATTTGTATGGTGCTTTATATTAAATAATACTCCAAGGTTTGTGAAACATTTTACATATATTGTCTCATTTGAAATTCTAGTAGTAGTTTTGTGAGGTAGGTATTTTCTGGGAGAAGAAACTTAAGCTTAAATAGAAGCTAAGTGACTTTTCCAAGGTTGCACAGCCAGTTATAATAATAGATAACATTTACATGACTCTTTGAGGTTTGCAAAGCATCTAAGTTGAGATCCTCCTAACGGTTTTTTGAGGTAGATGCTACTATTACACCCATTTTATAAATGACTGTTGCTCTCCCTATTTAATAGATAAGTTACAGAGAAATTAAGTTACTTCCTTAAGGTCACAAAATAGCTGGCAGTAAAAGAAGGACTGGAGTAGAGGTCTCTTGATTCATATTCTCATGTTTTTTTCCAAAGAATCATATAGGATCAGTTTATAGATCAAGGAAGAAGGCAAGGGCTCAGATATGTTGTCTTCCAGCTCCATGATGGCTAGAGAGGAAAAAGACATAGTGTTTGACCGGCAGTCAATGCTGAGAAATGCCAACTCTTGGGCTCTGTGCCCAAGAATTGGCTATGTTGTACATCACCCTCCCCCAATAACACCCTCTCAGTTCCCAACCCTGCATTGGCTCCCACCTCCAAGGCTCAAGGCAATCTCTCTTCATTTACAGGTGTTTTCATGTTCAGCTGGTTTGCCATCCTTTTTTACCCAACTCTAAAAGAGGAGTCTTCCTCCAGTACCGTCAAGACAAACCACAGCAATTCTGCATCCCGGGAGTAGGCGAGTCCATGCTTCTTTCAACATGGATATCACTTGTGGGTGTAGTGGCTGGGAGACCCAGAACTTGTCAGAAAATACCAATATCCACCCTAGATTTCCTAACTCTAGGTCACTCAAGTCCAGCCCAATTCTCCTCCCATTGGGAAAAGGAGTCTGGCAATGGTGGATTGGCCAACTCCAAAAACTGTGAAGATGATGAGGTTGACCTTTGGGGCTCTTTTAACCTCTCCTTTTGATTTTGTACCTGGTGTTCTCATCCTATCTCTTCATTATTTCCCCCCACCAAAATCCACCAACCTCAACCAGAGATCCCCCTCAAAGGATTTTAAATCTTAGAGGAACCTTAGTAGTCAAGTATAGTATAAAGGTTCTCAGCCTTTGTGTGACATGGACCCCTTTGGTAGCCTGGTGGAACTCTTTCTCAGAATAATATTATTAAATGCATAAATAAAATACATCACAAAGGAAACCAATTATTCTGAAATATAGGCATCAATTTTTTTGAAGTTCATAGACACCAAAGAATTCCTAATTTAGTCCAACAGTCTCACCTCTACCCTGCTATTTTACCAGTGAGAAAATGGAGGCTCCCAGGTCACATAGCTAGTCATGGGCACAACCAGGATAGCAATGAGGTATCCTGAGCCTCAATCTACTGTTCTTTCTATCACTACTTGGGACTATCCTGGATTTTCAGAATTTACCTGTCCTTTTCTCATTCATAGAGCCCTGAATTGATAAAATGAAAAGCCATCTCAACTCTCAGGGGTACTTGTCTCTTATGAGGGGGCTATGGAAGACCAGAAGGTCTTGACACAAAGGAATTTAATGTCCAAACCATAATCAGTGGGGCTAGTAAATGGGGGGGATGGGGTGCAATATCTTTCAGATCACACTTCCTAATCAGCCTGCTATTCTATCAACTTCTAAGGATTTCCAGGTTCCTTCTCTTTTCCATTTTCCTCATGTTGGATTTATCATGACTTTGTGGAGTTTACACTGATTTGTAGTGGGGAGAAAGGGTTAGGTGCGAGAGCCAGATTGAAGACCCTGAACAGACCTGGCAAGTTATGGAGCCTGAAGGGAGTGAATCCTGGCTAAGTCACTTTCACAGGGTGAGTCTCTGCCTTACCATCCAAAGCCCCAAGGAGGACTTCAGAACTTGGCTGCCTTTCCTGTGGAAGCTGAACTTAGGAGACCTTTTCCCAGTCCCAGAGATGCTCAAGGGAAGAGAGGGGACTGTTATCGTGCCCAATAAAGTAGGATCAATACAACACAAAAAGCACAGCACAACACAATACAATACAAAAAAATTAAGTGTTTCTTGTGTGTAGAGACATGATCTAGGCTCTGAGGGTGATGTCAGACTTAGATAAGACAAATCTCTGCCTCAGAAGGCTTACTTAATGCACAGTTTGAGCTCAGTAAAATAGCTGTGTACAAATCAAATCCTACTTTCTATTTATCTGAGATTAATCTCCAACTAGCTCGTAACTCAATTCCTTTCTTGGTCAAATAGTTAATAATCTTCAAGTATAACTATAGCTAACGTTTAGATGGCACTTTAAGGTTTGCAAAGCACCTTATACATTATCTCATTTGAACCCTGCAAAGTAGGTATATTCTTCTTAAAGCATAGATCTGGCCATGTCACTCCCTTGTTCAGGAACGTTTGATGGCTCCCTATTGCCATTAGAATAAAGCAATTTCTTGACTTGACATTTAAAACCCTTCATATTCTCTTCAGCCTATTTTTCCAGACTTAATTCATATTATTCCTTTTCATACATACGATATTCCAGACAAATGCAGTTCCCTGAACTTGACCCTGTATCTCATGGCCTCCATGCCTTAGTCTGTCCCCCATCCCTAGAATGTACTCCTAACTCCCTGCAGCTCTGTGTTTCAGAACTCATAGCTCTCTTCAAGGTCCAAATCAGGTACCTCTTCCTCCAGGAAGCCTTTTCTGATCCCTGATGAGCTACTATTCTCTAACACTTCAACTAATGTTGTTTTTATGTCTTACTTTAAATTTCATATCCACATCCATACCAATAGATATAAACTTTTTAAGGGTACAGACTTCGGTTTTTTTGGGGGGAGCAGGGTTAGCTCAAAATAATATACATAGTGGACACTTAATAAAGGCTTGGATTGAATTGGAATTTCTTGAGAGTAAAATGCTGGGCTAAATCATTTCTAATGATTGTAGACAGTGGATGCTAGGGAGTGCCATAGTGCATACAGCGCTGGGCCTGGAGTCAAGAAGACTTCTCTTACTGAGTCAAATCCAGCCTCAAACGTGCATTAGCTGTTTGACCCTGGGCAAGTCACTTTACCCTATTGACCTCAGTTTCCCCATCTGTAAAATGAGCTGGAGAAGGAAATGGCAAACTACTCCAATGTCTTTGCCAAGAAAACCCCAAGTTGGGTCATGGAGAGTCAGACATGGCCAAAAGATTCAACAGTGATAAAATGGTAAGTAATATTAATAATGGCAGAATACTCTATATTTGCCAAATTATCTCCTCTGATCATCACCACAGCTCAAGGGGGTGGCATGGATCATACGTATAATTTGCTTGTGATCGCAGAACTTGTTGGCAACAGTGCCAAATCTAGAACCCAGGCCTCCATATTCCTAATACACTATTTTCTCTATAAGCTTAATTAATTGAGAATTCTCATCACATTGGATGATAAGATGTAGAGTTGGAAGGAACGTTGGAAGTCATCTAGGCAAGGGTTCTTAAACATGTTAGTCTCATGATCCCTTTATATTTCTAAAAATGGTTCTGAGGACCCCAAAGTACTTCTGTTTATGAGTCATTGCGATCTATGCTTGTTGTTGCAGTTAGATCATTTCAGTCAAGTTCCACTCTTCATGACCCCGTTTGGGGTTTTCATGGCAAAGATACTGGAGTGGTTTGCCATTCCTTCTTCAACTCATTTTACAGATGAGGAAACTGAGGCAAACAGAATTAAGTGACTTGCCCAGGGTCACACAGCTAAAGAGGGTCTAAAGTCAGATTTGAATTCATGAAGATGGGCCTTCGTGATTCCAAGTGCATTGCTCTATCCATTACATTATCCATATTTACTGTACTAAAAATTAAAATCAATAAATTATGAGATATATTAATTCACTAAAAAACTTATCACTTGTTAATAAATAACTCATTTCTATGAAAGCTAACTATATTTTAAAAAACAAAGAAAATTTAGTGAGAAGATTGGCATCATTTTACATTTTTTTGCAAATCTCTTTAAGAGGAAACAGCTAGATTCTCACATTTGCTTCAATCTATTGTGATAGGTTGATTTGGTTGAAGAAGATGAAGAAAATCTGGCCTTAGACTGGCAGACTGTTTGGAAAAGGGAAGAGTATTTCAGAGGCATATGATACCTTAGTTTTATAATGAAAACAATTTTGACCTTGAGGAACCCGTGAAATGATCTCCCAATGCCTATAGACCATCTTTGAGAACCCCAGATCTTATCAAACTCCTTCATTTTACATATAAGGAAACTGAGTCCCAGAAAAGGGATGTAACTTGCCTGTGGTTAGGCAGCTAGTTAGGGGCAGAGTTGTTATGCTCTAAATCTAGGACTCTTTCCAACACATCTCATTATCTTCCAACTGATCTGTTTGACCCCTGCAGATTTTAGAAGCTAGCATTTATATAGCTTTACACCTCTTCATTTCATCTGACCAAAAACTCTGGGAAGTAGATGCTATTATTATCTCCATTCTACAGATAAGGAAATGGAAGCTAAGAGGTTCAGTAAGATTTTGCTTCCTTAGAGCAGGGCACACTTTATTCTGATGAGGAGTTGGAAATGAAATGAAAGCCTTGAAGAGTTTTGCATCTCTGTTTTATCCCTTTCTTCCACACCTCCCCAGAATGCTTGTTCTCACCTGCCCCTCCCAAGGCTTTTCCTTACCTCAGGGACTGACTGTGAAAATCATTTGAAAACCATGTGAAGATATATCTCCTCTCAAATCTAAGGTCAACTCCTTCCTGGTTTTGAGGCAAAATGCCTTAGAGAGAGAAAAGGAGTGAAACCTAAGGTCCCCTCCTTTTCTGAGTTCTTCTATGTAATATAGAGGCTGGAGAGGCAGAGTGGGTGTTATAACCAGCATGCTGGCTAAGGACACTGAGGTTAGCAGCTACTCTCTCTCTCTGGGAGCTTGTGACACACTCTTCTACACACATCACACTGCATTTCCCATCTCCACCCCTTGCCATTGTCTATCCTCATGCCTGGATTGCACTCCCTCCTTCACCTTTGCCTCTTGTAATCCTCGTTTGCATTCAAGATTTAGTTCAAGTACCACCTTCTACATGAAGCCTTTCCTGATCCCCTTCCCCAGTCCCCCAAGTACCTGGTATTCATTTTGTAGACATTATTTATGTATTTTTAAGCTTGGTGAGGTCTTCATATCCCCAGCCTGAATATTAAACATTTAATAAATGCATGTTGATTGATTGTGGAAAAGACAGGCATAAAAATACCCTGTTGGGATTGTGAAGTAGTCCAACCAATCTGGAAAGCATTTTGGAACCAGCCTAAGAAAGTGACTAAAATGTTCCTATCCCATAACCCAGAGATCCCACTGCTAGGCATACACTCTGAGGAAGGCACTCATAGAGTTAGTTTCCAAATACACCATAATATTGAGAGCAACACTTCTTGATTGGGGTTTGAATTGATTTGGGGTTTAGAGAATGGTTACTGAAAGGCACTTGAAATGGAGGTGGGTAGGTTTCAGAGGCAAACCTGGCTCCTCTGCATGGGGTGGAAAGAAGCAACTTGTACTTATAAAAGAGGTAGTGGCCACTCTGATAACTACTGGCATCATGAATGTTGACCTCAGATGAACATTCCCCGCTATGACCTGAAAGGATTGTTAGGATATCGTGAAGAGAGGTTCATTAGTGTGGAAGTTCACTAATGCACACTGAATGTTTCTAGGCATTTGGACTCATCATCTGATAAAGCATAGAGGGGTTGAGGCATAGGTGAAGAAGATACTTCAATACCTGGAAAACTGAAGCAAGGAACAGAAAGGGAGAAAGACTGGAGTAGGCAAACCAAGCCTACAATCCATCTGCATGGCAGCCTTCCTTCACTTATTTCAATATTCCATGGAAATCAGCACAAAACTTGGATATGCCCAGCTAGCATGGCAATGCTGAATTGTAGCATTCTATCTAGATTCTGACAATGACGGAATCCCATACCTAGAGACATCAGTCCTTGAGAACAATGTTCTTTACCCTGAAGCTAAGGTAAAGACAGCACAATGTTCAATTTCAATGCCATGCTTTCAAACTGTCTGCACATTTTCTCCTACTGTGTGGAAACTTGAAGGGGGGGAGGGAGGAGGAAGGAATGAAAAGTTCATTGACTCCCTTCAAGGAATGAGAGGTAGTCACTCAAGTATGGGTGCCAAGTACATACACTTGCTGCTCAATTTAGTTCCTTGATAATTATCTTATAATTCTTTTCATTAAAATGCTTTCGAACTCATGCCATCTCTCTTGGTCTAGCAAAGGGAATTATTATCTAGGGGTTCACAAGCTATAGGTTGGGATAAATGGTGTACCTCTGAAGGAGTACCTTGAACCTTATATATCTATAAGGGGATCATGTAGATCCCCTCCTCTGCACCTTGTTAGGGAAACAAGTACATCGCAGGACAGGCAAGCCTGGGGCTAGCAAATACTCACTGCCCCCCAGAAACAAGGTGTAAGAAATATAATGGTGTCTCAAGCTTCTCCTCACTCACACCCATAAAATGTGAGGGTTCCTGATGACTTCTTCAAAATAAATCTTTAAATTATAAACCTGACAACTGTCAACAAAAACCCAATTAAAGGTACAAATAAATGGGGTAAAAACAATAAACAAGCAGAGGAAATGCTTTTGTTCTGTGCTCCCTTCCAGATCTGCCCTCCAAATCTAGTACTGTTGGCCCCGTGTATTTTTTTATTCTTATTTTCTATGCAGTAGTGTTCAGAACACAGGAAGTCCTTATCCTGTAAAGAAACAGCTCTCTAAATCACCTTTATAGGTCTTTCCTATACTTGTTATAAATTTTATAGTCTCCATTCTTGTGAAACTTTTAACTCATTAAGATATATTTAATTGTGTTCAGCTGTCCTCCAGATGGCGTACTTTGAAAGTGTTTCTAATTTGAGGTTGTTATAAATAGAGTTGCTAAAAAGATTGGTTCTGTAACTACAGAAGTCTTCATCAGTCAATACTGATAGAAGTTCTAGGCATGATGATTCCTCCCTCCAAGGGATGGGAGGGAGGGAGGCAGGGTTTCAGAAGATGCTACTTGGCAAGTCCAGAGTCCAGAGGCTAGGGACTAGCTATGGGAAGTTAGACACAACAACTCCCAGAAGCCTTCTCTCCTCAGCTTCCGGAAGCTGGTTCCTATGGAGACGGGACTAACAAACTAGAGCAGCTGTACAGTGGAGGAGGACGGTGCTGTTGTTCTCAGGAGTGAGGAAGGTGTGGGGGGCAGTGAGGAGGGTGGGTCACAGCTCGACCCTCCCTAGGGTGGGGAGAGGGCATATCTGCAACCCAGTGATCTCCAGCCCGTGTCTCCCTGTAAGCTGATGTGGATTGGGGAATGGAGGGGAGCCAGGGCGGGAGTGGGGGATAAGGGGCAATAGCTGAAGGGGAGGGGTGGTAGTGTGGACAAGTAGCATTGGTGAGGCTGGGGATGGGAGAAAGAGCTGAGTCCAGTTTTCTGTAGCTCCAGAGGGAACTGGGGAAACAGAGGAAAATCAACTCAGAAAAACTAAGAAGACAAATCTATCTTTGTAGTCACCCCAGGGGGACCATTCCAGCCCACTGAAGCTAACTATCTCCTGATAGCCCTGCCATGCCGCCCTTGTTCTGGAATGTTTTTGCCTGTATCTTAGCCTTCATTAGTCTCCCTGCCTGAAGCCTCTCTCCACTGGAGTCAACTACTCTCCCCGCCCCCCCCTCCCCGGTCTCTCTCTCTCTCTCTCTCTCTCTCTCTCTCTCTCTCTCTCTCTCTCTCTCTCTCTCTCTCTCTCTCTCTCTCTCTCACACACACACACACACACACACACACACACACACACACACACACACACACACACACATCCCTATGTAATAAACTCCAGAGGCTCTCTATTATCTCTATAGGATCGAACATAAACTCATCTGTTTGGCTTTTAAAGTTCATCATAGCCTGGTCTCTTTCTACGTTTCCAAAGTTCTTCCATGTGACCCTCGTCCACTCTCTACATTCTCTCCCCACACCCATCATCATCTTCATCTTCCTCACACACACATTCTGTTTAGTGCCTCTGTTTTTCCTCCCTGACGTTCCCCATGCCTGGAACTCTCCCCCTCCTCACCTCTGCCTTCCAGCTTCCTTCAAGACTCAGCTCAAATCCAGTTTCTTCAGATAGTTTAAATCATCTCCTCTCACAACTGCTGATCCCATTTACACTGTATAATTTATATCTTGCACATTGTCATATTGAAGACTGGGACAGTATTTTTGCCTTTCTTTGTATTCTCAGCCCCACACATAATATGTACTTATAAATGCTTGTTGGCTGGCTGAGTGGGGCAGAGAGTAGAGCCGTAAGAGATCTTAGAGATCACTTAGTTCAGTGCTCTCATTTTTATTGATGAAAGGAGAAAGAGTGGTAATTTGAACCCAGGAATTACAACTTCAAATCCTGGGGTCTCTCCAGTCAGCAATACCATCATCATCACTGTTATCATTATTATAACAAGGATAGGGGATTTCACTGATACATGGAATTTCAAGATGAAGAACTCCCTTCTATAAATGGGATTGTTGACATCTACCTCTGTAACTTAAAGTCTTAGAGAACTGCCCAGACCACTGAAAGGTCTCTGCTTAGAATTAGTGATTTGCTCCAGGTTACACAGGTAGGTTATATCAGACCTGAACCTTGGTGATCTTGGCTTTCTATCCTATAGGGAATGATGATGATGATTGATGATAACTCTTTTATATGGAACTTTAAGGTGTGTAAAGCATTCTTATATGCTTTAGTTCATTTTTGTTTCCAGAGAACTTGTGCATTTTAAGTGGGTCTTTCTAGGGAGATCACTAGCTTTAGAATCCGAAACCTAGGTTCAAATCCTGCTTCTGAAACTTAATAGCTAGGGAACCATGGACAAGTTACTTAACTTCCCTGGGTCTCAGTTTCCTCATCTGTAAAATGAGTTGATCTAGATGGCCTCTGTTGTCCCTTCCAGCTCTAAGCCAATGATCTTCTGATGTAAAGATGGCATCCCTGGTTCTCTTACCTAGCTGATCAATGCATCCCAATCAGAAACAGAGATTGTGCAGTCTATGAGGGACCATTTAGCTGATCTAGTCCAACTCCCTGGCACTGGGTTTTACAGATAATAAAACAGAGGAAGATTCAGAGATCAGTGACTTTCTCAGATCTCCAGAAAATTAATGGTAGTAATTTCCAGCACTCCAAGCAATGTTTAGGTCCACTATCAAGAATGGAGAATTCCATCAACAAGTGGGGAACAAAGCATAGATTAGAGGTTAATTTGTCTCTCCCAACTTGCTCAGACACTAGTAAATGCTTCAGAGATTCCTATTCAAGTATGGGTTGAACTAAGTGACCCCCAGACTCCTTCCAGTTCTGAGAATCTGTGATTTATAATTGCTGATAGGAATCTATAATATAAAATATGCTATGCTTTGCTGTATTATATGACATGTGTGATATGTTATGTATGTGATATGTAACATATAACATGATAATGTAGTATGATCTATAATATCGTGTGACTGTGACATATAACATGATGTCATATATAAGGTTATATGTTATATATGACAAGGTATGTGTTATATGTGACATGCAACCTAGTGCATATTTTATAATGTGATATGTGGCATGCTGTGTGATGTGTTATATAAGAGTATATGTGATATGTCATGTGTTAGGTGATATATCACATGTTCTGATGTACTGTGTGATATGTTGTGTTATATTGCCATGTGACATAATGTTTGATATGATGATGTGCCATCTGATATATGGCATGTTATACTATAAGTTATATGATGTTATACGTGACACATTTGTGACACACGACATGATGTGATATTCTACATCATGTGCTATGTTTTGTATCTACCACATCACATGCATTTTGTATGTGACATGTGGATATATGTGATGTGTGACATATATTATGTAATGTGATGTTGATATGTGATGTCACATAATGTGATATGGTATACCACATATGTTGTTATGTGGGATTATATTTTATATATGATGTGTTATATCATATATAATATATGACATGATATGGATATTGTGTATAATGTGTCACATGATGCATGGTATGTTATACAATGGGATGTGTGACACGTGATGATACATGATATGGTACATGAATAAGTAGTTAAGTATTTCTTCTGGGCTAGGCTCTATTCTGGAGATAAGACAATTCCTGCCCTCAGGGAGCTTGGACTCCAAGGGGAAAGAGAAGATATATAAAAGGGAGCTAGAAAGGGAGAGAAGGGGTCATCCCAAGGCTGCATGGCTGGGAATGGCCAGGCAAGAGAAGGGAGAGATCATCAGTCAGAGCCCAGGATCAAAGGTTCTCTGTGTGTACCCAACTCTTTCTTTCTCATGTGGAGATTTTCAGTCCTTTTTCAGCCTTCTAAGCTCTGCCTTTTTCAGAACAGGAAATAAAGGGAAGGAAACTTTGGGTGTCTGAAGCTTTCCTTGGAGTGGGTGCTTTGAAGAGAACTGCCTTAGTGATTAGCTCAGAGCTTGGCACACAGTAGGTGTTGAATAAACATTGTTGGCTGACTCACCTATCCAATGTAATCCAACAAGCATTAATTAAGTCCTGACTGTGTGCAATGCATTGTTCTAGGGATATAGAGACCAAATAAAGTAATACCTGCCTTCAAGGAGGTTACATTTAACTAGCTGAATACAATATATAAATATCTATATACAAAATAATTCGAGGAATATGGAAAGAAAGCTAAGGGTTCCAGAAAGTCTTCTCAGGAAGGAATGGAACATGAACTGAGCTTTGAAGGGGGCTCTAAGAGGCAGATTGAGGAGGAGTGCTCCAAGGCTGAGGGACAGCTCGCTTCAAGGCACAGAGGGACAGGAAGGACTTGTTCCAAGTTGATGGTTGCTGTCCAGCCAGTCCTTACCATTAGGAATTTCAGATTAGAAGGGAACTCAAAGACCCCTACCTGAGGAATTCTTTGGGAGAAAGTCCCATGAGGTGGCTAATATCTAATTAGACCAGAAGAGTCTGGGTGAAGTGACATCCAGCCAGTCAATAAGCATTTATTAAGCACCTACTATATGCCAGGTAGGGACAGGGCAGCTGGTGCAATGGAAAGATTACCTGACCTGGAGTCAGGAAGACCTGAGTTCAAATTGGACCTCAGACATTTACTGGTTTAACCCTGTTTGCCTCAGTTTCCTCATCTGTAAAATGAGCTAGAGAAGGAAATGGCAAAACCACTCTAGTATCTTTGTCAAGAAAACCTCAAGTGGGTTCATAAAAGGTAGGATATGACTAAAATGAGTAACAACAAAAATGTGCCAGGCATCATCCTAAGTGTTGGAGATACAAAGAAAGGCTTTTACAAGATAGCCCCTGCCTTAAGAAACTTACAAGCCTAATGGATACCCAAGAGAATGAGAGAGTGAATGTTGTTGGCCAACTAACCTATCCAATCCAGTGTACATTTATCAAGTGTTTATTGTGTGCACAGTTTACTTCTGCTGGGTGCCTATTCTAAGATTACCCAATGTTGCCAAGGTTGGACTGCCATGTGTCTGAATACAGAAAACACAAAACCATAGAGTGCTCCAATGGAAACCACTTTAGAGTCTGACACCCTCATTTTTCAAAAAAGGAGATGGAGACCCAAAGGCAGAAGGGGCTTGTCCAAAGTCAGAAAGTGAGATACCAAGAGCACAGACCAGAAACTGGGACTCCTGTCTTCTGGTCCAGGGCCCTTAACTCACCTTGCTTACCCTTCTTGTTTCCAGCAGCTAGATAGAAGTTAACATGGAAGTTCTGAAAGAGAAAGTAGAAGAGGAGGAGGCAGCAGAAAGAGAAGCGGAGGCTGAGCAAGCAGCAAGGAGAGCAGCAGAGAAAGAAAGAGAAGATGTCATCCTCAACCGAGAAGACCTCATGGATCTGGAGCAGAAACTGAGTGAAATTGAAGTCCACATCCCCGAAGTTCCCGAAGTTCCTGTGTTAGTAGTGGGGGAGACAGGGAGGCTAGACTAGAAGGAGGAGAAGCTGGGAAGAAAACAAGTGTCTTCTCCACAGGGTAGATGGGAAATAGACAAAAACATAGGGAGAATTGATCCACATTGGCATAGAGTAAACCAGTGGCTGAAGGGGTTTAGGGCTTTGGAGACTCCAGTACCTCAAATGACTTTCTGTAGTACTTCCTGCTGTTCTTTCCTTCCCATCTTCCTCCCATCCACTGCTGATGTCTCTTGGACCTAGGCGCAGAGGGAGTTCCCTGACTGCCTAGCCCACATGCCACCCCCCACAAGTCCTGCCTTCTGCAGACACCTTTCCAAGCACCCTTAATCTTGGCATAAAACTTCCATTCCCTCATGGTCCTGATCTCAGCTAGATGAGAGGAATTGTCTAACAAAGAATTCATGCCAAGGTCTTAATGATTTTTTGACTGAACCTATGATTCCCATTGAGAAACCTTAGAGAATCCTCTGGGCACACAGAATTTTGGACTTGCTTGAGGTCAGCAGCCAGTATATAGTGGGACCAGGATGTCACCCAGTCTTTTGACTCCAAATTCCAATGAACAATTGATAGTTTAATGAGTCCTTTCTTCTTAGGCATATTTTTGTGAAGATAGTGAAAGGAAAGCCTTGTTCATCCAAAGGAAGGACTCTTTCATGGTGGAATTTTAGACTGTCAGGCTAGTGGAGCATAGGTCGCTTCCTGGGGACCCTCAGATCAAACTACAGAGGTATGACCTTACAGGTCCTCACCTAGAACACAGGGAGGAAGATATAGGTAATGCTTTAGAATTTGTCCCCATTCCTTCACTCCTTAGTCTGTCTTTATCCCTGGGCTACAGGAGCTTCACAAAGAGTGTTATAGACACGTCCACACTGCCAGCAACCTACAGAACCAACACTGCCAAGGAACAACTGCTTCTACAGGTGGCAGATAATTTCGCCCGTCAGTATGCTCACTTGTGCCCAGATCGAGAGCCGCTCTTTCTCCATCCGCTCAATGAGTGTGATGTGCCGGTAAGGACAAAGGAAGGGAAAGGGCCACAGAGTTAGAGGAGCATAGACTTAGAAATGGTCTTTGAGGTTTTCTTCCCATAAGCAAACAGATCATAAGATCACAGGATTTCAAGCTGGAAAGAACCTTCAAAATCACCTATTCCACCACCACCCCCTTGTTTTACAACTAAGGAGGTTGAGGTCCAGAATCAAGCGGTTTATCAATAATCATTGTTTTAAGCATTTACTATGTGCCGGGCACCATATTCAGGTCTGATGATACAAAAAAACCAAAAACATCATCCCTGGCCTCAAGGTGCTTCTATTCTTGTGCAAGACACAACACACAAACTGCTACGTATATACCAAGTAGAATCAGTGTTGATGGAAGGCAATGTCTTAGGGAAGGCACTAGTGCTGGAGAGGCTGATCAAGTCCTCCTGCAGAAGGTGGGACTTCAGCTGAGTCTTGAAGGAGTCACAACTGAGAGTATATATCTGACTCCCATCAAGTTAATGCATCATCTTTGTACCCAAAAGTCAGCTCCAGGGAGAATGGGAAGGGCATAAATAAGAGGGGAGGAGAAGTTTCCAGGAAAAATAGTAATTGCAGGGAGTAGTGCTGCTATTGGGAGAAGAAATGATCTCTCCTGCTTCTCCTGTGTGATTGTCCCCTGGGGTTAGAGGAAATGCAACCAATTATTCTAAGGAATTTTATAGTGTTTTTTTTTCTTATGACAGTAGGATAATCCATTCAATTCAGTTCAGCAGGTATTCTCTAAGTGCCATAACCTATATTGGTGGCTGGGCTTACAAAGATGAAAAAAAATATATACTCCTTGCCCTCAGGGAACTTACAACCTGAAAAATGAACTGGTTCTTCTAGTTGCTAGAGCCTACATTCTATTGGAGACAGTCTCTTAGGAGTTCAATGCCTCACCTGTACGGTCTGTAGTGGCCACGCTGGACAGAACTTGCTCCCTCACTCCCAAGGGACTTAAGGTAATTTGAGGAGGGGTGCCTCCAAACCCCAGCTCAAGCCTGACCTCTCCTTACAGAAGTTTGTCAGCACCACAATCCGTCCAACACTGATGCCCTACCCAGAACTCTACAACTGGGATACCTGTGCTGAATTTGTCTCTGATTTCCTCACCATGGTACCCCTGCCATCCCCCATCAAGCTGGTAAGAGCAGCACACATTGGCCCAGATATTTAACGGATGAATAGATCTGAAGGCTTCTACTGTGTTGGGGATGAGGTAGGGGGAAAGACCTGACTGTAGGTCACTCAGTGAATCTGGGGCAGAATTGAGTGGAAGACACTGTGGCTGGCTAAGCAAGTGTGTTTATAAACACCAAGCAGACTGATTGATGCCAGTATCTGCCTACCATCAAGGAAGAGAAAGACAGGTACTCCTGATGGCCTTCACCTTTTAAACTCTTCTCTCTCCCATCCATCTGTGACTTCAGGAAGGGCTTTGGGTGGGAAATACACAGAATAGCTCCTCCTTCAAGGTCCTCTGACCATGCCCCATGCCAGCGATGACTGGGCTTTGATCATCTAGCAAGAAACACTTGTCGATTGATTGATTGTCGATTGATTGGGTGGGAGTGAGAAATGTTACCCTAGGAGAGTCAAATTAATTACCAAAAGGTTACAGGGACTTCATTTCCCTCCAAAAGGTGAACTAACTAGGGTTAGGAGTGAAGGGAGGCAGGGGTACAATATACAGAAATTCCTGGCAATTAGATGGAATTGGCTGCCTTAGGAGGTAATGAGCTCCCTATGCTTGGATCTTCATGTAGATGTTGTAGAGGGAATTCCTCAGATCAGATGACTCTGAACCTATGACTTTTCTAGGATTATAGGATTTGGGGCTGGAAGGATCCTTAGCAATCACCTGGTCCAATCCACAAGCCAGGTGGCAAAGTGTAGAATGCTAGACTTGGAGTTAGAAAGACCTAGATTCAAATCCTGTCTCAGACAGTAGATAGCTGTTTGACCTGGGCCTGCCACTTCCCCTTCTTCATCCTCAGTTTCTTTAACTGTAAAATGGGATCAATCAAAGCAACTACTTCATAGGATTATTATCAAGATCAAATGAAATGACAGCTTTTATAGACTTTGCAAAACTTAGTGTTGCATAAGTAATATCATCATCTTCATCATCTTCATCATCATCATCATCATCATCTTTATCCAAGCCTTTCCTTTTATAGAGTAATATAGATGTTACTTACCCATGGTCCCCTTAGTCCCCAAGTCCAATCTCAGGGCTCTTTCCACTACAGTGACTGTTTCTCTCCCCTCCCTATAAGCACACTCTTCAAGTGGGGTTGTGTCCCCAGTAGGCAGAGAAGCCATGAGCTACTCCATGACCAAAAGACTTCCAGAACCTACTCTCTGACCCACTTACTCCTGCTTCTCCCAGCCAGAATATCTCTTCTCCCCTACCTCTGTCCTCAAGTACCAGAAGGGGAACTGCTTTGACTTCAGCATCTTGCTGTGCTCTTTCCTCATTGGTTCTGGCTACGATGCCTACTGTGTCAGTGGCTATGCCAGCCAGGACATCTGTTCCATGGACCTGACTCGGGAGGTGTGCCCACTGCTGAAGAAATCCAAGGAGGTGAGAGGGGGCTGGATCTGGGGCTGAGGAACCCCTGACCTTTTCATAAAGGAAACACAGGACTATTATTATTGACTGGTGACTAGTGACCTTCCCCTTACTTCTTCATAAAGGAAAAAGAGGATTTCACAAGCCATTCCATTTCATTGGAAGAAGAGACAAAGAATAGATAACAAAGAGAGTACAGCATATAATGGGGACTCTTGCTCAATGGAGGGACCATTCATTACCCTGGTGCACATCATAGGTAATAGGACACTGGACCTAGAGTCAGGAAGACCTTAATTCAAATCTGGTCTCAGACACTTCCTAGCTAAATGGGCAAGTCACTTAACCTGTCAGCAGTTTCCTCTACTACAAAATGAGTACTATAATGGCACCTGCCTCTAGGTTTATTGTGAGGATCAAATGAGGCTATATTTATAAAGCAACCAGAACAGTCCCTGGCACACAGTAAACTCTTAATAAATGCTTATTAACTTAATAAATGCTTATTAACAGAAGAGTTATACTTCTCCATCCATTGTCTTCTTTAATTCTCACAAAATCCTACAGAAAACACAGGGCAGATGTTGCCTTCTCCATTTTACATATAAGGAAACTGAGACCCAGAAATGTAAAAAGGCTCATCTAAGACCACCCAGCAACTTGAGGGAAGGGCTACATATTTTAGGGGAGAGAGCAGCAAGTGCATGAGGGAATATAACTTCTTGTAAAGGTTTTCTGATGTTGTCCTTCAGTGCCTAAGGTACTTGGTTAAGGTATGAAGAAATTCAGGTCCTTGCACCCTTTCCATCCTAAGCAGCTAGATGGCACTGAGAGTAGATCAATGGATGTAGAGTCAGAAAGTTCTGAGTTCAAATGTGACATCAAATATTTAGTAGTGCTATGACCCTGGGCAAGTCCCTTAATCGCTGTCTGCATCAGTTTCCCCAATTTTAAAATGGGGATCACACACACACATTATATATATATATATACATACTAATATTTACTATTATCATTAATATTTCTTGTTGGGCTACAGATTATTGAAGAAAAGGAGAAGGTAGTGCCCAAAAAGTACACAATCAAACCCCCAAGGGACCTACGCAGCAAGTTTGAGCTCGCCCAGATAGCCAAGAAGGAGGCAGAAATTAGGGCTGCAGAGGAGAAGAAACGGAAGGAAGAAGAAGAAAGACATTTGGTGGGTTCCATGGACTCCACAAGTGTGGTACTTCCTGGACACACTGATCAGGGCACCTCAAGAAGGTGCTTATGCACACAGGGGAAACTGAGGAATGGGGAAAGGGTGAAACTTCTCTGAGGCCACTCACTAGAGGGGTCTAGATCTGAATTCAGAGCTCTGCCTTCTGGGTTGTTCTTTTTTCTTGGAGTTTTAACTGCCCCTCTCATCACTTTCTTTCCATCTCCTGGAAACATAGGTTGGAAGTCTTCTTGGATCTTTTTCCAGACAGAAAGGGATAATCTTCTAGTCCTTGAGGCTCAAGACCACTAGGTGGTTTTCAAGAAATTGAGGACTTCCCTCCCCATGAGAAAAGCCTATATCATTCTTCTGGGCCACCAAACCCTTGCCTAATGACACCCCTCCCACCGAGCTTGTCCCTTCCTAGGCCCATCACACCAGCCCCATTGCTGCTGACTGCTCCTTTCCCCTCAGGAATTGGATAAACCACCTCCAGACCCAATGCATGGTCTTCGGATCCACGCCTGGGTCCTTGTCCTGTGTGGAAGGCGTGAGGTACCCGAGAGCTTCTTTATTGATCCGTTTACTGCCCGCAGCTACAGCACTCAAGATGAACATTTCCTTGGAATTGAAAGCCTCTGGAACCATAAGAACTATTGGGTCAACATGCAGGATTGCTGGAATGGTTGCAAGGTACCAACATAGGAGGAAAGCAGCCTGACCCAGGTCAGCCAGAGGAACACAGAGCTTGGATCTTTTGGACTCTGCCTTGTGCATGTTCAGGGGTAATAGGCATCCTTGCTGAAGACAAGCAAAAAAAAAAAATACAAAAAAGTACATAATCTATTGGGGAAACTCTTTAAGAGACTAACACATGCCTTTCCCATTGTCTAGACCCTAAGGCCTATCCTCCTGCCTTCAGGCAATACTGCATACACAAAAAAATCCTAGAGTAAATCTAAACTATATCCAAAAAACCAGATAACTCAACCTGCTCTTATTGCCCATCTAGCTCTTTTCACATTTTTCCATCAGCAGAGTTTGGCCTTTGTTCAACTAAAGTCTCTTAAATTGCAATTTTGTCCCATCTCCGTGTGATCTTTTCCAGGTGGACAGGAAGAGCAAATTGGCCACTCTGCTCTTTAAGACAACCATTCGGACACTACTGTTAAGTTTTCCTCAGTCTAAATGATAACTAATCATTATATATGAAAAAATGAAGCTCGATTTAGAGTCAGGTTTAATGAACTATAAGTATCTAGGTAAAATCAGATATACTTTTCACTAAGGTTTAATTATTTTTGGCCATTGCCAAACCTGTCTGCTCCCCAAGGCAGAAGGATATTGATACTAAATATTCTAATTCATACTTTTTAAAGGAGTCAAAAAGATTTTTCTAGGAATATAGGTATAGATATAGAGACATAGAAATAGATAGAAATATTGATAGAGACAGACAATATATCCTATGAGGAAACCCATGTTTAGATTGAGAAATTATCAAAAATAATATAAAGTGAGTGTGAAATGCATCTCATTTTATCCAGATAATTACTTTTAAATTTTACTTTATTTACAATTCTAAATTCTCTCCATCTCCCCTCCCCTTTCCCCACCTATTGAGAAGGTAAGAAAAATAAAACTCATCATAAATATGTATAATTATGGAAAATAATTTTTGCATTAGCTATGTTTCTCTTTCACACACACGTATTCATATATACATATACACACATGCACACATGCAAAGAAAGAAAAAAGGAAAGATGAAAAAATATACTTTAATCTTCACTCTGGCTCTATCAGCTCTATATCTGGAGATAAATAGTATGTTTTATCATCAGTTCTCTGTGGTGGGTCATTTTGTTTATCACAGTAACTAAGTCTTTCACAGTTATCTTAAGCATATCTTTACAATATTGCTATTACTTTATAAAATGTTTTCCTGGTTCTGATCACTTCATTTTATATCAGTTCATACAAATCTTTTCAGGTTACTTTCTGAAACTATCCCCTTCATCATTTCTTATAGAACAATAGTATTCTATCACATTCAAATATCATAACATGTTCAATTGTTCCCCAACTGACAGACATTCCCTCGGTTAAAAGAACTGCTATAAATATATTTGTATATGTGTTCTTCCCCCTTTCTTTTATCTCTTTGGAGTATAGACCTATTACTAGGTCATCATTTAATAGCTTTTTGGGCATAGTTCCAAATTATTCTTCAGAATGGTTGGGCTGGTTCAGAGGTCCACCCCTAGTGAATTTGTGTACCTATTCTCCCCTCCCCCTTTCCAGCATTTGTCATTTTCCTATTTTGTCATCTTAGACAGTTTAATGAGTGTGAGGCGGTAATCAGAAAAAAACTTACCGTGAAATTTTTCCCATTTTCCTGCTTTTCTTCTAATATTATCTGCACTGGTTTTGTTTGTGCAAAAACATTTTAACTTTTTGAAGTCAAAGTGATTCATTTTATTTCCTGTGAATCTTTCTGTCTTTTGTTTGGTCATGAGCTTCTTCCACTATCCATAGGTATGGCAAGTAATTTCTTCCATACTCCACCAATTTGCTAATTAACACCCTTGATTTCTACATCATGCACGCATTTTGAGCTTGTCTTGAGATACAGTGTGAAATGTTGTTCTATCCCTTGTTTCTGTCAAACTACTTTCCAGTTTTCCCAACAAATAGTGAGCTCTTGCCCCAGTAGCTAGAATCCTTGACTTTATCAAATAGTAACATTATTGTACTCATTTGCTTCTATATATTGTGTACCTAATCTGTTCCTCTAATCAGCCACTCTTTCTTACCCAGTGCTAAATTATTTTGATGATTATAGCTGTGTAGCATAGCTTGAGATTCAGTACTGCTAAGTCTCTTTCTTTACCATTTTTCATTGATTCCCTCAATATTACTAGCCTGTTTTTCCCCTTCAGATGAATTTTGTTATTTTTTCTAGCTCTGTAAAGTAATTCTTTGGTGGTTTGATGGCATGACATGGAATAATTAAATTAATTTATGTAGTATTGTCATTTTTCTTATATTGACTTGTCCAACCTATGAGCCATTCATGTTTCTCCAGTTATTGAGATTTGCCCTACATAACTAAGAAATAAGTAACATCTCTTCCATCACTATTCAATATTCTCCAAAGGTCTAACATATCTGACTTTTCTAAAATTCTATTTATCTTTTTAATTTCTTTCTTTTTTATTTTATGATTAGATTTATATAGGTCTAAAAGGAATAAATTGAGGTTCTCTCACTATTAAAATTTTACCATTTCCTCCTGTAATTCATTTAATTTTTACTTTGGGAATATAGATGTGGTGCTATTTGATGCATATGTTAATTCATAGTCTGTGGTACTTTTAGGCAAAATGTAGTTTCTCTGTTTATCTCTTTTAATTAGTTCTATTTTTGTTCTTGCTTTATTTGAGCACTTTTTTCAGCTAAAGCATAATAGATTTTGTTTCCACCCATTATTTTAACTCTGCGTGTATATTTATGTTTCAAGTATATTTCTTGTACATAACATATCGCTAGATTCTTATTTCCAATCTATTCTGCTGACCTCTACCAGTTGGTTAAGTTCATTCCATTCACACTGAGTTATGATTGTTGACCATGTGTCCGATTCTCTGACTCTATCTGATTCTCTTATACTTCTCTTTTTTTACCCTGTGCCCTCATTAAGAATCTGTTTTTATTTCTGACCACTGCCTCCTTTAACCTACCCTCTCTTTTGTCTATTCCCTCCTTTCTCTTAACTACTTCCCCTCCAACTTTTTTCTTGGATAAAATGAATTTCTGTACCCAACTATGTGTGTATGTATATTCTTCCTTCTTTGAACCAATTCAGATGAGAGTAAGGTTCTACTGTTGTGTTGTGTCCCCCCACCCACCGCTTTTCCCTTCCATTGTCTTCCTTTCATATACTGTTTTTGTGAGAAAATGTTAGCCATTCTTTCTCTCTCTTTCATCTCTCCCAATACATCCCTCTTCCTCATCCTCACCCTTATATTCTTCTTTTGAGATTATCTAAACATAATAGAATCACACCCAGACTCTCTTCTTAAGTTCCCTCTAAGATCCTAACTCTAATTGATGATAAAGTTCTGAGAGGTTACATATCACATCTCCCCATATAAGAATTTAAACAGTTTAACCTTGTTTAGTCCTTTTTGACTTCTCACTTACATTTATCTTTTTATGTTTCTCTTGAGTCTTGTGCTTGAATGGCAAATTTTCTATTCAGCCCCCGTCTTTTCATCAGGAATGTTGAAAATTCTCCATTTCTTTAAATATCCATTTTCTCTCCATAGAATTATCCTCAATTCTTCTGAGTGGGTTATTCTTGATTGTAATTCTAGATACTTTGCCTCCTGGAATATCATATTCCAAGGTTTCCATTTCTTTGTGGTATAGCCGCTAAATTTTGAATGATCCTGACCATAGTTATGCAGTATTTGAATTCTTTCCTTCTGGCTGCTTTTAGTATTTCTTCCTTGACTTGGGAGCTCTGTATTTGGACTGTAATATTCCTGGGAGTTCTGATTTTGGGGTTTCAGGAGGGAAACAGTGAATTCTTTTACTTTCTACTTTGCTCTCTTGTTCTAAGACATCTGTGCATTTTTTACGATAATTTCTTGGAATATGGTGTCTAGGCTCTTTTTCTGTTCATGACTTTCAATAGTCCAATGATTCTTAAATTATCTATTTACTATCTAGTTGCTTTTTTTCAGTCTTTTGACTTTATTTTATTATTTCTCGATGTCTCATGGAATCATTAGCTTTCATTTGACCAATTTTAATTTTTAAGGACTATTTTCTTCAATGAGGTTTTTTAACTCTTTACCATTTGGCTAATCTGATTTTTAAGTAACTATTTTCTTCAGTAATTTTTGTGTCTCTTTCACCAAATCATTAATTCTCTTTTCAAAACTTTTATACATAATTTTCATTTCTTTTCCCTTTTTTTCCTCTACTACTCTTATGTGGGTCTTTAAACCTTTTTTCTCTTTTTAAAAATCTCTTTCCTTCACTCTTCTATGAAAACTTGTTTGTCTAATGTCTAATCTTCATTTTATTTGAGGTTTTATTTGTAGATGTTTTTGAGTCATTGATTTCTTTCTGTTCTGGTGCTTCCTGATCTGGTGTTCAGTCTCAGCCCCTGGGCACTGGGGTCTTCCCTGACGCTGCTGCCATCACTACCATGACCACAGATAGCTGCCACTTCTACTTGTTGCTTTGCTACTGCTCAGTCCCCTCTCCAGCATTCTCTATCTTCCTGAGCCAACTTGCACTACAAAAATAACACAATTTGACTGGTTATTGGGTTTCCCAATCAGAAATTGGTCTGACATGTTTTCCAAGTGGTTGTGGAGGAGGTGTGCTGGGTGAGCAAGGCAAACATACTTCTTCTCATTCTACCACCTTGCCTTCATCCCTTATCTAGGTGTTAATAGTTCTTTAAATCTTACTCTAAACTGGATACCACATTTTGAAATATAATAATTAATACATATGCACACAGAACTCTAATTGAAGCATTTTAGAGCTTCAGAACAGTGTAGGCAGTTTTTTTCCATAGCCTTTTTTCTATAGCCTCTCTCTAATAGGACTTTTATCATTCTGCTATTTCAGAGTAAATGTCTCATTTGGTCATCAAAATTTCTTGGTTAACAGTTTTTACTGCCCCTCCTTTATAGCAAAGCTTTTGGTCTGCATAAAGTCCATACAATGGGGTCTTTGCTTTCCGCCCCCCTTCTCATTTCCCCCTTATCTTCCTCTTCCTTCCACTCCACATTTTTCTTTCTCTTTCCCTTCTATCACTTTCTCCTTTCCATTTCTCTCTCCTCACTCTGTGTCTCTCCTTTCTCTCTATCTCCCTCTCTCCTCTTTCTTTTTTCTCATCTCCTCTGTCTCTGTCTCTCTCTTTCTCCTCTCTCCAGGTTCAATGTGCTATACACTGCACCATTCAGTTGCTTCTTTTAAACAAAGTCATCTCTTTATAAGAGGAATAGGGCAAAATAGCAGCAAGTATTGGTTAATGTACTTCTCTCCTCAGAGCCTCAGTTTTTCTGACTGTAAAATGAAGGAGCATTGGACTACCTGACCTTTTCTGGCATTTGATGTTCAGCAACCTCCTAACACTGCTATTTCCTTTCTACACTGCCTTGATTACTCACACAGTTACTCTAGGTATCACTGAGCATACTCAGAGTAGGGCATGTTCTGCCAACCTCAGATTTTTTATACCTCTGTAAAATAACTTTTTCATATTCTATTTAGATATGCTTTGAAGAGTTAAGTCCTAACAGTTTGAAGTTGGTTAAAGCTAAGAATGTTTTTTTTCCTTCTTAGGATCTCACCTTTGACCTGGGAGATCCTGTGCGGTGGGAATTCTTGCTTTTGGGGACTGACAAGCCTTACCTATCCCTGTTTGAAGTAGAGGAAGAAGAAGACCTTGGAGACGAGGATGATATTGAAAATCTGGTAAGCAAGGGTGTGTGTGTGTGGGGGGGGTTTATCTATGTACATACTCACTGTAGTCAGAATAACAAGTGATTGATGGAATGTGGGTTCAAGCAAGACAAGTCTGAACCAACATCCTTCAACCTGAGTTTGGGGAACAAAACTATAGCTAAAGATAATTATAGAAGGAGCTAACAGATCCTCAGAGATGGAAGAGAGTCATTTTACTTATGGGGAGACTGAGGCCCAGAGAGGGTAAATAAAGAACTTGCCCATCAGTACACAAATAGTAAGTGGCAGCTATCACACTAGAATCCTGAGCCTCCTTGGTGCCAATCTAGGGCTCTTTTAATTATACCAAGTAAATTTAGGGTAATAAAGCGAGGAAGGTCAGGGATGGAGATGAGCCCTTTCATGGAAATAACCTCTTATTCTAGTGATTCGAGCAGTCCCTCAGCAGCTCAGTTGGTAGGGATCCTTCAGTGGCTAACACAGTGAGCATTTAATAAATATTTGTGGATTTCATCTAACTATACAATTACAATAATACCACATAAGTTGTCATTAGTCATGCATGTGTTTTAGGTCTCTTTTGTCCCTACTCTTCCCTGTTTTCATGTATCATAGCCTTGTCCTTTTTTTCTCTGAACAGTAAGATCCATTTCCTTCTCTTCTATATGCCCATAATGATCCTTACAGGAATCTCCATCAAGCATGATTTCATAGCATTGCCAACCTCAAATAGGATTTGAAGTCAGAGGATTTAGATTTGGAATGTCAGATCTGTAGACAGATACATACATACACACACAGAGATATATAGATAGACAGATACATACATATGGAGACATACATGCATACATAGATACATACATACACACACAGAGATACATACATAGACAGATAGATATATAGATAGACAGATATACAAATAGATAGATGAAAAGACAAATAGATCTATTAAAACAGGTAAGAGACAAACTAATAGATTCATTTTAAAAAATTGGTTAGCTAGATCTCTGTGTGCCAGATTCTGTGTTAAGCATCGGAAATACAAATGCAAGTCACAAAGTCCCTGCCTTCAAGGACCTTACATTCTAAAGATGGAAGAGGGCACATAAAAGGACGCCGAAAAACAGCAAGTGGAGGGTGGGAGGAAGTTCTTCAGAGACAGGCCATGGCTGGGTATGTCCAGATTTTGACCACAGACAAGTCACGTAGGAACTCTAGGTTTCAGTTTCTTCATGAAATGAGTGTGGTTGAACTAACTGATCTCTCAACTGCCTTAGCTCTAAATCCGCTGAGTCTCAAATCTACTAAAATAGTTCAGGATTGATGTCCCCAATCTTAGGTCAAGGTCCCCCCCTGCTGGCTGTAAGGTGTCACACATGTCAAATCATTTACGGTCTATTGTATTTCAATGGCAAGGTCATCCATTGCATACCAGGACATTTGGACTTCTATGACTCTGGAAGACAGAGTGAACAGCTCTGCTTCACTTAAATCCAATTCAAGTTATTGAATGACAAAGTTCATAGAGCTGGCTTTGTAGTCAGGAAGCCTTGGATTCAAATCTCATAATTCCCCTTCATGTATCAGGTTCCCTATCCCATTGAAATCACAAGTCCAGACCGGGTCCTTCATTTAACAGAACAGGAAACTGAGGCCTTGAAAGGTTCAGTGACTTAGGGTCATAGATTTAGAACTCCAAAGACTTTAGAAACTAATCCCCTGATTTTATAGATGAAGAAACTGAGGCCCTGGTGGTGAGTCAGGAACCCAATAATAGCTGCTGCTGATCTAGTTTTTTAAGGTTTTTAAAGTTACATTAGCTCCTGCATACCTGGGGGGAGAGGGGGAACAGCCATTGACTGTAAGATCACAAGGGCATAGACATCCCCTAGCTGTGATCTTGGGGAATTCATTTTACTTCCAAATGGTCTTTAAGGACCCTTCCAGAGCTGAATCTATGATCCCTCTACAAGACAGACTTGCTTCCTCTGTTAGACAAAAGGATTGAACTGGATAGGGATCCTCAATATTTTTGTGTCTTAGAACATTTGAGAATCTATTGAAGCACATAGACCCTTCTTGGGGCAGGGGAGAGAGGGGAGAGTGATGTTCATATCCTTGCCTTTGACTGAGAAAGGATCTGCTCGGATCTGACATCACCCAGAGAGAGAGAGAAACTATTCATCTATCTATCATGTTTTAAGATCCAGTAAAATACATGGAATTACAATGAAAACTATTTATATTGAAATATAGTTATCAAAAAAAAATTAAGTTCACAAACTTAAGAACCCCTAGATGAAATGATTTGTGAGATCCCCTGCAGCTCTGAATCCTTTGTTCATAAGTTATTTCATCTCTCTAGCATTCACTTTCTGAAAGACAAACAGGTTAGACTAGATGGTTTCTAAAGCCCCTTGCCCCTCTAAATTCTCTGAGCCTAAAAAAAATCCACCCAACTTGAAGGCCACCCTGGCTGAAATCACTTTCTTTCTCCACAGGACAAAGAAGATGAAGAAAAGAATTTTGATATGCCCGGTTCTTGGGTGGAACAAATTAGCATATCTCCAAGAGGTATTTGATTTCTCAGTGACTGGCTGGTTTTATTTCCTCAGACAAATCTTTTCAGTTGCAGGGACTCCAACAAGAGGTCTCAGTGGTTGTTAGGGTAATGTTGATCTGATTTCAGTCCTGTCCCAGGTTCCTGCTTTTTCCCCTCCATGTTTACTGTTCCATCAGTATTCCCCTGCCATGCCTGCTCATGGAGGAAATTGATGAAAATAATTTGGTTATTGGCATCAAGAGTGATGCCATTGAGAATGATGGTTAGATCCTTGCCCCAAATATATCTGCCACCAACTGAAAATGGTTCTGGTGGGACCTGCCATCACCCAAAAAAAAGCTACCAGGCCCCCCCACCCAGCTCTTTCCTAGAAACCCAGGCAAGACTGTTCTCAAATCAGAAGTCAAGTGACAGATGCTTTTCTAAACAGGGAGTTAGAAAGGGGCATGTACTGACCTCTGTGGCTCCGTGTATAGACTAGTCATGTATGGGTGGGATTGTGCCAAGGCACCAAAGACTTCACATGGCAGCTGGGACCTAAGGAATCAGGAAGAAGGGAACTTCATAGATGCTGAACTGCCTCATCAGAAGTAGGAATTTTCCTAGGACAACCCAATTAGCCAGTCAATCGACAAGTGTTTATCAAGCGCTTTTTATGGGCTGGGACTGTGATAAGCACTGGCGAGACAAAGTGGAGCAAAGACATGGTCCCTGGCCTTGAGGAGTTTGCTGAAAAGAACAAAAATCTGTATACAGGGATTAGTACATCATAAAATAAATGCCAGGTAGCCACAAAGGACTAGAACCTAATGTCTAGGGGTTCCAGAAGGGCTTCCTGCAGAAAGTGACTCTTGAACTAAGACTTGGAGGAAACCAGGGATTCTGTGGAATTCCTGTGGAAATGAACGAGGAGTGCATTCCAGACATGAGCAATAGCCCCTGAAAGGGCAGGGAAACAGATGTAGAATCCTGTTTAAAAAACAGCACATAGGTATAGAAAGCATGAAGAAAAGAGTAAGGTATGAGTGTCCTGGAGAGACAGAAAGGGACCAGGCTTGGAAGAACATGAAATGTCAAGCAGAGAACTTCGTATTTCATGCCAGAAGTAATATTTCCCAGAGTTTATTGAGTAGGAGAGGTATGATATGATCAGCTGACCATCCAAGGGGCTTAAAACTGGTGACATCAACATCAGAGTTTGATATTTTTTTCACTGGACAATAGCTAAATTGAGAGCCAGTTATGGAAAAGTGTTGGTGGAGAGGGGAAAGGGATTGGGAGAAGGAGATATAAGACATTCTTGCTGTCATCAATAATATAATGAATTATGTTAACAATTTTGTACATAAGCCCAGGGATGCAGAAGGTCAAATGGCAGCAGGTGCCTCTTTATTAAGTCAGCTGAACAGAGACCCTTTGAATTCTATAATAAAGCTGATAGAACTTTCCATGGGTTCCTCATTGGCTGAACAAGATGGTGTCATCAAACACCCTTCTTTCTCATTTTTTCCTTGTTTAACATCTGGATTCTTTTCCCAAATTTTTAACTCCTAAACTCTCCTCTTGGCCCCAGGAAACTTGACTCTGGTTGAGGGGCACAGGGCTGGCCAAACTTCCCACTAAGATAAGTGAAGACATCTTGCTTTCTTTTCTCAGATTTTGAAACCCGCTGTCCCCAAGGGAGGAAGGTCATCCAGTACAAGCAGGCCAAACTGGAGAAGTGGACTCCATACTTGAATGGCAATGGGCTGGTGTCTCGCCTTACCGTCTATGAGAATGTGGACTGTGAGGAATGGGGATGGGGAGAAAGGAGGAGAACTGTCCTCAAATAATAAGGGAAACCCCATAGGCAAAGTGAGAAGCAAGGCCAAGGACAATGAGACTGGGGCTGCCTCTGGGAGGCAAGTAGACTCTGGAAATACTAGGATGCAGTCAAAAGAATAAGCCGGCAATTCCACAAGTATTTATTAAGTGCCTACTGTGTGCTAGACACTGTGTTAAGCATTAAATATACAAATAAAAGCAAGAAAAATAGTCCCTGACCTTCAGGAGCTCATGGGGGAGAAAACATAGGTGGATAGGTATGTAAGTAGATAGATAGATAGATAGATAGATAGATAGATAGATAGATAGATAGATGATAGATAAGTTTGATTGATAGATGATGAAGACAGATATATAATAGATCAATAGATAAATAGATGAATACATAGGTAGTAGACATAGTGTATCATTAAGTACCCCAACATACACAGGGGGGCCTGCTATCACAGCTGATCTGCTTTTCTAAAAGGAAAGGCAACATTTGAGGGGTTAGCAATCACTTTAATCAAGCACATGTATCATTCCTTTAACCAAGTACATATATCATTCACCTAGTTCAAGGGAGTTAGCACCCTGAACTTCAAAGAAAATGCAGAGAAATCAAAGATCAACTAATATGGCTTCCTCTGCCTGACCATAATTCAGCAGACAGGTCCAACTGTTTGACCATAGTTACCAGAGAGGGAAGCACAGACAAAGCTGTGGGTCTCTTCAGCGGCTTCCCAGAGTCCTCATCTGGCCAAGCAAACACTTCCAGTCAGTAAGCCCCAAAATAAAACCTGCATCTCAGAGTCTTTATACACTTTTTAGAGCCAGAGGGCATCACATCCCTTGATAACCAGTGCCTCATTAACAAAAGGCATGGACCTTCCTACAAATCTTTCCAGGTTCAACAATGAGAGGGAAAGATCCTCCTCAATCACATTATTAAGCAGCAATTTTAGTGAAATGAAAACAGCAAAAGATCCCACCTTGCTTGTTCTTATACATAGACAGATGATAGATAGGTAGGTGGGTGACAGATGGTAGATAGATTGATGATGAAGATTGATTGATAGATGAAAGGAAGATAGATCAATAAACTGAGTGATAGATGATGAAGATAAATAGATGATGAAGATAAATGATAGAGCAATAGATAGATGAATACTGATTGATAGATTGATAGATAATGAAGATAGATAAGTAGAAAAATAGATAGATATAGACAGGTTATAGGCAGATGCATAGAGTGATAGCATAATAGATTGATAAATGGTGAAAATAGACAGACAGACAGACAGACATGACATACATATCCATGTCTCCCAGGTTCTATGCTTCTTACCAGAATCCCCCTGGTACTTATCCAATGACACTGATCTCCTTACTATTCCTCAGACCTGACATTCCCTCTCCCAAATCTGAACATTTTCACCATCAGTCCCCCCATATTTGGAATGCTCTTCTGTCTTCCACCTTCCCTATTTTCCTCCAAGTCTCAGCTAAAGTCCCACCTTTGGCAAAAATCCTCTCTCAACCCACCTTAATGCTAGTACTTCCCTTCTTTTGTACTTTATCCTGTATGTAGCTTGTCTGCACATTACTGTTTACTTGTTTGTCTCCTCCTTTACAGTGTGAGTTCCTTTAGGGCAGGAACTTTTGACTTTCTTTGTATACCCAGAGCTTAGCACATGCCAGTAGATAGAAGGCTGTCAATAAATCAATGTTAGCTGATTGACTGACCAACTGTTTGGGTCTCAGAATTCATAAGGAGACTTACTTTTCGAATAGTTTAGGACTGGAAGATGTATTAACAAGAGAAATAGCCTAGAATCCAGAGGACCTGTGTTCTACCCCCAACTTTGTCACTAACAAACTATGTGACCTGGGGCAAGTCGCTTAACCCCAGGTCTCTCTTGACTCCAGGTCCAATGTTCTTTCCTTACTTACAAACATATATACATATATACATGGATATACCTGTATGCATATATTAGTATATATATATATCTACATGTGTATATGGACAGCTAGGTGGCACAGTGGATAGAGTGCCAGTCCTAAAGTCAGGAGAACCTAAGTTCAAATTCAGCCTCAGACACTTATTACCTGAGTGTGTCACTTAACCCTATTTGCCCCAGTTTCCTAATCTGCAAAAATGAGCTAGAGAAGGAAATAGCAAACCACTCCAGTATGTCTGCCAAGAAAACCTCAGAATGGAGTCATGAAGAGTTGGACACTACTAATTGACAAAACAGACAATATGTATGTATCTAGATAAATGTAGATGTCTAGATATTTGCAAGACATAGGGATAGAGACAAAGATCAGCCCTGTGATTCCAATGGTGTAAGGATCTTCAAATGAGTTCAAGCTTTCTCTGCAATTTATAATCTTGGAGAGTTGTCTAGGACACTCAAAGATTAAATGGCTTGCCAAGAGTCACACCGCCTATATGAACCCAGATATTCCTGGCTATGAGGCTAGCTCTCTCTCCAAAACTTATACAAATAAAATTCAAGGTAACCTTAGAACAGAAAGCACTAGCCTATGGGGAGATGGCAAAGAGGAGTGGCCAAGAAAAGCCTCTTATAATCAGCAGCACTTCATCTGAGTTTTGAAGAAAAATCAGGGAAGCCAGAACATGGAGGTGAGAAGGTAGATGGGTGTGTCCAAGCATGGGGGACAGTCAGTACAGAAGCACAGAGACAGAAGACAGGGTGCGCATGGGGGACAGTCAGTACAGAAGCACAGAGACAGAAGACAGGGTGCACATGGGGGACAGTCAGTACAGAAGCACAGAGACAGAAGACAGGGCACATTGTGTTTCAGAAACACCAGTATGGATGCACCTCATAGAGGAGAGTAATATGTATGAAGACTGGAAAATATAGGAAGCAACCAGATGGGGAATAACTTTAAATGCCAAACAGGGAAGTTTGCATTTAAACCTGGTATTATTAGGCAACTACTGAAGTTTATTGGGTAAAGGTATGTGCAAGGGGGAAGGGGGAAGAATAACATAATCAGACCTATTTAGGACAATCACCTTGGCTACTGAGAGGAGTAGAAAGGGAACCGAATTAAGGAACTATTGTAATAACCCAGGAGAAAGCTGATAAGGGCCTGAACTTGGGTGGTGACTCTGTGAGTAGAGAGGAGAGACAGATAGATAGATAGATAGATAGATAGATAGATAGATAGATAGATAGATAGATAGATAGAGAGATAGAGAGATAGATAGATAGACAACATGGATGGATGGATGGATGGATGGATGGATGGATGGATGGATGGATGGATGGATGGATGGATGGATGGATGGATGGATGAATGGATTTACAAATGGATGGATGGATAGGCAGTTGATAGGGATAGAGAAATAGAGAGAGAGAGAGATACAAATAATGTTGAAGAGACAGAAGTGACAAGATTTTTTACAGTTGATTATCTATGTTGGCTGAGTGAGAGTGAGTCCAAGATGGAGAGACAACATAGGAGACTAGAAGCATGGTGATAGTCTCAACCATAATAGAGAAGTGGGAATAGGGACAGTTTGATAAAGGGGAGAATGTTCTGTTTTGGACAGGTTATGTGGCTGTACAATATCCAGTATGAGTGGTCCAAAATGTAGTTTGTGATGCAGGACAAGGTCTCAAGAGAGAATCTAGGGCTGGAAATATTGAAGTCATCTGTATAGAGATGGTAACTAAATCTATGGGAGCTGATCAGGTCACCAAGTTAGAAAGCATAGAGAAGCAGACCCAGGTCCCAGCCTTAGGGAACACCCCCAGTTAGGGGAAACAACATGGAAGGTGATCCAATAAAGGGGAATAAGAAGGAGGGGGCAAACAGATAGGAGGAGAGCACTGGATCTAGAATCAAGATACCCAGGTTTGAATCCCACCTTTGACATTTACTAGTTTTGTGATCCCAAACAAGTCTTTTAACCTGTCAAAGCCTTGATTTCTTTATCTGTAAGATGGAAATAATAATAGCAACAGTGCTTATACCTATAGTACCTACATCTTAAAGTTATGATAAGAATCAAATGAGATAATACATGTGCTGCTTCTAAATCATATGTAACCTATTACTACTATCCTCTCTGATCAGGTCGCAAGGTGGTGGAGGTGAAGGAGTGGTACAAGAATCGGGAAGACTTGTTAGAGATGAGACAAGTGGATAAAGTCTCGAATTGGACCACTGAATACTTCAAGCCAGGGCATTTCCTGGCTTTGCGAGGTATACTACTCTCCTCAACCACATCAGCTCCAGGTTTTTAGAGTCTTCAAAGGTCATTCCTTTTCTATTAATGTCCCTAACTGGAGGTCTAAGAGCAAAGTTAGCAGATAGAGTCATGGTAAAAGAGATAAAGATAAAGGTGGAATATTTTTAGGATTTTTAGATATGGAAGGAACCTTAGTTATCATCTATTCCAATTCCCATATTATTACAAAGGGCAAACTGAGACCTAGAGAGAAGTCAAGTCATACAAATATTAACTGGAAGAGCTGGGATTCAAACCCAGAGCTCCCAACTCCAAATCCTGTGCCTTCTCTACTCATCATTTTACTGATCAAAGAGCACTTCTGCCTGACATCTTAAGTACTTGGCCTCTATTCCCAAGAACACATTCTAAGAAATGGACCCACAGTAAGGTGTGGCAAGCTAACATTTCCAAGCTAAGTCAAGTTAACAAGCATTTATTAAGCAATGGCTTAAGTGCCAAGCCCAGTGCAGAGAATAGAAATAATAGCGAAATACTGCCTCTGCCCTCTGAGAGTTTACATTCTGATGGAGGAAGAGAATACATGAGGAGAAGTGGAAAAGGGAAGAAAGTGAAAGGTACCTGGCTGGTAAAGAAAGTGCAGAAAGCCAGCAATGATGCATGGAGAGAAAGGGAGAGGGCTCACTCACTTATAGAGTTGGGTTTTATGGGCTTGAGTGGTGAGCAAAGAGGTAGAAACCTAGAATCAGGGTTTTCCCAGGAGAGAAACAACTTCTGTGGTTACTGAATGCAAACTCCACTCTAGAATATCCCTGATGAGAGAAGGGGAGTGGGAGGAACCATCAGGTGTCTGCTTGAACAATTGCAGTGACAGGGAGTTCACTGTTTCTTGAGGCAGCTCATCCCATTGTTATACAGCCTTCATTATTAGGAATTCTTCCTTATATCCACGTTTTTGGTATCTTCTACACATTGGTGCCACATCTGCTCTTTGGAGACAGCTAGAATAAATCTAATGCAATCTCCCTTCCAAATGGCATCCTTCAGGTACATGAGGATGCCAAAAAGAGCTTCCTCGAAGAATTCTCTGCTACAGACTGACAATTCCAGATCATAGTACAATGGAAAGAGCATAGGATTTGAAATCTGAAGTTTTGGCGCTTGAGTTCAAAACCCAGTTCTACTTCTTACCTGCCTTCATGACCTTGGGCATCCGTTCCCCTCTCTAGGCCTCAGTTTCTTCATTCAGTAAATTAAATGCCCACTCTAGTCTTTTCCAGCTCTTAAAATTCCCTGGTTTTAGTTCCTTGCATGACAAGGTCTCAAGTCCCTTACCATTCTAGTGGATTTCCTCTAACTATGATCCAATTTGTTAATATTCCTCCTAAAATACACTTTCCAAAACTGGATATGGTATTCTAAATGTGGTCACACCAAGACAGAAGAGTGAAGCTTTCTATCCAGACATTCACCATTAATTTGTTGTTGCTGTGTCATTTCAATTGTGTCTGACTCTTTGTGACCCCATTTTGGGCTTTTCTTGGCAAAGATACTAGAGTGACTTGCCATTTCCTTTTCCAGATCATTTTTACAGATGAGGAAACTGAGGCAAAAAAGCTTAATTGACTTACCCAGAGTCACACAGCTAGTAAGTGTCGGGATTTGAACTCATGAAGTTGAGTCTTCCTGATTCCAAGGCCAGTGCTCTGTGCACTGTCCACCAAGCTGCTCACTCTCCATGAATACATATGCTCTATTATATAGTATATACACTATACATAACATAAAATATATACTCCATTAATGCAACTTGATATCTCATCAGTTCTTTTGGCTGCTGTCACATTATACTGCTCATTCATTTTGAACTTGCTGTCTACTAAAACTCCCAGGGCTTCCACACTTTGAACATTCTATAGTCTCATCTTAGTCTCAAGAATCTCTATCATGACCTGAGAAGGAGGGGTTCTTTTCTCTGACCCATGAGCCAGATCTAATCATGGGGACCTGACCCTGTAATTTCATTGCTGAGAGGACACAGGGGACTGCTCTGTGCCTGTTGTATCATTTTGGTACATTGGCCTCAACTGGAGTTCTCTAAATATACTCATGATATAACTCATGTCTAAGTATCTCCAAGTATGGGTAATGCAGTCCCATCTCCTATATAAACATTAAAGATTATCAATGGATATTAAATGGAGTAGTCTTTATTTCACTCTATAAAAAATGCACAATATACAAAGAACACAGAAGAAATGCAGCACCAATACAGAAATACATAAAGTACTCAAATGGCCCACTAGTCTTAATCTGAAAAGTAAACACTCTTTGGAGGAGGCTAAACAAAAAATATCTTCTTGCCTGTGTTCCTTTGCAATTCATAGTAATGGTGAGAGTTGTAGCTCTCATGGCCACTATGACATGGCTCTAGTCATCCAACCATGGGGGCCATAGTGACAGTCCTCTTCCTTCTCCTCAGTTGTAGAAAGTTCTCCCTCTAGAAGACCAATACTCAAGCTTCTGATTCAAGATTTCTCCAATTTGGGGTTATCTACAAGACCACACCTCAGATCTCTCCTTCCTCTACACAGGAGTGTGGAGTTCACAAAATCATCCATGAACCAACCACCTCCTTGGTCAAAACAGGCCTAAACAAGTCTACTTCTGCCATGTACTTCTGTTGCAAGTCCTCATTAACTGCCCCAGGGTTGGGAGTGTGGGGATGAAGAGGAGAGTAACCCCTTACTGTTCCTCCTCACTCCATTCCCCCTCCTCCACTGCTTTTAGCTGCATTCCACAAGACTATGCCAGTGATAATGCAAAGAGAGAGTCTCGAAGGGGGCACTGCCAACTCATTTCATACAGAACAGGAAAGGAGGTATGGCTCTTCTACATGAGTCTACCCCCTTAACTCCCATCTGCCAATCATATGGGAAGCAACCTCAGTTCCTGGGGACCAAATAGAAGAGTCTCTTGTGTTCTCTCCACAAGCATCACTGAAACAAGGCTCTCTTCCATTGGGAGGGGCCCCTCAAATGCCTTCAAGCAAAGGACGATGCCTTATAATTTCACCGTGGACCAGCAGAATCCCTGCTCAACCCCCTTTCCATACCTGTAGTCCTCTATCTCCCAATTCTGAGGTTAGTGCGCATCCCATGCAGGTTTGGGCGCCTCCCTCTATCTTTAAAGAACTCCCAGATATCTGAGTTCTGAATCAAGGTGCAAATAAACAATTCATTTAATAACAATGTATTCAAATCCTTCCTCATCCCCGCAACCAAGGAGTTTCCAAGGGACTTAAAAAGAAGCTGTAGAATATAAAAAATATAAAAGCCACCAGCAATAAGGTTAAAAGCTGTCAACAGCAAAGTTCCCTAGAGTCTTAGGAGCTCTCTGCCAAAGTTCAAAAACCTGCCTTGATGCTCTTCCAGTCTGGGGTGGGGGTGGGGGTCACATCTGGGCCCCAGATTAATCCCCCTGGAAGGGAGGCAAAGTTAACACCAACAGCCCCAGAAAGTTAACCCAAAAGTTCCAGAATCTTATCACTGTCCACAGCCCCATTTTGTGGTGTGAGAGTTTGAAGGGAGTTAACTCAGCCCTCCCCAGGTCCACCAGAATATCCTGGCCAACAGCACAAGATCTTCCAAGCAAAGGTCCCAGGGGGAAGGGAGCCATTATCTGAGCAGTAAGATCTCTGACGGTGACCATGGCATATCTCACTTCTACCTTTTAGTGCATACCTACAAGACCATGATGCCAGAGACAGACCACACAATGGAATTCTACCATACGGCCAGAGTGGATGGCCTCGTGAAGAGATTAGAGACCCCCCGATCAATGACGGAGTACTATGAGGGGAGGCCAGATTTCCTTGCCTACCGACATGTTGATTATGGTGTCCGGACCAAGAAATTTAGCCTCAACAGTGCGGATACAAATCCTCGACCCATGGTGGTAGGAGCTTCCTTTAGGCCTGTAGCATGCTGTTGTCCCTTACCTTTAAGCCTACACATTGTTAATTATGATAAGGACCTAGGTGATCATTCGACTAATCATGATATTGATGATATGAGCACAGTGTAGTACGGTAGAGCTGTTGGAAGACTTGAGTTGGAGTTTTCTGCCTTATACTAGCAATCTTGGGCAAAAAGTCAACATTTCTGAGCATTAGTTTCCTCATCTGCAAAAAATGCTTACATTAACCACATGAGATTCTAGATTTAGGTACCTTAAAAGTTATTAAGTTCAACCTCCTTCATTTTAAAGATGAGGAAATCAAGACCCGAAGGGGTAAAGTGGTTTGCCCAATGTGACATAGCTAGTGTGTAACAGCCCTCCAATTCTAGATCTAGCTCTCTTTTCCAATATTCCACTGCTACCTTCATTTCCTCCAATTGTATGTCTCTCATTGGTCATTAGATAAGAATGTCATATTTGCTATGCTTAAGCAGCTAGTGTGCACCATAGTGCATAGAGCACCAGAACTGGAGTCAGAAAGACCTGAGTTCCAATGTGGTCCCAGACATGTATTAGCTGTATGGCAAGTCACTTAACCCTGTTGCCCAGTTTCCTCTTCTGTAAAATGAGTTGGAGAAGGAAATGGAAAACCATTCTAGTATCTTTGCTAAGAGCACCCCAAATGGGGTCGTGAAGTGTCAGACACAACTGAAACTGAATATCAATAATAGTTAAGCTAATATTAACATAAACAGTCTAAAGATTTTGCTTACCATCCATTTCCTTTTCTGCTACTTTGCTCCCATTCAGCCAGCTACGTCTACTCACAGGATTGTGTTCAACCTTCGTTACCAAAGAACACCATGCCATCAGAGAAATGATGACATGACTAGCACTTGATTGGGAACCCAGCTAGCTGGGTAACTCAGCTCCTTCTCTTCTGTCTACCTCCCCTTCCCCTTTCTTCTTTCCAAAGGAACATAAATTTGGATGGCCAAAACAGACCCAGTTGACTCCCCTTCTCTCCTCTCCTCCCTTCCCCTCTCCTCCCTTCCCCTCCCCTATTCTGAAGTTGGGATGCCAGTGGGTCCCTGCCTGAGGGCTCTTCTGGACCTCATAGCTTTAGAGTCATTATCAATAGTAACTGTTGCTCTTTCCCTCCCAGCCTGATGTCTTTCTTTTTCTTAGTCTCATTAAAGGGGCCATGCCCTGGCTACTTAAACAGGTCTATTCAATGTATGGGTGTTACCTCAACCTAAGTGAGTACTTGCAAAGACCTTGGCCTAGTGCATCCTAGGTCATTTCCAGTCATCCTAATGAATATCTGGTCACTGGATTCAGATGGCTCTGGAGGAGAAGTGAGACTGGTAATCTGCACAGCCCTCATTCACTCAAAACAAAATCAAGTGCAAGTCATGTCATCATTTCTCTGATGGCATGGTCTTCTTTGGCAATGAAGGACAAACACAAAACTTTACTCCCATCGTTGAAAAAGCCAAAGCGGGCCACATGAGATTGGGGAGGCTCCATTTTATATTCTTTTTTTTGTTTTAAGGTCTATCACGGCCAAGTAGCATCACCAAGTGACTAGCCTCCAGGTGATGAATGATGCTTTTTCTTGGATGGTCCTTGGAAAGGTTATTGTGATGAAGGTACTTTATAAGGTGCTACAGAAATGAGAATAGTATCATTGTCAATATTATTATTAATAATATTTTATTATATACTATAACATATATCACTTATATAACTATAAGTACCTATAACATATAACACCTTCAGGTTTGCAAAGTGCTTTAAAAATATGTTTTTATCCTCACAATAACTGGGAACAGGGTGCTAATCATTATCATGAATGTTGTTAAGTGTAAATTAAAATATGGCTCCTGACTTCACCTCATCAGACATTCAATAACTCTAAGGTTGAAGGGACTATGGTGGTCTGGACAAGGACTAAGATTTTCTACCACCGTCTGCCACTCTGACCCCTTAAACTACAGTGACCTAACCCATCTCTCCTTCAGTTCTGGTACCTTTACCATTGTTCAGTCATTTCAGTTATATCTGACTCTTGGTGACTCCATTTGGGGTTTTCTTACAAAGATACTGGAGTGGTTTGCCATTTCTTTTTTCAGCTGGTATCTACTTTCACACAATCAATTTCTTCTCTCCACCTTTGACAAATGAAGAGAATAGAAGAAAGGGGAAAAAATGGGAGTAAGAAAAAGTCAAGAAAGAATAAAATCAATGTAACTTTTAAATAACTGATTAGATTTTGACCCCCCACTCCAATAACGGGATCCCAGATCCCTATCCCTGAATCTTTCCTCTTTCCACAAACCCCAGGTCTCATCCTCCAAGCATCACCCCAAACTTGCTGGAGGGATGCAGAGAAAACAGCAACAATTGCTCTGGCTACTGTCCTTTCCACAATTTCCCACCCTACAGTTTCTTCCCCTAGAAAATCACAGAGCGATTCAACCGAAATCTTGAAAAGCTGGCAGATGATGATGTAGCTGAGCGCATATTTATGGTCGCAGATGAGCGGATTCAACTTCGGTACCACTGCAGGACTGATTGCATCACTACCTCAAAGCGGGAGTTCCAAAAAAGGAATGACGTGGACAGCAAAGGGAATAAGATCATCATGACTCCAGACATGTGTATTTCCTATGAGGTAGGGAAACAGACAGACTGAAAGACAGGTAGGAAGACAGAGAGAAAGGCAGACAAACAGAAAGACAAGCAGACAGGCAGACAGGCAGGCAGGTAGCCAGGGAGAAAAGCAGACCAAGCCTTCCTTCTCCAGTGATTCTGTCTGGTCTAACTCTTAAGTAGAAACAGAATCCTGAAGCTCAGACCCGGCCACCTCATTCTGCCTTCTTTTGGGGGATGAGAAGAAGAGTGTTATGCCCCTTTTCTCTTGCAGAGTAAAGCCCTTTGAAATCACAACCAGGAAATACTCACAGTTCCTCAACTTCTTGTCCAGTCCCTTTTGTGAGGAGCTCAAGGACTGTAACTTAGATGTCAGCCACCTTAATTCTAAGCCAGCAGGAGGTCACTTAGATAAGCCATCCAGTCACCTCCACCTTAATGGGCATGCATTTCAATATTGAGAACTAGGGAGGGAATGAATGGTGACAGTACAGGGGCATCTGCCTCCCTTACATTCATCCTAAGCATACCCTGCTGGTGCTGTTTAGTTATCTATGACCTTAGCAGTGAGGATGGGCATGAGGCATGAAGACACCAAAGTACATAGAGGCAGAGACTTAACTCAGAGAATATCTTAGGAGGACCTGAGCTAGAATCTTGGTATCTTTCATCACCATCACTGGGATTCCAGGTAGAACCCCGGGAACACACCAAGAAGTTGTTATTCCAATACGAATTGATGATGGACTTAAAGAATGAAGAAAAGCTATCCAAACACCAAGTCTGGGAATCTGAAATGGAGGTAATGGTCCCCAGTCTGCGAGGTGGGGAGGTGGCATTGGGGCTCATGAGATCAAGGGACATGCTTAAAGAATGTCAACATGCTAGGGCTACAATATATCATATTGTTGTTCATCATTTCTATTTTTAAAGGGGACCAATGACTTTACAGATGATGTCTGTACGTGTGACTTGGATTTAAGTGAGGCAGAGTTGTGGACCCCTGGCAAATGGCTATCTGGGGAGGCTTACAGACCCTTTTCAGAATGTTTTGTTGCCTACATTCCTAATGGAAGACAAAGCTAAATTTCATTTAGATGTCAAAATAAAGATGTTATTTTCCCCAAAGTTTACAGATCCTCTGAATTCACTCCATGGACCTCAGGTTAAGAACTTAAAAGAAACTTAATACAGAGGATGGTAGAAAATGTGCTAGAAAGAACCTCTGAACACAGAATGTCAGAGCTGAATATCATAAGACTTAGAGCTGGAAGAGAATGTAAAGAACATGGAAACACAGAATATTAGAAGGGAAAATGACTTTAGAATTTGCCTGGTACAAAATAAAAAATAATAAAATAATAAAAATAATAAAAGCCTACAGCGAAGGAAAGTAAGATCACAAAAGATGAAGTGATTTGCTCAATTTTACCCAGAAAGTAATGGCAAGCTTAGGATTAGAACCACAGACTCTGACCCTCCATCTAGTGCTTTCCATGACATCTTATCCTCTCACCAACTCTTCATCAGCTGTCCCCATACTACTATCCTTCTCCACTCCCTTGTTCAACAGCTTGTACCATTCAAAATGCTCCACTCCTGGCCTCATCTACTCAAATCTCCTCTTTCCTGCTAAACTGTGTGTCTAAATTACACCCCCAATGACTTATCCTTCCAGAAGGTTTTTAGGCTTAACCAAAATGGCCACTTCTCAGAAAAAGACTCTTCATTCTCTCAAGTTTACTGAACCAAAATGGCCCCAGAGAACAGATCAAGAAACATACCTACCTCCTCTCAGTAGATTTGTAGGGAGATTACTTAGGCAGAATTTCTTATACATCATCAGATATATTTTTGCTTAGCCATTTTTTCTGAGTTACATTGGAGAGTTCAATTCCTTCTGTGTGAGAATACAAGTGGAGGGCATTTCCAGAAATGTAAAAACAAAAGCATCAGTAAAACATATTTAAAAATAAAACACCACTCTTCAGCTGCCTTAGAGATGCTTGAGTAATCCAATAAGAAAGCTGTAGAAAAATCAGTCACTCCCTACCCTACATAGAATGATGATGCTTTCTTCTGTGAAGATACCATTGATATGACTGATTTATAAAGAGTTACTTCCATATAGAATTGTTTGGTGGTGTTATGGGAGAGTTGCAAATGGGGAATAGACTTTTCCTCTACAATTCTTTATCTTTCTGGGTGTGCTAACACCTGAAGGATGACCATTCTATCTCTCGAGTCTCTCTAATGAGAAGCTTTAGAGTTAGGGTTATTATGGATGATAAGCCACAAGCCACAATCCACAGCCAACTTAGCAATTAGAGAGGAAACCACCGCCCCGTAACACCAAGTTGCTTTTACAAGAAAAGGGCACTGGGGAAGAACGTGACATGGGGCGCAAATGTGTGCTTTTCTTCAACTCCTGATAAATCCTAGGCAAGTAGAGAAGCCACACCACTGATCTGAATGTCTCAGCAGATTTATATTTCCAAATAAGGTCCTAGAGATCCTGAAGGTTCGTGAGGAAGAGGAAGATACTCACAATCTGACCATCTCCATCTATGATACCAAAAGGAATGAGAAGAGCAAGGAGCAGCGTGAAGCCCTGGTAGGTGGTAGACTGAGGGTGGCAGGGTACCCTTCGATCCCCAGTGGAACCAGGAAATCACCTTCATCAGTCACATATTCATTCAACAGAGCTGCTATTTCAGGAGTGATCAGGGACTGTAAACCCTCAGTCTTTCAAATGTCCCCAAGGTCTATGCATCTAGCCATGCACATGTTTTGAACCTCAATCCTACTTCCATGATCAAAGGGGATCCCAGGGGATATCTTGTTTTTATAGTTGATGAAAGTGAGGCACAAAGAGGTTAAATGACTCTTCCATGAGTAGTTAGCATCAGAAATGCTAGGGCCTCTGACTATAAAGCTATAAAGCATAGTACCACCTGTTCCAGGGTGAAAACAGATTTTTTTCCCCAGATGTGTTTGTCTTTCAATGATATAGGGATCCAGTTTAAGATCCAACAGGTCAACAGGAGTAGACATTGTTAGGTCAAAAAGCAATTGGATTGCCTGCCTATATGAACTGCTTAGGCTGGCAGAATACCATTCAATTGGCTGAAACTCTACTGGTCTCTTTGCCTTTTCCTGTCTTCATCCCAGCATTGACAGTGCCTATCCAAGTCTTCAGGATAGGGCCAGCCTGTCTAGCCCCAAGTTCTGTAAATTCATCAGGGAGGAGTTAGGTGAGATCTTCAGGTTCTAAGACAATGGAACAAGGGAGGGAGAATGCGGAATCTCTTGGAACTTAAAGATTTTCACCAAATAGGCAAAGTAACTCTTGGGCTTGGCTAAGCAGGAAAAGTGGATAAAGTCAATGGTTCTGAAATCATTGAGGAACATGAATCCATAGACTAAACTTGTTCTGTGCAACAACTGTGTTAAATTGAAACAACAACAGAGCCTGCTAAACTGTATATAAAGATCCCTGCTGGCTATGTATTGACTTAAAAACCCCTGTATTAATCTTATCTGTGTTCAATTGTATTTTTATTTATTTTGTCAAATATTTCTCAATTACATTCATGTTTTGTCAATGCTGTGGTCACAATCCCCAGGCCATGTACAAGACAGGATGGAATCCCTTATATCCCCAGGTCCTGTGTGCTGCCCTAACTGGGGGAAAGGTGGGAACTACAGCACACACAGAGACACAGACTCACAAAAAATACACTCAGAGAGACACACACTGACACAGACCCAGAGAGAGGCACAGGACTCAAATTAATGGAAAGAATGATCACCCCATGTTGATAAATTTTTTTTATTAAATAACCACAATGAAGTATCCATACTAGAAACAAAAACAGAGAAACTATCGATAAGCATTGATACAACAAACAAACCCAGGGGTAATCTTGGATACCAAGCAATGGAATGGAAATCAAGAGACTTGGAATACAAGCCCAGCTGTACCCGCGACTCTCTGGGCAATCACATGCAAGTCACTTCCACATGACTGATGCTCAGTTTTTCCAGCTATAAAATAAGGTTATTGGAACACTGAAGGGTGGCACAATACAGTACTCACAAAGGAGTCAGAAGATCTGGGTTCAGATCCTAGATTCCTTCACATGCTTCTGTGGCAATGAAGTCTGGCCTTACTCTCCTAGACTAAGCCCCACCACCCCCAAAATGCTGCTTTTTTGACACTGGACAAGTTACCTCATCTGGAAAATGAGTAGGCTGGGAGAATAAACTAGTGTGTTTTTTTCATATATAAAGTTCCCTTGTAGGTCTAAATCCTAAATCCTAGGTCTTTTCTAGTTTCAGAATTCTTGATTCTAAGTTTCTGTGCTTCTGTATACTCTGAAAACCACTGGACTAGATGAGGAAAGGACAGTTCTTGGCTCTTTCAGGCCATAGGAGTCTTGGATTGCCATCCTGGCTGAGGAGCATCCCCACTTTCCTCCAAGGAATATTTCCTTCTGGATGGAATCCAATGGTACATCACTAAATGAATTTGTTTCCCTTTCTCTCACCACCTAGGAGCGGCAAGCCCAGGAGGAGCACATGCGTCAGGTGGAGGCTGAGCTGGATTACTTGGCACCTTTCCTAGTCCAGCTCCCTCCTGGAGAGAAGTTGACTCGATGGCAGGCCTTACGCCTGAAAGATGAATGTCTCAATGACTTCAAGCAACGGCTCATTGACAAAGCCAATCTCATCCAAGCCCGCTTTGAGAAGGTACGTCCTGATTGTATAGTCTTGACTGAGTCCCCTCACCTGAGTGCTGGACCTGGGGTCAGGAAACCTGAGTTGAGAGAGAGATGGAAGGAAATGAGAAAAAGAGGAAGGGAGGGAGGGAGGAAGAGGGAAGAAAAAGAGAAGGGGAGAGAGATGGGGAGAGAAAGAGGGAGGAGGAGAGAAAGGAGAGAGAGAGTCAAGGGGGAGCAGTATGACACAAGAGAAAGAGCATTGACTGAAGTCAGAAGGCCTGTGTTCTTCATTTACTACTGATGTGACCTTGGACAAGTCTTTTCAAGACTCAGTTTACTCATCCATAAAGTGTGGAGTTTTAACTAGACCTCCTCTGGAGTCTCTCCTGACTCCAGAGTTGTGATCCTATCATCCCTGACTTAATGGGTGGTAGTCAAAATAATTCTTGTGAATGAGATTGCCAAGGGACATAGTATGGAGAGAAGAGAAAATGAGTAAGAGTAGGCCCTTGGGGAATACTCAAGTTAGGATACTCTAAAGAAGAAGAGGAACCAGGAAAGGAAGAAGGGAAGTAACAATTAGTCCTCTAGTGAAAATCAACCACCTTGGATCAGGAGCAGAGAATGTCAGTAGATCAGGGAGCAAAGGATTCTGGGGTAACAACTATTAGGGAGAGGGAGTGGCAAATAGTGATTTCATAGCTGGTCAGGGGAACCAGCAAAGTCAGAGTGGGGCAGATGGACTGGGAGAAAAGGGATTGGCCAAAGAACTGAAGGTCACCTTAAGGCATGAGTCAAGCAATGGGTAGAATGCCAAGAGCTTGTGCTTGGAGAATAAAATTCCAAAGTTCCAAATCTTAGAGATTATGGCATTCTAAGAAATGGCCACTTCTGAGGCAGGCTCATGGTGTTGGTATGTGCCTGGAGTAGGCTGTGGAAGGACACAGCCAGGCTTGAAGACTTTGAGGGATTGTGTAGGCAGGATATCAGAAGGGTTGATAACATGAATGCTGAAATCCCCAAGAAAAAAGGCAAGGGATTGAAGACTGGAAAAAAAAAACCTGTGAAGGAGGTACTAAAGGACTCTTTCATTCCTCCTCTTTAACATTTATCTCTCTCTCTCTCTCTCTTCTTCTCCTTCTCCCTCTCTCCTCCCCCACCCAAAGGAGACTCAGGAGCTTCAGAAGAAGCAGCAATGGTATCAAGAAAACCAGGTGACCATGACAGTGGAAGATGAAGAAGCCTATCTCACCTACTGCTCCCAAGCCATGTTCCGCATCCGTATTCTGGAGCAGAGACTCAACAGGTGAGGAATGTCTGGACTGGGCTCATGACTCTCCAGTGGGATCAAAATAGGGAAGCCATGGCCATTAGATCCTGCTCTGCCATGAGTTCAAAATATGTCCTTGGGGAAGTCGCTTTTCTCCTCTCCAGCTCTCAGTCTCCCCAGCTGTTAAATTAGATGTTTGGGCTACATCATTTTTAAAGCACCTTCTAGCACCATTAGTCTGGGCTTCAGCAAATGGATGGGGATGTTAGTCTTTTGCTTTGCATTGCAGTCTCTTGTTCCAACACCTTTCAGTTTCAAATTCTGGGTAAAGGACTAATCATTCAAACCTTTTTTTCCACTTTCAGACACAAAGAACTCGCTCCACAGAAGTATCTGGCCCTGGAGGAAAAACTGTACAGGGACCCACGCCTGATCGAGTATCTGAAAGTGTTTGTCTGACATTTCTTGGGCATTCAACATTGCCTGTCCTTCAGAAGGGAAGTCTCCTCCACCCCATCCCACTCCTGCCTCTAAGTCCTCGTGGCCAATAAATACTCCTCCACTCTACTCATTGGCCTCACAATCATCCCACAAAATTTCCAGTGCCACCTTTAGTCTGCTAGTAGAACCCATCAAGAATCTCATGTACACTAATGGTTTTTTGGAAATATGGCATTTCTTTATATAAATTCTTTCAGTTTCCCTAGAAGTAAAATTTTTTTAAATAAGCTTTTTGATCCTTATAGTTCATAAGTTCCATCTTTAACTCTCTTCTCCCCTTCTCCTTCCTTGCTGTAGTCCTAAGGGTTAGATCTGATGGTCATGTTCTGTTTTTTTAAGCTCATGTCTAAGTCCAAATTTCCAAACCAAAGACCTACACCTATGTAAAATGAAGCTCTAGAGTTACTTTGAAAACCACTGGACACATTTCCAGGTTTCCAGATATATTTCCAGCTTTGATGAAAATAATCAGTGACCATGTCTTAATTATTTTTGCGTCCCCTAACCTGCAGCCTCGAGGTCACATGTGGCTCTCTAGGTCCTCAAGTGTAGCCCTTTGGTTGAATCCAAACTTCACAGAACAAATCCCCTTCATGAAAGGTTTTGTTCCCTAAAATTGGACTCAGTCAAAAGGCCACACCCTAGGTAGAGTGTACCTAGCATGGTGCCTAGAACATGTTTGATAAGTATCTGCTGAATGTACAGGTGAATCAATCAATCAACATTCATTAAGCATCTACTATGGGTCAGACATTGTGTTAAGTGCTGGGAATACAGAGGCAAAAGACAGTCCCTTCCCTCAAAGGGAGGGAATGGAGGAGACAAAAAGTAAATGCATAAATACAAACAAGCTATGTACAAAATAGAGGAAATAATTAATAAAGGGAAGACACTGAACTGGTTGGGAAAGTCTTCCTGTAAATGATGGGATTTTAGTTTGGACTTAAGAAAGTCAGGGGGATCAGTAGGCAGAGATGAGGAGGGAGACCACTCCAGACATAGGTAGACAGCCAAAGAAAATGCCCAAAGTCAAGAGATGGAGCAGCTTAACCATGGAACATTCAGGAGACCAGTGTCGCTGCATCAATGAGTATAGGAAGGGGTACCAGGTATAAGAAGACTGGAAAAGTAGAAGGGGAGGTGATGAAGGGCTTTGAATGCCAAATAGAGGGTTTTGTATTTGATCTTGGAGGCAATGGGAAATCACTGGAGTTTACTTTAAGAGGGAGGGGGAGGACGACCTAGTCAGACCTGCACTTTAGGAAATGTACTTTAGTGATTAAATTTAGGATAGATTGCAGTGGGGAGAGACTTGAGGCAGACAGACTCACCAGTAGGCTATTGCAATAGTCCAAGTGTGAAGTGATGAGGACCAGCACCAGAAGGGTAACAGAGAGAAAAGGGAATATATGGGAGATGTCACAAAGGTGAAATCAATAAGCCTTGGCAACACACTGGATAGAGAGGGAGAAGAACCTAGGATGACTCCTAGGTTATGAATCTAAGGAACTGGGAGGTTGATATTGCCCTTTACAGTAATAGGGAAGGTGGAAGGGGCATTTTAGGGAGAAAATAATGAGTTCTGTTTTAGTTTGAATTTAAGCTATCTATTGAACATCCAATTCAAGATGTCAGAAAGGTAGTTGGAGATGTGAGACTGGAAATCAACAGAGAGACTGGGGCAGGAAAGGTAGATTTGAGAGTCATTTGCCCTGTTCTTGTTCAGTCATTAAAATATATGACTCTGTAGTTCATAACATGCCAGGTCCTTCTGTCTTCCACTATTTTCTGAAGTTTGTCCCAGCTCATGTTAGTTGCTCCCATGACATTATCTATCCATCTCATCCTCTTGTTGTCCCCTTCTCCTTTTGCCTTCAATCTTTCCCAGCAACAGGATCTTTTCAATAAATCTTATCTTCTCATTATGTAGCCAAAGCATTTAAACCTCAGCTTCAGTATTTGACCTTCCAATGAATAGCCTGAATTAAGTATGAACTGACTTTATCTCCTTGCTATCATTTTTTCAAATTTGTGGCTGTGTTGCCATCTGCAGAGATTTTTGAGCCCAAGAATATAGAAGCTGCTGCTGCTTCCATTTCTTCTCCCTCTATTTGCCAGGAAGTGATGGAACCAGTTGCCAGTATCTTAGGGTTTTTTGGTGTTAAGTTTCAAACTAATTTTTACAGTCTCCTTTTGTCTCCTTTTATCAAGAGGCTTCTTAATTCCTTTTCACTTTCTGCCATCAGAATGTTACCATCTACATGTGAGGTTGCTGATATTTTTCCTGGCAACCTTAGTTCCAGTTTTTGATTTATCTAGCCTGGAATTTTACTTAATGTACTCTGCATATAAGTTAAATTAAAGGGTGATGATATACAATCTTTTTGTACTCCTTTTCCAATTTTAAACCAAACAGTTATTACTTGCTCAGTGATAACTACTGCTTCTTGACCCACATACAGGTTCCTCAAAAGAAAAGTAAGATGGTCTAGCACTCCCATTTCTTTAAGGACTTGCCAAATTTTGTTGTGATCCACACAGTCAAAGGCCTTAGTTTAGTCAATAAAGCAGAAGTAGATGTTTTTCTGGAAATCTCTTGCCTTCTCCATAATCCAGCCAATGTTGGCAATTTGGTCTCGTGTTGCTCTGCCTCTTCAAAAACCAGTTTGCTTTTATGGTAATTTTTGGTTCAAAGATTGCTGAAGACCAGCTTGAAGACTCTTAAGCATAAACTTGCTGACACATGAGATGAGCACAATTGTTCAGTAATTTGAACATTCCTTGGCCTTGCCCTTCCCCTTCTTTAGGATTGGGATGTAAACTGATCTTTACCAATCCAGTGACCAATGTTGATTTTTCCAAATTTACTCAAATATTGAGTGCAGCACTTTCACAGCACTGTCTTTTAGGATTTTAAATAGGAGAGCTCAGCTAGAATTCTGTCACCTCCACCATCCTTACTGTTAACAGTGCTTTCCAGCTCCCACTTGACTACATTCTCCATGATGTCTGGCTCTAGATCAGTACTATACTTTTGTAGTTATTAGTGATGTTAAGATCTTTCTTGCATAGTTCTTTCATATTTTCTTGCCACCTTTTTTTGATATCTTCTCCTTCTGTTAAGTCCCAACCATTTTTGTCTTTTATCATGCCAGTTTTTTCATGAAAAATTTCCTTGATATCTCTAATTTTCTTGATGAAATCTTGTCTTTCTCATGCTGTAGTTTTTTCTGTTTGCATTGTTCATTTAAGAAAATCTTATCTCTCCTTGATATTTTTGGCATTTCTGCATTCATTTGGATATATTTTTCTCTTTCTCCTTTCCCTTTCCCTTTCATTCTTTCATCAGTTATTTGCAAAGCCTTGTTAGACAGCCATTTTGCTTTCTTGCCCTTCTTTTTATTGGGAATTTTTTTTGTTGCTGCCACCAGTACAATATTGCAAATTTCTGTCCACAGTTCTTCAAGCACTCTACCAGATCTAATCCCTTAAGTTTATTCATCACTTCCACTTCATAGACAAAAGGGATGCTATTTAGGTCATACGTAGATAGTCTGATGGTTTTCCCTATTTTCTTAAATTTAAGTCTGAATTTTGCAATAAGAATCTCATAATCTGAGCTACAGTCAGCTCCAGGTTTTGTTTTAACTGATTATACAGAGCTTTTCCACCTTTGGCTGCAAGGTATACAATCAATTTGATTTTTTATATTGACCATCTGGTGATGTCCATGGGTAGAGTCACCTTATTGGTTATTGAAAAAGAATTTTTACTATGACCAGCAAGATATTTTGACACAACTATTAGTCTCTTCCCTTTTTCATTTTGTACTCCAAGGCCAAACTTGCCTGTTATTCCATTTCTTTTTTGGTTTCCTAATTTCGCATTCCAATATCCTATGATGTGACATCTTTTTCATCTGTGTGTGTATGTTTGTGTGTGTGTGTGTGTGTTACTTGTAGATAATGCTGTAGATCTTTATAGAAGTGGTCAGCTTTGGTCTCTTTGGCCTCAGGGGTTGGAGCATAGACTTGTATTAGTTTGTCTTGGATTCAAACAGATATCATTTTGTCATTTTTGAACTTCTACCCCAGTACTGCTTTTATCACTCTTTTATTGACTGTGAGGGCTACTCCATTTCTTCTAAGGGATTCTGGCCCACAGTAGCATATATAACAATTACCTGAACAAAATTCACCCATTTCCATCCATTTAAGTTCACTGACACCCAAGATATCAATGTTTAATCATTATATCTCCTATTTGACCATATCCAGGTTACCTCAGTTCAGATCTTAACATTCCAGGTTCCTGTACAATACTAAACTTTTATTTTATCACCAGATGTATGTACAGCTGACCTTCCTTTCAGCTTCTGCCCAGCCTCTTCCCTAGTACTGGAGCAACTTGGCTGCTGTTTCCCAATAATATGGTAGACAGTTTCTGACCTGAGGGCTCATTTCTGCTGTCAAATCACTTATTATTTTAATGCTGTCCATAGGGTTTTCTTGGCAAAGATACTGGAGTGGTCTGCCATTTTCATCTGCAGTGGATCACCTTTTGTCATCACTATAACCTGTCTGTCTTGGGCAACCCTATGCAACATAACTCATAGTTTCATTGAGCTATGTAAGTCCTTCTGCCATGCCTCCCTCACTCAAAACAAAGTCAAGTTCAAGTCATGTCATCAGTTCTCTGAAGGCATGGTCTTTGGCAACAAAGGATGAACACAACATCTGTGAGTCCCCCTGAACGGGGACCTAGTTAGCTGGGTAACTAAGCTCCTTCTCTCCAGTCTGTCTCCCCCTCCCCTTCCTTCTCCTCTCCAAAGGAAGATAAATTTGGATGGCCAGAAAAAGCCCAGTTAACGTGAGTTTACTGGCTAGATTCCCTTCCTTTTTCTTTCCTTTCATTTTACCTTTTCCCATCCCTCCCCTTCCCTCCCCTCCGCTCCCTTTCCTTCCCTTCCCTTAAACCTATTGTACTCAGATGTTCTTACACTGGAAGAGACTAGGCCCCTACCTAAGGGCTCTCTTCTGGACCTTCTGGGCTTCAGAGTGATTATCAATAGTAACTGTTGCTCTTTCCCTCCCAGCCTGATGTCATTTTTTTCTATGCCTCATTAAAGGGGCCATCCCCTGGCTACTTGTTAAAGAGGCCTATTCACTGAATGGGTGTTACCCCACCCCAAGTGAGTTCCTGAATAGACCTTGGCCTAAAGGGGCCAAAGTCTCCCATTGCATCCTGGGTCATCTCCAGTCATTCTGATGAATATCTGGTCACTGGATTCGGATGACTCTGGAGGAAAAGTGAGGCTGGTGATCTTGCACAGAACTCCCTCACTCAAAATGAAGTCAAGTGCAAGTCATGTCATCATTTCTTTGACAGCATGGTCTTCTTCAGCAACGAAGGACGGACATAAGCTGGGTAGTGATCCAGGATCACCAATGTAGAGATGGTAATTAAATCCATGGAAGCTGATGAGATCACCAAGTGAAGTAAGAGAATAGGTCCCAAGATAGCACTCTGAGGAATATCTATAGTTATAAAGTATGATGTGGAGGAAGATCCAACAGAGGAGACTGAAAAGGGACAGTCAGGTAAGAGAAGAGCCAGGAGAGAGTGATGCCTTGAAAACTTAAAAGAGAGCATCGAGGAGGAGAGAGTGAACAACAGTGTAAAACATTACAGAAAGGTTAAGAAAGGTGAGGATTGAGAAAAGACCATTGGATTTGTCAAAGAATAGATAACTGGTAACTTAGGAGTGAGCATTCTGGTGGAATGATAAGTTCAAAAGCCAAATTGTAAGGAATTAAAAAGTGAGAAGAGAGAAAATGGACACACCTATTGAAGGAATTTAACCACCAAGGACAGAAGAGATATAGGACTATAGTCAGTGGGCATGGAAGGATTCAATGATGTTTTTTTTAAGATGGAGGAGATATGGACATATTTGAGGGCAGAAGGAGTCAATAGAGAGGGAGAGATTGAAAATGAACAAGTGAAGATGACAGAGGGTAATCTGTTGGAGGAGATAGGATGGAATGAGACTACTTGAACAAGGAAAGGATTTAGCCTTAGTATAAGGGATAAGGCCACTTCATCATGTGAGACAGAAGTGAAAGAGGAGAGAGTGGCAAAAGACATCTGAGTGATGGAAGATTATAATAAAATGGAATGAAATGAAATTCTGGAACCCCATGATCCTTTTGGCACGTGAGTGACTTGATAGCAACATAACTGCAGATCTTGGAGCAAAACATTTTCTGTTTCTTTTATTTTGATCATGCTGTAGATCATTAGGTCCATCCATAATAAAAGGATGAGGGAAAGAAAGACATATTATGGGAAATTATAGTCAATAGCACACAAGGTACTGATATGGGGGGAAAACTGAGCAAGTAACATGATTTACCTTATATTTAGGGCTAAGATGCTTTCTAGCTTAGGATGTTGGGAAACCTTTTCAAAAAGTTCTCTCTACCAATGAAAGATTTATTCCCTTGAACTAAGTGGCATCTCTCTTGGTTATTTGGGAGAAATTTAAGGTTAAAATGACAGAAAACATAGGAATGAAGATGGAATTTCACTCATAGTAAGTAAAAACAATCATCAAAGCTATTTGGTTCTGGTTTTAAAAAAAGTCAATCAGGAAAAGTTAAATTCAAGGCATCCATTTTTTTTTGTAATCAATCAACTATTTATTAAGCACCTTTACATGACAGATCTTTCACCCCTTCCCAACCTTCTGTCTCAAAGAGTGAGGATGCTATCTATGCCTCTCACACTCAGTCTTTTATATAAATCACAATATAAGTCAATCCAATATTTATCATGTGGAGAAAAGAGAAGACTCTGTAATGACCCCAAGCCCTCCACTACCAGGGGAAAGACAGGAATAAAATGCCTATGGCCCCTAAGGGCATAAGCAGCCTTAAGAAAGAAGTCTCCCATTTTCCTGGCCTTTTTGAAACACTCAGGGAATCATTTGAATCTCCCAATTTTAGGGTGGAGTGAGAAGAAAGAGAATGGTAATGGAAGATCAAATATTACTCTCTCACAGGACTTGGGAGAGGTCTTCCCACACCGAGAGCCTCCCCTACCATACCCCATTTTGGAAAACAAAGTGAGCAACAGACCAAGATCAGAGGTTTCTCCAGCCATAGGCTGCCCACAGGTAGCAGACAGGAACAGGAAACAGTCACAAGAAACCCCAGCCAACCCATCACCTTAGAGACAGATCATTGGGGGCTATGACTGGGAGCAGATACGGGCAGCTGGAGGGCTTTCATCCATGCTGGAATCCAAGCCTGGAGCTGTCCCCTGGCAGGGAGACATGTTTTGGCAGGCCAAAGGAGAACCAAGGGGTCAATACGTACCAATGACTGAGAAGTAGGGCTGTTCTTCCCCAAGTCAAGACCAGAAGAAACCCCAAGGGGAGACGCTGAGGTCAAGGGTGGTCATACAGGGAGTCACTTCACTGAAGCTGGGCTCAGTTCAATCTTCCAAAGTGCACTCTCCAGTCTTTGGCCGGCCAGGGTTCTCAGCTGCTCACACATTAAAGAGCAGATTGTCCACTTTTCTCTTTTAGGGCCATGGCCATACTTTTCCTTTGAAATATGTGGACAATTTAGCACCTGCTTTCCAAGGGGTTTGGAGGTTGGGGGCTCTGTGTATAGGCACATCTACATTTGCTTCCTTCTCCTGATTTTATGGGAACATTTACAATAGATAAGAGACTCTACACAAAACATCTTCCATGGGAGAAGAGAACCGGATGGGGGGCCAGTCCCTCTGACTTGGGGTTCCTACTTGTCCACCCACTCCATTCTCTCATAGGAGACCCCTCCTCTAAGGTCTAAAAACACCCCCAAGACAGGAGAAGGGAGATGCACTCACATGGCAGTCTTTCGTTAGTCCTTACAATGAGGCTGATGCCTCTTTCTAGGCAGTAATGAGAGAAATTCCAGGAGACCTGGGCCTAGATCCCAATTGTGACAAATATTGGCCAACTGACCTGTCACCACTTCCAAGTCTCAATTTCTTCACCTATAAAATGGGAATAATAACGCTTTGCACACCTGCACAAGGTGGTTGTGAGGGAGAAAATCTGTAAACTATGAAACACTATAGAAATGGGTGTAATGATGAAGAGGTACAAACCCAAGCTAAGACCTTTTCCCCTTGGATTGGGAGGGCTTTTGTCACATTTGTCTGAAGGGCGTGCAAAGTCTGGCCTTTGGGGAGGCTCCTTGGATTGAAATGGACGGAACGAGAATAATTCACAGGCAAGAATCAATTAGGAATTTCGAGAGCATCTTTATTAGCCAGGCTGGTGGCTGCCTCATGGACAAACCCAGAGGAGACAGCCCCGAATTAAGGTGGGTATGTGCAATTTAAGCATTTTGGTGCTACTCGGTACAGCCTTGCAGTTTCCACAATAAACATAGTTCTGACAGGGCCTGGAAAGAGGCATCAGCCTCATTATAAGGACTAGCCAAAGACTGCCATGTGAGTGCATCTCCCTTCTCCTGTCTTGGGGGTGTGTTTAGACCTTAGAGGAGAGGTCTCCTATGAGAGAATGGAGTGGGTGGACAAGTAGGAACCCCAAGCCAGAGGGACTGGCCCCTCATCTGGTTCTCTTCTCCTATGGAGGATGTTTTGCGTAGAGTCTCTTATCTATTGTAAATGTTCCCATAAAACAGGAGGGGGAGGCTTACTGTTAGGTAAGAGCCCCCAAACAGAAGGTGGTTGTCAGGGTACCACTAGGCAAAGGACCCCAAGAGAAAAGAGGTGCCAGGAAAGGGACCCAAAAAGACAATGGTTGACACTCAACAAAAAGGTGGTTGTCAGGAAGAGGGGTACCCAGCAGAAGGTAGTTGCCTGGCAAAGGGGTCTAACATTAGGGGGGCACAGGTTGTTGCCATGCAAAAGGACTCAACAGAAAATGGCTGTTAACAATTCATCAGGTATTTCACAACCCAAGGGGGGAATAATATTTTGACAGGGGCCCAACAAAAGCCTGTTGCTGGGCAATTTATCCAACCCTGCCCAGCAACCTAACAGATATCTGTCAACCTAGGGGCCCAGGGAGGAATAATGTCCACTTCAGGATTACCCTGCCATTTCTCTGAGGCCAGATACTCCCAATCTTCTATTTAGCATTCTTTTGATATTCCTCCCTTTGATCCTTTTACCAGCCACTCCCATCAAGATCTTCCCTAGAGTCTATCTGTATTCACCCCAGGGTACTAGTCATTTCCATACTGCCCCATCAAGACCATTCTTGGGACCCCAGACTATGTGGTGACACCTGGATTCTCCCCTCAGTCTTTTTCTGTATTTAAATTCCATCTCACCTGCATGAAGGCACTCAGATTCGAGATTCTATCCGGCCTGCTTGTGAATACCAGCGTTACAAATGCTTAGGATCCTTAAGAGTCAACCCAGTATGGTGAATCTTTAATAAACTTTGTTTTTCTTTGGCTTTAAGAAGGTTTGTGTCGAATTCATTTGAGCAGGACCCGGCGTATCTGTATTTTGGGGTCTCTAGCACTCCTGAACTTTGTCAATGATACAGGAACTACTGATCTCAGCTGGTCAGCTGGTTGACTTCTAGATTCATCTACTGTGGCTCCCACTCTCCCTAGGTGCCAGCATTCTCCAGTTCCCCACTAATGATTCTGCCCTGCACAGACCAGATCTGTCTACCATCATATCCTCTCCTGTTCACCCCCCGGAATGTTCTTCCCTTCTCTCCAACTCCCCCTCCCCCAGTCCCACCCCAAGGTCTCTGACCATCTCTGCGTCCTTCTCAATCTCTTTGGGGATCACTGCCTCTGGGCCTTCTTCATCTCCAGCCCCTTCACCCACATGTAGGCTGAGGAACTGCCCAGCACCATTGTGTTGCTTGTCTACCAGAGGAAGCTTTTGGTCTCCTCAGAGCAGAGTATGATCAGGACTGTCTGGGAACAAGCTTTGGCTGTGTGCAACACATTGTGGTTCAGGAGGCTGGTGAATTTGATCTGCAGTCGATAGCAAAGCCAAAGAGCCTGCCTAGGGTCATCATGCCCCAGAAGTGGGTGCTGTCCAGCTTTTTGAAGGTGGCCAGGGTCTGCAGCTCCCCAAAGAGCAGCAGCAGGGGGAGGAAGAGGATGCAGGCATTAACGTTGTTATAGAAGGTCAGCCGACAAATGCTGCCATCCATCTCCAGCAGCGTTTTCTTGATGTAGATGGCATTGGGGGAGACATAGAGGCTGGGCAGCACCCCAAACAGGGTATCTACCCACAATAGGGTGCCTTCATTTCCTTCTTGGTCCACACCAAGCCAAAAGCCACCAAAGATGATGCCTTAGGTGAACAGGGCATAGAAGGAGGTGATCTGCTTGAGAAGCAGGTAGAAAAGTATTGAAGACTGTAGTGAGTGAGTTGCCCACATTGTAGAAGGCCACCCTGACATGCTTGAGACAGAGGTTGTTGAAGGTGATCATGTTAATGAATACTATGGACAGGGGCAGGATGCTCTGAGAGACCTTCATGTCCATCTGCACAGAGGGTAAGTTCATGGTGCTCAGCCAACAGGTAGCCAGCAGGCTGAGGGCCTTGCGGAGCAGGATAGTGACCAGGTACTGGTAGAAGGTAACAAAGAGTGGGATGTCCAGGAGTAGTGAGGGGCTGTCCAGCAGGTATTTGTTCAGGAAGACCATTGAGATGGAGATGACACAGTAAATGTTCACCAACAGCAGTCCCCTCAGAAGAAATGACTTCTCATGCCCTGGCTCTCTCTCCACTGGTACCTCCAAGACCCTTTTAAGGGTCCTCAGGATCCTGGAATACTTCAGAAGCATCTTGCCTGGTCTGAGTGCCAGCCCATAGCACCCCAAACAGACCTCAAGGCACTCAATGTTTGATAAAAGATGATGTAGTGGGAGTTTGAGAATTGATTGGCCTCCTGGAATTTGTAGTTTAGATTTTCTCTCAGTCCAGAGAGAAATTTAAACTACTTCAGTCTTTGATGTGGAAAACATACTTGAGTCCCCCCAGAAACTGTTAAAAAGACACACACCATCTATGAGACATGGACCAAGAGGAAGGAGTAGAAACTACAGCAACAGTCAGGGGAGATGGTGTCCTTGGCTCTACTCAGGATTTGCAGAAATGAGTCAGAAAGAATTGGCAGCCAGAAGCTACCAGTTGTATTTGCCTTTCCCAGGACTGAAGGAAATTTTAAAAAGAAAAAGAATCTACTCTTTTCCCTTTCCCCTTCCCATACCTATCCAGTAACAGACTTTGTAATAAACTCTGCTTGTTCCTTTTACCTAAATGTTTCCTGCCTTGATTTGTGCCTCAAGCACAAAGAAACCAGGGGTTAGCTAAAGAGAGAAACAAAAATTTAATTAGGTTATTCCCCAATTGATGAGTGGTCAAAGGATAACAGGCAGTTTTTCAAAGAAGAAATTAAAATTATATCTAGTCATACGTATCAAAAAATACTCTCAATCATTGTTGATTACAGAAATGCAAATTGAAACAATTTTGAGATATTGTCTTACACCTATCAGATTGGATGAAATGATAGAAGGGGAAAGTGACAAATGTTGGAGAATAGGTGGGAAAATTGGGACACTAATACATTGTTAGTGGAATTGTGAACTGATCTAACCATTCTGGAGAGCAACCTGGAATTATGTCCAAAGAGTTATGAAACCGTGTAAACCCTTTGACCCCTCAAGGGGAAAAGGGAAAAGAACTCATATGTTCTAAAATATTTTTAGCAAGCTCTCTTTTTGGTGGCAAAGAACTGGAAACTGAGAGGATGTGGTGTATGATTGTGATGAAATACTGCTGTGCTATAAGAAATGATGAACTTGTTAATTTGAGAAAAATCTGGATAAACTTGCACAAAATAATGAAAAATGAAATGAGCAGAACCAGGGCAACACTGTGTACAGTAAAAACAGTATCATTCTAAGAATAACTGTGAATGCCTGGTCATTTTAAGTATTATAAATACTCACATTAATGGATGACCTATGAAGGAAGATGCTATCCACATTCAGAGAAGGAAATAAGAAGCAGAAGTTATATGTATTATGATTTTACATGCATATACATACAGACATATACACACAGAAATATATAGACAAAGATGTATATCTGTATATACATACAGAGAGACAGACGAAAAAGGACATTTCTGTGTCTAGTAGTGACCTTCTCTAGTGCAGGATGGGAAGGGAGGGAGATAAAAAGTGCACAGTAGGGAACAAAAGACAAGTCAGAAAGAAGAACAAAAGAGCAGAGTAGCTCTTTTTAAATGATGTGTAATATTTACTACATAGTTATTTGGGTTTTTAAAGTAAACAATGTGAAATGAGATTCATGATTTTATATTGAATCCTTTTTTTGTGTGTTGTGCTATGTACATGAAAATGATTTGGATTTCTTTTTGTATTTAAGTTCAAAATGAATTTTAATTTTTTTAAAAAAAATTAGGCCAGAGAGCTAAACCAAATTGTCTGAATGTTAATATTTTTTCCTAAAATAGCTCCTAACTATTTTATTACACTTTTCTTCTGATGTAAACTCTATAAAATTGAGAGACTGCATAGACTTAAGGGTTATTATTTTGCCAATAAGTTAAAAAAGCAAATTTATTGTTATATATATATATTGTTATTGTTATAACAGGGAAAGGCTAATTAAATCTCCAGAGAAAATGGCGTAGACAGGAGTGGTGATGAGAGAAAAAATCCCACCCTATACTAGAACATATAATAGAATATAATATATAATATATAATAGAATATAATAGAACTATACTAGAACATATAATAGAATATAATATATAATAGAATATATAATAGAATATAATAGAACAGGGTCAATCAAGCCAGACATAAGAATCCCTGAGGGCAGCACACACTGACTTAGGGAACAACATATTAACATTATATTTTGTTGCATTTGCTTATTTTGTTAAATATTTTCCAATTTCATTTAAATCTGATTCAGGAGTGTCATGGGCCACATGTTTGACACTTCCACCCTAGACTCCCCAATAGGGAGAGAACAGGAAAGTCCTGGGAAGGATTTAATTCTTCCTTTACCCCTCAGGAAGGAAGGAGCAAAGTTCCACCCTCAACTGCAACAACTACCACTGTTACAACGAGTGGGGACTTCATCTGGAATAATTTAGAGGTCTTTTTACCATTTATGAGCATCTATTAGGGAAATTCTCCATTTAATCCTCTCATTATCAAATAACTTAATTTCAGGGATTCAATTTAGAAAATAGCATTTTCTTCTTTTATTTTAGACTACAATTAAACAGACTTCTTTTCCTCAGTGTCTTTCCTTATAAGTCAGACTAGTTTCTTTGAAAGTGAGTTCATATTTGAACTCTCAAGTACTCATATCAGTTATATCACTATACTCATTCATTCAAGATCATCCAGCTACTTTAGTTATTAGAATGCACATGACTCAAAAGTGTTCATTTTTTTCTTTTTTGTTTTTAATTAGACCTAGACTGGCTTGCCTTATGGTGATAGCGCTATTGAGTTCCACAGGATCAGCCTTGCCCATTGACCTGGAAACTCCATATTGTTCCTTCTTAATAATTCCTTTGGGGAGTCCCAAACACATTCAGAGCTTACCTGATTCTGTTTTCTTTCTTTTTGAACTGAGTCTGCTTGTTCTAATGAGGGATGAGTTTGGACCTCCAATTGGAATTCCCTTACAGGGATACCTAGACAAATTTGGGGTGCCTTCTGTTGTTTCTGGGATCCAGAGGAATTTTATGGTTTTAAACTTGGTGTGTGGACATGGGCCAGAACAGGAGCACTGAGATAGTGGAAGATGGAGAAGGTAATTTCCCAGACACCCCCTACCCAATAAAAGTTTGTTGGAGCACTCGGTACCTATCCAAGTGTTACTATACAAGTGCTAAACCAAATCAATTTGCTTTATCACCTGACAGTGAAGTCTTGGAAGTCTACCTGCCACGACAAACCCAGGAATTATATGATCTCAATTACAAAACACTTTTCATATAAATGCAGATCTAAACAACTGGAGAAATGTTAATTTTTCATGGGCAAATCAAGTCAATATAATAAAAAATTACAACTCTACTTAAATTAATTTACCTATTCACTGTCATACCAAACTACAAAAAAAATTTCATAGAGTTAGAAAAAAATAATTTTTTTCTGGAGGCACAAAAGGTCAAGAATATTAAGGGAATTAATGGGGGAAAGGGAGTGAAGGAAGGCAGCATAAAATTTCGAACTACATTACAAAGCAGCAATCGTGAAAACAGTCTGGTATTTATTAAGAAATAGAGTAGTTGGATCAGTAAATCATATAGATTGGCTACATAATACATACTAGTAAATGACCATAGTAATCTTGTATTTGATAAACCCAAAGATTCAAGCTCTGGGAACAACTCACTATTTGACAAAAATGACTGGGAAAATGGAAAGCAGAAACTAGAGATAGACCAATGTTTCACACCATATACCAAAATAAAGTCAAAATAGGTACATGATTTAGACACAAAGGCTAATATCATAAACAAATTAGGGGAGCACAGAAAATTAATAAGAGGAGAATTTTATAACCTAGCAAAAGATAGAGAGTATTATGTAAAATGGATAATTTTAATTACATTAAATTAAAAAGGTTTTGCCTAGACATAACCAAAGCAACTAAAATTAGAAGAAAAGCAGGAAATGGAGTGGTGGTGGAAATTTTCAGAGTATGTTTCTCTGGTAAAGGTTTCATTTCTCAAATATGTAGGTAACTGAGTCAAATTTATAAAAATATGAGTCATCCCCTAATTGACAGATGGTCAAAGGACATGAACAGGCTTTCAGAAGAAGAAATCAAAGCTATCTATAATTAGATGGAAAATGCTCTAAATCATTATTGATTAAAGGAATGCAAATTAAAACAACTCTGAGATACCACCTATCAGATTGCCTAATGTGACAGAAAAAGGAAATGGCTAATGTCAGAGGGGATATGGAAATATTACTGCTCCAACCATTCTGGAAAGCAATTTGAACTATGACTAAAGGGTTATAAAACTGTGCATACCCTTTGATCCTGCAATACCACTACAGGTCTGTATCCCAAAGGGATGAAAGAAAAAAGAAAAAACCCTGTAAGTACAAAAATATTTACAACAGCTTTTTTGTGGTAGAAAAGAATTGGAAATTAAAGGTATGTTCATTAACTGGGGATTAGCTGAACTAACTATGGTATACGATTTTGATGGAACACTATTTTACTGTAAGAAATGAGCAAGATGCTTTCAGAAGATGGTGCAGGAGCGAAGTGAGAATGATGAACTGACATGAACTGATGTAGAATGAAGTGAGCATTAGCAGGAGAACATTCAACACAGTAAAAACAATTTTATATAACGATCAACTGAGTGACTTGACTTCTAACCAATGCAATGATCCAAGACAATTACAAAGGGCTTATGGTGAAAAATAGAGAACTGATGGAGACCGAGCGCAAATTGAAGCATAATTTTTTCACTTTTTTGTACCATGGCTAATATGAAAACAAATACTGCATGATTTCACATGGACAGCGGAGATCATATTTCTTGCCTACTCAATACGTGAGAAAGGGGTAGAAGGGAGAATGAGAATTTAGAACTTAATGTTGTTGTTTTTTAATGAATGTTATAAATAAGTGTTACTTTGAATAAAAGCAATGAAAGAGAGGCTTGTATTTTTTCCTAGAAATTATAGGGAGCTATGGAAGCTGATTAAGCAGACAGGTAACATGATCAGATCTGTGCTTTAGGCTTTGGTAGTCACATGGAATATGGGTCAAAGACCTGAGGTCAGGAGACCCATTAGAGGGCTGTTGTAGTTAGGTAGAAGTTTTAGCTCAGATGATGTCATCTCTGGGGAGCCTAAGTGCCACCTGCCCCCCATCTCCACCCCTTCCACCATCCTTGGCGTTGTCTCTTTTTCCTTAAATATCCCCAAAGCGTTCAGCCTGATCTTTCCTCCAGTCACACCCTGACATACATATTCAGCATTACCTGTGCACATGTTATTCCTGTACCTCAGTAAAATGTAAGCCCTTTGAAATCAGTACTGTGTTTTAGTCATCTTCAAGCATAATGCCTTACACATAGTAAGTGATTAATCAATGTGTGTGTGTTTAATTAAATGGAGATGGAGAATGGAGGTTTTGTTCACTTCATAATTTTTCCTAGTTCTAATCTTGAATGAATGGTTTTGACCAAGCCTTTCCCTCTATCCTGTCCTCCTCCTCTCTTTTCTATCTCCTGCACTGGGGTTTGATAAGGCCCAAGACATTTTATCTAGTGTCAGACAGTTGGTCTCCCCTGATCAATCAGTAGCGTCCCATCATGGTCACATGACCACTATGTGGTCACTGTGATAGTCTCAGGACACAACATTGCAACAGACCCATAAAGACAATCTTAACAACCCTATTGAGGCTGCAGTGGCCTTTCTGAGAACTCCAGGGCTATGTTTCCCTGGCCCCACCCTTCCCTAAGGATTTGGATTATTTAAATATTATTTAAATGCATGGTCTTTTTTTTTTTAATCACTTAAAAGGATCAAAGAATGTAAAATTATCAAGAACATGGTCTCCTTAATCTGAGAGCTACTTTATTATCCTGAATACATCTTTTCTCCTAATTTTCTCATTAGTTAAAACTAAGTCTGAGTATCTAGGGCTACCTCTCCTATCACCAAACATTAGCCGAACGGTGGAGAATGCTTGTATGTGCTCAGCTCTGAATATAGCCTGAAAGGACACAGAGAATTATAAGCAGAGCTAGACTTGAACACACAAATGACCAGTTTTCAATACATTGGGTAGTGTGACTTGGTGGATGGTGATGTATTTGGAATCAAGAAAACTGTCGTTCAAATTCTTTCTCAGACACTTACATTCAGTTACTCTGAATCTGTTTGTTCATCTGGAAAATGAGAGGACTGAATTGATTTTAAGTATTTTTATTTTGGTGTTTAATTGGCTTTTTAATTTGTTGGTTTTCTAGAGTTTTTTGTTAATTGCATGATTAATTCATTGATTTATTTTTTCTCTAGTTTAGTGAGGAAAATATTTAGAGATATACATTTTCCCCTAAGGACTATTTTGACTGTATCCCAGAAATTTTGAACAATATATGTCAAGTATTTCTATTAATTCATTGTTTATGGTGTCTTTCAGCATGATGGAGTTTATCTTCTTTAACCGTGGTAACTTTTGCCATTGACTTGTCTGAGATAATGAATATGCTTTTTCTGAGTTCAGCTGAAGAATAATAGTTTTTATTGTTGTTCTGGTTTCATATCTTAACTGTGTATTTCTTTTTAAAATAACATACTTTTGGATGATGTTTCTAATAAATTCTGTTATTTTCTTCCTTTTTATGTGTGTTTATTCCATTTATATTCGTAGTAATAATGATTAGTTTTCCATTTCCCAACAATTTATCTTATGTTTTCTTTTTCCCTCCTCCCCTGCCTCCTATCTCTCTCTTTACAAAAAAAGAGAGTGATTAAAAGAGGAGTGTGTTCAGCACTAGTACGCCAAATGACTTCATCTTTGTATGGGCCCTTCTTATTGCTCATTGAACCTGCGTTTTTATGTTTGCTCGTAACGTGTTAATATTTTAAGTTTCTACTCAGCTCTGATCTCTTTATTAGGAATACTCAGAAATCTTCTGTTTCACTAAAGGTTAATTTCTCCTCTGCAGAATTACAAAAACACTTTTGGTTTTTTTGAGTTTTTTGCTTTTTTGGGGGTTGTTTTGCTGGGTAAGTTATTTTTGGTCGTCTCTATATTTTGACTTTCAGAATGTTGTGTTTTAATCTCTCTGATCCTTTATAAGGGTGGCTAATAAATCTAGTGCAAACTTGACTATGGCTTCTTGGTATTTGAATTCTTTGTTTCTGGCTGCTTGCAATATTTTTTGTTTGACCTGGAAGTTCTAGATTTTGGCTATGACATTCCTGGGAGCTTTCATTTTTGGGTTTTTTTCAGGAGATGACCAGTGGATTCTTTCTATTTTCACTTTGCCTTCTGGTTTTAAGAGAACTAGACAATTTACTTTCTTGCTTTCTTGATATACAGGGTTTTTTATTAGTATTTTAGGGTTTCGGATTTTTAGTCATAGTAACCAGGTAATTCAGGATTTATTTTCCCAATCAGTTATTTTTCATGAATTGACTTATATTTTCTTCTCTTCCTTCCCCCAGAGTTTTGACTTTGTTTAGATACTTCTGGTTTTCTCATGGAGTCAGTAACTTCTATTTGATAAAATTCTAATTTTTATAGAATCTTTTACTTGAGCAAGATTTTATATTTATTATACTAAACTTTAAATTCTCCTTCCAAATCTTTTCTCCAGTGCTTTTTTCCCCAATTTTTTTCCTATAAAATAATTTCATTTATAATCTGAGCTCTTTTAAAAAATCTCTTGCTTTATTCATTGGCATTGGTAAACATTACCATAATTCAGCAACCTCTCCCTCACTGAAGTTCATGCTATCCAAATTTGTCCAGATCCAAGTGACTATTTTACTAAACTCTAGGATATTCTTCCTCCTTTCTCAATGAATTGAGTATATGGTTCACAGTTTATTTGTACTTGTATCCTCAGTGCCTAGTACAGTATCTGTCATATAGTGTTTAATAAATACTTGACATTGATAAGGTACTTGTTGAAGTCAAACAGCCTCAAATAGCATGACCTCCCATTTCCCCACTCTGCTCAATTCCCATACCTACTCCTTAATTCTATTTCAGTGATCCACAGAGACTGTCAAAATCTTTGATCTATTCATTACCCGTAAGAGTCCTGCTTCCATGACTGAGAACTCAGAAATTCCTTTATATGATCACAACCTCCTATCATCATATCTCTCTCTCTTTGTCTTATACTCTTTTCCTCACCATGACATGTTATCTCTCTCCTCTTTGGTATCACAGAATCACAAAACTGGTCAGTTGGGACAGTCTTCAGTGATCTTCTAATCTAACCTATTTACAAAAGGAATACCCACTGTAACATAGCAGCCAAGTGGTCATATTTTGCTAGGCCATCACTCCTGCTTTGTCTGCCTTCTTCTGTCTCAGTCTCAACCTTTTGGGGACCCTGTTGGACTCTAAACCATCTCTACTCTTGAATGGTTTACTCCCTTTTACATTCAAAGATTGGATCTTGCCAAAACTTGATCCTGGATTTATTTCCTCAAACCACTTCCTTCACTCCTACTCAGCTGCTGCAAGCTGGAGAAAGTCATGCAACTGTACTGACTAGGTCTACTACAAATCTATATTATCAGATCTCAACTGTATAATCACCAAAAAACAATCCTTTTAATCCTTCATACTCTTCTATCCCCTTCTCCCATAATGGCTGTTCCAAAAGTTTCTTTTTTTTTTCTAGGCTTCCACAATACCTACTTCCCCTACTCTCTTAGCTGAGCCCCTCAGTTACTGAAAAATAACAAAACCGTTCACCAAGAGATCCCCACTTTCTCTTCTCCCCACCTACCAACCCTTCCTTACCTCCCAACTCCTTTACATAATACCCTATCATACCCTCTTTTATTCCAGTTTCTGTTAAAAAGGTGTCCCTTTTCATCAAGGCCCCCCTCTACATGTGCCTTTGATCCCATCCCATCCCATCTTATCCATTAGATTACTCCCAATCTTCATCATCATCATCATCATCACTCTATTTTTCACTCTGTTTCTATCTACTGGTTCCTTTCCTGCTGACCACAAATATATCCAAGTTACCCTGATCCTTAGAAGTAAAAAACTCACTAGATCATCATCCCTGATAACTATCACTATTTCTCTACTCTTTTTCTTAGAAAATCTTAAAAAAGCAATCTTTACACAGTGCCCGTTTTCTTTCCCTCTTTTCATAGTACACTGCAATACGATTTCTGATCTCTTCATTCCTCTGACCTTGCTCCCTTCAAAGTTACCAACGATCTCTCAATTGATAAATCAAATTTCCTCTTCTCTGTCCTTATTCTTTTTGACCTCTGACATTTGATACTGTTGATCATCTCCTCCTGGATACTCTCTCTTCTCTGGGTTTTCAAGATACTTCTCTCCCCTGGTTCTCCTTCCACCTAATCCTTCCTCATGTCTCCTTTCAGATTCATCATCCATGTCATGTCCGCTACTGTGAGTAAATCTCAAACTCTCTTTTCTCTATATACTCTCTTAATTGTCCACCTTATCAGCTCCCATAGGTTCAATGACTACTTCTGTGCAGATCTTTATATCGGGTCCTAGTCTCTCTGCTGAGTTCCAGTAATGGATCATCAAATACCTGTTGGATGCTTATAACAGGTTATCTCAATGTGAATGTCTAAAACAGAACTTCTCTGCATCCATTTCTCCTCCAAACTTCACTATTATTGTAAAGATTACTATCATCCTTCCAGGTACCTAAGTTCACAACCTTGGTATCATCGCACATACCCAATTATATTGCCAAATCTTGACATTTCTATATTCACATTTTCACCAACATCTTAATTCAAGTCTTCATTACTGGAATATTGCAATACCTCCTATGTGGATTCCAAGTCTCTCCCCACTGTTACCAAAGTGATCTTCCTGAAGCGTAGATCTGATCATGCCATTCCTCTAAATAAACTCCGTTCTTGTTTTTATTCTTATACTTTAGTCATTTCCAGTCATGAGGTTTTCTTGGCAGAGATGGTTTTAGAGTGGTTTGCTATTTCCTTTTCCAGCTCATTTTACATATGAGGTCAACAGGGTGAAATGACTTATCCAGTGTCACACAGCTAGTGTCTAGGGCCAGGTATGAACTCAGGTGTTCCTGACTCCAGGTCCCAAACTCTTTGTGCACTGCCCTATCTAGCTGCCTTTCCTAGTACCTCTAGGATCAAATATTTATGTTTTTTAAATCTCTTTACAATCTGGCCTCAACCTACTTTTCCAGTCTTAAACTTTAGTCACCTCCTAGAACTTCTTGATCCAGCTATATTGACCTACTCAATAGGTTTTACACACACATTATTCCATATTGTCTCTATGATTTTGCACTGACCCTCCTCCATGCCAGCAGTGTACTTATCTCTGCGTTTAGAATGCCTAGTTTCCTTAAAAACAAACCAAAAAACCCTGCGGTTTCCTTCAAAACTCAGCATATCACACAGTCTACAAGAAGCCCTTCCTGATGCCTAACCTCCTCCCCCTCTTTCTAGTGCATTCCCTTGGATACATTGAGATATATATATATATATATATATATATATATGTAAAATAGTATTTTATATGTAGCACATATAAATTATATAGCTTATTAATGTTTTATATGGTTTATATATCTAAACATATATATATTTATATATAATGTATACAAGGAAATTCACTCCTACACTTATACCCATATGCATGTGTGCATATTATATATATATATGTATACATACATACATATTTGTACATGTACATGCTATCCTATTATAATACAAGTCTCTTGAAGTCAGGGATTTTTTTTTTGTCTTTTTATCCCATTGACTTTTTTTTCATTTTTATCCCTGTATCCCCAGTTTTTAGCAAAGTTCCTGACACATAGTAAGAGCCTAATAAATGCTTGCTGACTGATAAGATCTGAAACAGGTCAATAAAGTTAGAGTCTCTTGTGAATTACAATATTTTAAAAAAATGTTTTGTCTTTTTTTTACATCATTATTTCCAAAGGCTCTCTTCCTCTCTCCCCCTCTCCCCTCCTCCAAAAATGACCCTCTCTTTTAACAAATAGCGATTAAGCAAAACAAAGTGCCAAGCTGGCCACATGGGAGAGCCACACTATAGCCAGTCCACCACCTCTCTGCTAGGTCAGACGTACCTCTGAAGCCAACACTATTCCTAGCGTTGATTGGGTTTTCATTTATGACACTGCAACCTTCCAGTTTTCATCAGTGTACACAAGTCTTCGCAGGTTTCTTTTAACTCTTCATCTCTGCATTTCTTTTGGGGCAGTAAGATTCATTCCACTCCATCCATACACTTGCTTCCGCCATTTTGCTACACTTGGTGCCGCCATTTTGTCAATCAATCAATGGGTTCCCACTTTCCTTCCAGCTCTTGGATAATCCACCAAGGGCTGCTATCGGGGTGGCCTCCCCCTTTGACCTCATCGCCGCCTTCCTGGCCTTGAACCCACTCTGGACTTGGGATCTCCTTCTTCTTTCCCAGCTCCACAATTCTACGACCTATGATCCAGCACCCACTGGATGACTCCTTGAAAAACTGGACTTTGAACACTTGGCTACGAGGACTCAATTTCCTGGTGACCCTTGAGCCCCAGGGCTGGAGTAGAGGAAGGAGTCAAATCTGGAAGATCACTTTTCCTGCTTTGGACACTAAGATATCAGAGAATGGGGGAGGGGGAAGAGTCTCACCTCAGACTTGCCCAAAATCAATATGACAGCCCAACTACTTCACGGTTCTCCTCAGGATTCTTTCTATTGGCTGAAACGCGACTGGCCTCCCAACAATGAGAACTGTGATTGGTTGGAATCTGGACGGTTGCTAAGGGGATTGGTACGGACGCCGTTGGAGGCGTGCCGCAGACTTTCAAACTTAAATGAGAATGGGGAGGAAGGTAGCGGGGGGAGGGACTAGGATGGATGGAGCTCCGCAGGTAGAGGAGGGACTTAAGAAATCGCAGGAGCACATTGGCTCACCATAGACCGGGGGGAAGACCTCGAACATCCTTTCATTGTGATTAGTCGAAATAAGTGAAAGAGGGGCCGTGATGAGATAGAGCGGCACCAGAGCCTATCTTGATTGGTGAAGATTTCCTGGAAGGCGTGGCATCCGCCGCGGCTGATTGGCCTGAGGGAGAAGGTAGGCGGGGACGGAGGCCGGAGGTTTTGTTGTGAGGGTCGGTTGTCAAGCAGCGACCAATCAGGTCAGAGGATGGAGTCAGGTGGGGGCCGCGCTGGGAGCGGATCCTCCACCGTCCGAGCAGCCTCCGCCGCCGCTGCCCCCGCCGCAGGTGGAGAAGGGGGCGAGGGCTGGGGGCCGAGGGGCCGCAGTGGCAGGGAGCGGCCTGGGTCCGTGCCTCCTGGAGCCGTGGAGCCGGGGTCGGGGGCGCCGCGAGAGGCTGAGAGCGGGTGGCCTTCCCCCCGCGGCCCGGCCTAGGCTCCCGGCCCCGGCCCCGCTGCCACCAACCCCCGGCCGGGGAGAGGAACGGAAACGGCGCGCGCCGGGTGGCGGGGGAAGAATAAAGAGGGGGGACCTGAGGGGGCGGAGCCAGGGGCGCCGAAGGATGGGGAGAATGGGGGTGGAGTGGAGGGGCAGAAGGAAGGGAGATAAATTGGGTAATGGGGCGATGGAACGGAGAGGAGGAACCGGACAGAATTGGGGGGCGCAAGGGTGGGGAGAAAGGGCGGAAAGATGGGGGGCAGAAAGAAGGGAGAAGGTGGCGATGGTGATGGAGAGAACGGAGGGGACGAGATGGGGCGCCGCGGGTGGGTGGGCAGAAGGGGGAGGACGGAGGGGGAGGGGAAGAAGAAATGAGAAAGTGGAGACTGAAGACACAGCGGAAGAGGACGGGAAGGAAGGGCAGGACTGAGGGCTGCAGGGAGGTGGAGAGGACAGGAGTGACCCAGGGCGGAGGAGCATGAAGGGACAGCCAGGCGTGGTTGGGGCGCCTACGGAGAGACCATGCCGCTGAGCTGCCAAGTTTCAGGTTCACAGCCCTTTATTCCAAGTCTAATAACTAAACAGTAATTATTTCTCTTTTACCCAGGAGCCCTGAGGGTCTCCCCCTCCCAGTTTGAGGTTTTTTTTGATTCAAGGGAACATCCCTTGTGTAACTTAAAGAAGCGTAGTCATGGAATGGATGAGCGAGAATGTGTTAAGACCTTAGCCTGAAAGGACCAGGGTCTCCCATTGCATCCTGGGCCATCTCCAGTCATCCTGATGAATCTAAGGCCCCTGGACCCAGATGGCTCTGGAGGAGAAAGTGAGGCTGGTCATCTGGCACAACCTTGCTTCACTCAAACTAAAGTCAGCTGCAGATCATGTCATCATCTTGATGTCATGGCCCTCTTTGAGAAGGAAGGACGCACACATCGAACAACAACCAAGTCAACCCCTCTGGCTACTGCCCTGGGGAGAGTCAAGGGAAAGTAGTGATCTGGGAGCATGGGGCTTCCTTAGTTCTGTTATAAAGAGATATTGTCTTTTGGATTAAATTACGATTCCCTCTGAGACCTGTGAAGTAGGGGTTCCTTCTGCCCCCCCTTCAGTTCCATAATGTCTTGCTTTGAAACAATCCCCTGAAAAAGGCTGAGTGTTGGGTGGGCTGGCACAGGTTTGTCAGCCATCTTTACAATCACTTGATTCTATCGCTTGATTGGCAAGGGAGGAGGAGGGTAGTACCTCTAGTGATTTGGATTTTGTCATTGTAAAAATCAAGCCTTTCCCTGAATGGAAGGAAACAAACATTGTGTGGCTGTCTCTGTAGTCATACTGAAGACTTCATAAGAATCCACTTTTTCTGTTGCTAATCAAAATGATCATATTTAAGAGAACCCACTCTGTAGATGCCGCTGCTGAGAATCTAGACATACCTCCTCATTCCTTCCAAAGTCAAAGGTTTTATTAAGGGGACTAGATACCTGTACTGGTTGTTGTTTTTCTTGGGATCAAGAGCTTATGCCCCTACTCATGGTATGTCAGGTAAACTTAAATGGATTTTTGTTTCCCTTTCAGGTCAACATAACTGTACAATGGACCCAAACTGATTCTCCATGCTCTGGGATGTGTGCTGCTAGGCGCAAACTGCTTGCTTGGATGTTATAAAACGGGACTTAACAAAGGGCCACAAAAGAGGGAATTGTCTCCGCCTGGATGTATCAAAACTACACTCCAACTTGAGACTTGAGTCTGGGGGGGTTCTTCCCCCACCCCACTGGGAAAGTGGAGAGCTCCCTTCACAGTTCTTCCTGGTTGGTTTGGGGGTGCACGCCAAGTGAAAGGAAAGGTTGCACAAATGGCGACCCCTGTTGTCACCAAGACCGCATGGAAGCTACGTGAGTCTCCTGCCTTTCTTTTTCTCCTGCGATTTGTTAATCTCGTTAGCCACCCGTTGTCCCCTGGAGAATGGAGAGTTCCAGAGGGGACTCATGTTAGCCTCCAGCACCCTTTCTTATTGGCTTAAGGGTTTTGAGTTAGGCTGGTGGGTTGGACAGAGTAGGCTAAAGAACATGCCCTTGATGGTTTGCTACCACCTTTAGGGGAATTTTATAAAAGGAAATAATGTTTCCTTGTCAGGGTGACACCTTGGCAAAGGGTCACTGACTAGAGATGGCAGACAAGACCTGACTTCCCTCTGAGTCATTCTGCCCGACAGTTGACCTACTCCCTTTTCCCACCATGGCCAGGCTCCCAGAGTGTTGCTTCTCACTGTACGGAGCTGGGACGGTGACGAGAGGGTCGGGTTTGAGGACGAGGATCAGAGTTTGGAGGTCAGGGTTACTCGCTGCTTTTGTGAGCTTAGGTAGGTCACTCCCCTCTTGACCTCAGAGGTCTCTTCCGGCTCTCAGTCAGTGATCCTGGCCACCTCAAATCCTAGTTAAGCATCCCATGTAGCTATAAGCAGGTACCCATGTCAGAACTGTCCTGAGGTACTCAGGCCTTCTTGGTGAGACAGGAGCTGTTATGGGGCTGCCGTGTCTGAGAAATTTCTCCACGAACCTGACGTGGGCTCTGATTCTTCAGGAACCAGAGACCAAGAGAGGAGTGGCGATCTAAGCCTAGGACTCCCCCCTTTCCCACAAATGCGTGGATTGCTGCAGGACCCAGTTTCTCTGGTCTGGAAACAGCTCCTGTCTGACCTCTGCTTGACAAGCTGAGTGGTCCAGGGCTGTGGTCCAGAGGTCAGGCCTTTCCCGGTGGCCAGGATGCAGTTGGTGCTGTCAGCCCTGGCCACCCCACAGACATGATGAGCTTTTCATGTCCTTGTTCTACACAGGACAGGAGGCTCCCCTTGCCTGGGCCCAAGGCTGGGGGCTGATCCAGAGGCTGGCTTACTGCAGATGGTAGCAGGCAGGCATTGCTTCCCTTTGGGCTTGCAGCCTGTTTTCTCCTCTTGGCACTGATGGATGATATCACTGCTATTTTCAACAAGCACCTCAGCCATCATTTTTCTTGTTGATTATGTGTCTCTTGCCCTGGCCCTCCCGGATCAGAAGCCCTTCTCCATTCCCTGCTCAGTTCTGTCCCCTGCATCTGCCTGTTGATCTTTCCAGGACCTAAATGCTCTTTTCCTGATGACCATTTAATCTCGGTGCAGCATGACACCCTCCTCCACTCCTGCAGAGTCACTGCCTTGGTCTCTAGGAAGTGTGCTCTGCAGCAGCAGAAGAGGCACAAAACATCCATTCAATAACTCCATTTTACAGAAGGGAATACTGAGGCCAGGGTGGGAAGTAACTTGCCCAAGGTCACTTATTAATAGTGTCACAGCCTAGACCAGGTCCCCAGGGAGGGTTGATAGAAAGGGGCTTAGTCTGTTTGAAATACACCCTGAGAAATCCTCAGAGAGCAGAACCCTTAGGGGAGAGCTGTCCTCAGTGGGAAAGACCAGAGGCCCAGAGCACTCACAGAGGAAGAAGCCTGGAGAGAGCCCCATGACCAAGGAGAAGTTAGGTCTGGTTGTGGCTGTAGTGTCTGCTCAGAGCAGGGGCCTAGGGCTGTCACCCCTGACCTCAGGGGCTCATGACCCTGCTCCTGGTCTCTCGGCCCTCTGGTCTTCAGGTTTGGAGCTTGTAGTTACGTACCTGATAAGGCCGTTCTGCAGGGTTAATACAGTATTAGAATTACTTTGAGATTTTCAAGAGAAAGGGTAGTCTAATGTGCAGACTGCCCTGTAGACTCCCAATTGTCAGCAGCAGTTGTAGAGGACCATGGTTCATCAGCTGATGGGCCCTTCAAAGTCTGTGCCCCAGAGGCTCCTCAGAGCAATATGCCTAAATGTCCAGCCATGTTTCCAGAACAGAGTCAGCACCCCTGCCCCTCCTCCACCCCCACGAAGCCCATGCCCCATTGTGAAAGCAGAAAACTTGACACCTGATTGCTCTGCCACCTGGGAAAGGGAGGAGCCATGCATTGGGATCTAGGAAAGCCCAGAGCAGTCAGTGCTGCTGTTAAGTCCTTGGCACAGCTCAGGTCAACCATACTGACTGCCCCAGAGGATCTCTCACTCACTCCCTTGACACCTGAGACATGAACACTAAGTTCTTCTTTTTGGGTCCATGTTTTGCTTCATGTCTGGCCCTCCAGGACCGTAGAGTTGCCATATGGGAACCCTTTGCCAAATCGGGATGACCCGATGCCCACCGCAGCCTCTCACCTCCTCCTGCCCTGTGTCACCCTGACTCTGGCAGCAGAACACAGCCTCCCGTGTCCTCTCCTCCTCAAATTTGTTCCCTCTCATAGGACCTCAGTCACACCTCCAGAGGCAGCTCAGGCTCCAGCCCAGGTGGGCTCAGACATGGGCTCTGATGCTTCCTGGTCATGTGCGTGGGGTGGAGCATTTGACCTCCCTGGGCCTCAGTCAGGGTCTTTTCTATAGAATGAAGGGTTGGTCTTCCAGGCCTCTGAGGTTCCTTCCCACTCTGAATCTATGGTCCTTGAAAGGGCCTTGAAAAACTGACCAGAGGCTGGTCATTTACTATTTGGGGCCCAATTTTCTCTTCAGTAAAATAAAGGTAATAAGAATTTCTCTGCCCAGTTTGTAGGAGCATTGTGATGATCAGTAATAGTCATTGATCTAAACCTGGAGATTCTTGAGTCCAACCCCTTTATTTTACAGAAGAGGAAACTGAGGCCCAGGGAAGTCAGCAGCTTGCCTGAGGTTACACAGGCGTTAAGTGTCAGAGACTGTTTGAACCTGGGTCTTCCTCAGAGACCACACCCTAGTCACTGGGCCATTCTCCTTCCTTGAGGATGGATGTCAGAGCCCTTTGTGGACTAGGAAGGGAATCCTGCTGGTCATTTCCTCCTCTGGACTCCTGTCTGCAGACCATGTATAGCCTTAAGGAAGCTGCTGTGTTGTTGTCTAGGATGGGGCTTTCAGCCTTTTCTCAGCCCTCAATTGTAGTTCAGAGTGGTCCCCACTAAAGCCTTTCAGGTGATAGAAGGGAGCCATAGAGTTGGAGCCTGGAGACTGAGGCTGCTAGGGCTTTCAGGCTCTTAGCTGATCCTGATTGGAACCAGGCCTCGGGCAACAAGGCAGGTAGTGTCAAGGGACACAACTCCTCACCCCTCTGGGTACACTGCTTCCAGTGACCCTGTGTCTCTGTTCCATTCTGTTCCCTTTTCTAGAGGAAATTGTGGCCCATGCCAGCAATGTGTCTTCCCTGGTGTTGGGCAAGGGCTCAGGACGGCTCTTAGCAACAGGAGGAGATGATTGTCGGGTCAACCTGTGGTCAGTTAACAAGCCCAATTGCATTATGGTAAGAAGCACCAGAGTGGGGAGTGGGCAGGGTCTGGGAGGAGATGACAGAGAACCAAGCACTGGCCCCAGACCTGAGGTGCTGACTCATCTTTCCCTCAAATCCATTTACACTGCGCTACTCAGTGACTCCAAGGAGCTTGGAAGAGAGGTCCATTCTAACCTGATAGCCCACCCACCAAGGCCTAAGGAGCCCAGAGCCCTGGAGGCCCCACAGGCGGGGAGGAGTTCAAGGACCTGGGTGTGAATCCTGACTTCTGCTTATAACCTGTGTTACCTTGGAAAAGTCATTTAGCCTCTCAGGGCCTCAGTTTCCTCATCTGTAAAGTGAGAGTGTTGGGCCAGACGGCTTCTCAGATCTGTGATTCTAAGAAAGACATAGTAGGAATAAAAGGCAGAATAGACAAGCTGAAACCAATTGGCAGGAGCAGTATCTGGTTTGGGAAGGGCCTGATGAGCAAAGGATGTGGCTGCTCTGGGAGCTTCTCTGTCCCTGAAAAATAGACCCATTTTTCAGCTGATAAGAGTCAAGTTCCATTTGGGACAGGCCCTCTTGGGAGATGACACTCTTAATGGGAACTAAATCAACATGCATTCAGTCAGATGAGGAGGGAGCTGCTGTTCAGTGTTTACTTTTTAGGTGACTTGCCCCCCAGGAAACATGGGCATCTTCTTCAGATGAGCCCTGCAGGGGCAGACTGCAGCATGGTCCATTTTCAGGGACAGCTCTGATCACTCATCTCCCAGTGTGATGAGTGAGGCCAGGATGGCAGGAGACAATGATTATCTGTCAGCCCAGTTCCAGGGCTGAGAGAAGCTGCCCACCTCTGCCCCTGCCAGGACCTCAAGCCCCAATCCCCTTGATCTCTCCTGGGGTCTTTATTAAAATGGCTCTTGCCTGCTCTGACCCACGTGAGAATCTCCTCATCTCCCAAGCAGGAGCCTCTCACAGTCTCTCTGTGCTAAGCTGAGCCCCTGGGGAGCATGGCAGAACTGGACGCTGCAGTTAGGATGGTAGCAGTATCCCAGGGATCAGGTAATATCAGAGGGAACCTGCATGTCACAGCAGCATCCATCCCCCTCCATAGGCCTGCTGGCTCTGGCCATGTGCTGTGTGCTGCAAGTCTTCACTTGAGCTCAGCGTGTTGTCTTGGGAGGGGGGACACTGTGTGTGTGTGTGTGTGTGTGTGTGTGTGTGTGTGTGTGTGAGCAGAGCATGGAGAAGAGTGTCTGCCTTTGCTGATTTTGAGTAAAAGGGTCACAGGGGAGGAGAATAATGGTAGGCAAGGGCAGCACCATCAGAGCCTCTAGAATGACACTGTCACCCTTTTAGAGTTGGGGAAACTGAGGCAAAGAAAAGTGATATCCCCAGAAGTTAGCCACAAAGCTTGAGTTAGAGCTCAAGTCCCCTCATCCTCAGGCCAACACTGTTTCTGTGCAGTTTTTATGTTTCCACTGAAAAAATGAGACTCTAGCCCTTCCCTAAAAAGGGCTGCTGCTCTAGGCCAGTTGTCTTTTGTCCACAGAGCTTAACTGGCCACACGTCCCCCGTGGAAAGTGTTCGCCTCAACACCCCTGAGGAGCTCATTGTGGCTGGATCCCAGTCAGGCTCCATCCGAGTCTGGGACCTGGAAGCTGCCAAAAGTATGTTGGTTTCTTGCTTTTTCTCCATGCTTTTTGTCCTTACGTTCCCACCGAGGTTCCGTGGCCTCATGGAGCAGGAAGAGGAAAGATACTCCTCCCAGAAACCTTTCATCTTGTCATCTGTGAAGGATTCATTGACACAGTCAGTGCTTGTAGGCCTAAGGACAGGGTACTCTGCCACAGCGGGGAGAATGAATGATCAGATCCCCGAGGGAGGCCAGGGAGGCCAGGACAGCCCTACTGTGCACACGGCTCTTGGCAGCATGCTGGCAGGGCCAGGCTCAGCCACTGCTGGTCCTCCTGGTGCAGGGCCCAGCTCACTGCTCTGGGTGTGGTAGTTGTTGTCCTTGTAATCCCCATTATCATTCCTCTCATTAATTAAATTGCCCTCTCAACCCTGGAATGTCCTCTGCCCCATCTGTGCCTGCCAAAATCCCATCCAGGGTGCGGCCCAAATCTCGCTTTTCATTGTAGTCTTTGGGGATCTCTCTTTTCCCTGCCTTCTCATGATTTGATTTGTAATGCTCTTCTGAGATATCTCTTCTTACATTGCACTGTCGTTCCTCATCTCCCTGTCTTATCCCTCCTACTGACCTGTAAATGCTACAGGGATGTCATCTTGTTGATGTTTGTAAACCCCATAGTATAACTCAGTGCTTTGCACATAGTAAGTGCCCAGCAAATGTTGATTTAAGTTGAAAGGAAAAGAGAATTGAGAGGAAGAGAGAAATAAGAAAGGCAAGAAGAGAGAGATGTCTTGTGGGGGAAAATGCAAAGTGTCATCAATAATTACCACATGTTCCACAGGTAGTGGGAAAAGTCTGCAAGATAGCTTGTGATAGCTGATTAATAATAATTAACAACTAATAAATGGCCTTTGGATCTGATCAGACCGCTGGACGTGCTCTATAGTCTATTCCAATTGATTTGAAGCTTAGTCTGAAGGGGCATGGGTCTTTGCTTGGGCCCTTGAAGAAAAGGAGGGGAGAGGGCCTTGGGAGCATTGTTGCTCGGGGAAGGAGAATTTGGCAAAACTCAGTCCCATGTTTTCTGTGTCTCTATTAATCAGCATTTCTGTGGAATGTTGACCAAAATGTGCTTCCAGCCAGTAACCCAGTGGGCCCTGGGTAAGGAGCCAGGACACAGGCTTCAGACACAGGTTCCAAACGACTTTCTTTCCAGCAGTCTGCCTCCTTTCATGCCTCCATGCCCACCAAAAGTTGCCCCTGTGTGCCTTTGGCCAAGTGCCCTTTTCCATCTCTGCAATGGCAGCAGCAGAGATTGTATAGACCACAGAGCAGCTAACTATGTCGTGTTACGTTTAGAAAACCTGCTCTTGCTCAAGAATAGAGAACTGGAAGGCTTAATTCCCAACCCTTTTTGAGAAACACCCATCATATGGCAAGAATAAATAGTGATTGTAAAATACAGCATCCCAACTAACTGGTCCTGTGGGTCCACACCAAGCCATTGCATCAGCAGGGATGCTGCATGGCCCTCCTTGGAATCTCCTTACTCAGACTTCCAAGCTCACAGAGATGGGAACCCAGTTTCTGAGATGCCCTGTTAGGAAAGAGGAGCCACCGAGGTGGTTTGTGGAACCCCATTGGAGAAGTGGGGGATGGCAAACGTTGTGGGCCCCACTCATCCTCCATCAGCTGTACAGGCCCCTAACGTTCATGGGACACCGAACACAAGACCAAAGCCCAGCCCTGGATAGGGGCTCCCTGGGGATGTGGGGGTGGGGAGGAGCTAGAGGAAGCAGAGGGAGCCCAGGACCCAGAGGGTGGGGCAGAGGAGGCCTGCCTTCAGACACTGTGTCGTCCGGACTCCTTGGGAAGCCTGAGTTTTACTCTCAGCTTCTTCATCTGCAAAATGGGGATGCACAAGGCTGAGAATCAGAGGAGAGAATGCACACTAGAAGCAGAATTGGGATGAGAAGCACAGTTTGTTCTGCGCAGTTGGAGCTAGGAACATGAGCCCCTTGGATTCTGCTCCCATCTTAGTCCCCCCAGGGCTCACTTCACTGTGGACATGCACTTTCTGTGCTGTGGTAACAAATTCCTCAGAAATCTGGAGGCAAGTTAGCAAGTCAGTTAAACAGTCATTTAGTAAAGGCTTTCTGTGTGCCAGGCACTGTGCCAAGGCCTGCGGGTACAAAGAAAGACAAAAACTCAGACTCTGCCCTCAAGGAGCTCACATCCTAATGGGGGGATGGCAGCAAACAGCTACACACGTAGAAGGTGTAGCCAGGATAATTGAAACGTATCCTCAGTGAAGGCATTAGTGATGGGGGATGAGGGTGGGGGGCAGGGGGGACCAGGACCTTTGATGGGAGGAGTGAAATGAGTGGATCCTTTTGCCAGCAAAGCACATAGTGAGACAGCAACATGAAAGGACTTTATTGGCAGCTTAATCAGCATGATGGGAAAAGAAGAAAATCTGTGCTAGTGTCAGAGGCAGACTGGTTTTCCTCCCAAAAGCTGAATGCTAATTCTCAAAAGAGAAAAGCACAGTTGAGAAGATTAAAGATTGTAGAAAGAGTCCAGAGTATCAAGAATTTAATAAAATAACTGTTGCTTGGCTTGTATAGGTCACATGCTTAAAACAGAGTAAAGTTTCTTCAAAGTTGTAAAAAAAAAACTGGGGGATTGGTTACTTCTCTTTGAGTAATTGAGGAAGCAGGACCTTTGAAAGGACCCCCCTTCCCAGACTGAGAGCCGAAAAGGTTCTAGCCCCTCTCCTCTCCCCCAAAGCCTTGAGTAGGAACTTTAACCCTGAAAAATGTAAGCCTTGGAAGGGTCTTCTTCTCGCAGAGTGGGAATGGGTGACCGGTGAGCAAGGTAAGTGAGTGTTCTCTAGAGATCTCTGTGATGCTTGGGGGTGATGGGACCAGCCTGCACATGCTAGCTTTCCTGGTGCACCTTCTGTCTGTCAGTGATAACAACCAAACCCATATCCCAATTCTCATCTTCTCCTTTGGTAGTTCTCCGTACCTTAATGGGACACAAAGCCAACATCTGTAGCCTGGACTTCCATCCCTATGGGGAGTTTGTAGCCTCTGGTTCTCAGGATACAAACATAAAGGTAAGGCCACTCCAAAACATGGCCCAAGCCCTGCAGGGAGCAACAGAGACACCCAGCCCATGTTTGTGTGACATCCTCAGCATTGAGGAAATGGTGAAGGAAGAGTGCATCCCAGGGAAGGGACTCCTGGTTCATTTCTGGCCCATACTCATTGTGGCATCTAACTTAGAGCACTAAGTGACCAGGGCCTGTTCTGGGGGCGCCCGCTGCCTGCATCCACAGAGTGCAGTGGGAGAGCGCAGCTGTCTGCTGGAGTGACTGAGTCTAAATTTCAGATTAAAGGGGGGTGGGACACTTGGTCCAGACAGTTGACTCTCTGGGTAGTGATTACGTAGAGGTAGGGCAAGCCAGGAGCCAAACTCAGTCCCCTTCCAGGTGTCATTACTGCCGAGTCTTTGCTGATGTGGCCTTTCCCGCCCTGCCCTGCCAACCAATCCTCTGATTCTGTTCTCCACAGCTCTGGGACATACGGAGGAAAGGCTGTGTGTTCCGGTATAAGGTGAGAGACTGTCATTGATTGATACAACAGGGAGAGAATCGTACTGTGTTTGGGGTACACAAGGAGGAGGGTGGCTACCTAGTGGAGGGAGGAGCGGCCCTTGAGGCTTTCTTTGGCTGTTTCCCTTTCCCTGGCTTTACTTCCTTCCCACACTTCCCCCGCTTGTCCTGTCCATGCTCATCCCTTGCCAGCCCCCAGCCCTGGATGATTCTCAGCATGTGTCTCCTCCTCTCCTCCTTGCATCAGCTGAGTGGAGCTGGAGGACCCTGCAGCACCGTGCTGGCTGAGGACCAGCAATCTCTTGTGCGCTTTGCCTCAGCCTCCCTCAGCTTGACCATCCTTTCATTCTTCTCGAACTGCTTCCCAGGCTCACTTCCCAACGAGGCCCTTCTGGACCCTGCCTCCACTCTCCAAGCCTCTTCCACTGCCATCTGCTCTCACTCTAGCTGAGAACCTTGTCTCCTGAAAAATCAGAGGCTTCTCCTCTTCGCCTCATCCCACTAACATCCTCCTCCTCCTCCTTACGTTTCCCACCTCTGATAATGAGGTAAACCTCCTCACCCGTTCCTTCTCCCTTGATCACATCCTGTGCTGACTTCCCTGGTGGATCATCTCCCTGCCAGTCATTCCCCCCATCGGTCATCCCCCTCACCAGTCATCCTTCCCCTGGCTTCAGCCTTCCTGACTCGGCTGATTCCTTTCCTCCTGCCTTCACACTTGCCCAGGTTCTGCCATCTTTAGAAACTTTTCACTGGATCCTCCCAGCCCACAAGCCTTCATCTCGTATCTCTCAGTCAGACTCCGAGACAGAGTGTCTGTCCTCTCTACCTCTCCATCCTCTAGTGCTTCAGCCCTCTGTAGCCTGGCTGCTGACTGCTGGGGACAGTGACTTCTGAGTGACTCAATCTGGTGACCTTGTCTCGGTCCTCATTGCTCTCGACTTCTGCTGCATCTGACCCTGCTAACTTATCTCTTCTGGCCATTTTCTCTTTTTTCTCCTCTGGTATTTTTCCTACATGTCTGGCTTCTTTCCTGGCTCATCCTCTCTCCTGTCACCCCTTCCCCAAGGCCCTACCTTCAGACTTCTTCTCTCCTACCTCTGCACTCTGACGTGGTGACTTTCATTATCATCTCCATGACTCATGGATGAGTCTGTTCACATGCCATCACCAGCTGTGAAGTCCAAGAGTGGACTCTTCAACCTATATGCCCTAGCAGCATCCCAAACATGGCCAGAGTGGAACTTGCTAGCCCTCTCCCCAACCCAGCCTTGTTCAAACTCCCCTAATTTTTGCCAGAGACACAGTCATCTTGCCGGTTTTCTGCTCTCTTAGATTGGTAACTTCAACATCATTTTTGATTTATTTCCCCATTAGCCCACGTATCCAGTCACTTGCCAAGTCTTACCATTTCTCTCTTCCCAACATCTCAGGTATGGAAAACAAATGGGAAATGAGGATCCCACATTCGTCTGCCACTGCAGATGCCCATTCTTGCTTGAGCCCTTAAATGGGCAGGCCTGGTACATACCATAGAGATGGCTAAGCTATGTGTTACTTGTCTTTCAGGGACATACTCAGGCTGTCAGATGTCTTCGGTTTAGCCCCGATGGGAAATGGTTAGCGTCTGCTGCAGATGACCACAGCGTGAAGGTAGAGTCTTGGTCAGGCTGAGGAGTCTGTGCCTTTCTTTCCTGCATGGGATCAGTATTGGGACTTGTGTGTTCTATGTCTGGCAGAAATGGACATTGGGAGGGAACAAAGCAGAAGCCGGTGTTTCCGTGGGACAGGTTATCCACAAGAGCCAATGTTTCAGGGCTCTGCCCTCAGGCCTTGTCTCAGCCTGAAAACACTGAGAAAGTAGCTGAAAACCCACTGGTGAGCTCCATGCTCAGGCCTGGCTCTCACCTCTCCAGCTTTGGGATCTGACTGCTGGTAAGATGATGTCTGAGTTCCTGGGACACACAGGGCCTGTCAGTGTGGTCGAGTTCCATCCAAATGAGTACCTGCTGGCTTCTGGCAGCTCTGACAGGTGAGCAGAGGGAGGGGAGGGTGGAGCCGGGAGCTAGCCCTGCCCCAAGCTCTATACTGGGACTACACGTGGGGGCTGTGTATGGACAGGGCCAAGTTCTCCTTGTTGGCCCTCCTTTGGCCCAGCCTTGGGAAGCACAGGCCTCCTTTTACTGAGAATTCAGGGCAGGCTTTGGAGCCAAAGAACGGGAACGTCCTCCCAAGAGCCAAGGCATGTCCAGAGGAGTTCAAATGGAAGAGTATCTGGCCAGCCTGGGTCCAACATGGCTGCCAACATGGCTGTCAGTTGGGTCTTTGAGCAGGACTTTACTGTTAGAGAAGACTGACCAATGTCATTTCTTGCCTTCTGGCTTTTCCATATGTTCTATACCCCATGCTCCTCGTACATTGGGAGCCAGGAGGAAGGAATCCCTTTGTCTCTGTAGGTGTGGCTGGGTCCTGGGCCCACACTTGGCTCCCTCTGGTTACATCTCTGGACAGATATTCTAGGAGAGTCTGGATCCCCATGATTTCCTCCCACTTGGGAGTTCTTTAGGAGACAGGGGAGCACCTTGTGGGATGGGGAGGGACAGGCCAAGCCTACCTACATCCCTGGGGTTGTTTACTCTTGCAGGACAATCCGCTTCTGGGATCTGGAGAAGTTCCAAGTGGTCAGCTGCATTGAAGGGGAGCCTGGGCCTGTCAGGTCTGTGAGTGTGCTCTCAGCCTTCCCTCTGCTTTGAGCATCCCTGAGGCTGTCATGCTCCCAGGAGCTTTAGTCCCCTCTTGGCCCATGGCCTGGGTCTGCTAAGGTGGATGCTCAGCTCTCTGGCCAATCACAGCAGAGCTTTTTCCCACCCCACCCCGAGTTTCTGAGCACCTTCTGGGAGTGACCTTAGGCCAGGCCAGGACTTCCCTCGGGTGGCAGGGGGTGTCCTGAAGGTTCCTGGGGGATCCCTTCTCAACTCACTGCCCATTCCCAGGAGTATCCTCTTCAACCCTGACGGCTGCTGCTTGTACAGCGGGTGCCAAGACTCCCTCCGCGTGTACGGCTGGGAGCCCGAGCGCTGCTTCGATGTGGTCCTGGTGAACTGGGGCAAGGTGGCAGACCTGACCACCTGCAACAACCAGCTGGTGAGCACGGCCTGCGGGTCAGCCTCTCTGGGCTCCCCCATCCCCAACCCAGCAGCAGAGTGCGACCGATGACTGCCATCCTTAGACATCAGCTTCAGACCTGCCCCTCGTTATCTTTGTTTGTTAAAGACTAAATATAATTTTTAAAAAAATAACAAAAATCTATTTTCTCTCTTTCCTATCTGACCCTCCTTGTTGGAGAAACAAAAATGAAAACAAAAAAACCCTTGTTAGCAAATCTGCAGTGGAGCAATCCAAGCTGCTGTGTTTTCTGCTCTGTCAGGGGCCTCCATCGTGACACTGATTTGCATTCTGAAGTTTTCAGTCATGTGTGTTGTGGTGGGCATAAATGGGGCAGCCTTCTAGACTGCTTTCCAGAATGGCCTGGGCAGCTGTGGCAGAGCCCTAATGGGATAGCTTGTCCAGTCTGCCAGGTGATCGGAGCCTCAGTGGGCTTTAATTTGAAGCTCTCCACTTGTCTGATTCAGAGTATGTTTTCATGAGGCTATTGATAGGGTGGAGTCCAAGCCGTGATTGTTAACACTTGGCAGATTTGGGAATGCTGTCAAGATGGATATTGGAGTTAATGGAATGATGGAGCCTGAGATGGCTGTCAGTGCCCTGGGAGTCAGGAGGGGCCTGCCCTGAGCCCCTACCAGGGGCTTCCTCCCCTCTGGGCATCATCTCCTCTGTACAGTGAGGGTGAGGGCCTAGGATTGGATGATCTCCACAGGCCCTCCCACTACTAATATTCTAGTTTCTTTGGGCCTAGATTGGTGTTTCCTATGCTCAGAGCAACGTTTCTTCTTATGTGGTGGATCTGAACCGGGTCACAAGGTCTGGGACTGTCATGCATGACCCAGTACAGGATAGCAAGCCTGTGGCTCAGCCCACGCCCACCGGTTCCTCTATCCGCCGAAGCTACGAGAGGCCGGCCACGGCCTGCAGCAAGCCCCAGAGGTGAGCTGGGGAGCCCAGGGCTGACTGGGCAGAGGAGGGATTCACCCAATGGAGAGGCCCTGGCCAGATGCAGAGGTCTGAAACTTGGTCACAGAGGAGCTTGCTGCCCGGCCATCCATCTTACCCAGTGGCTTTCTTTCCCCTCTCCTCTCCTCCATTCTCTCAATGAATTCTTCTCCTTTCTGAACCTGGGCACACCAGAGTGAAGCAGAGTTCTGAGAGCGAGAGGCGCAGCCCCAGCAGTGAGGATGATCGTGACGAACGTGAGTCCAGGGCCGAGATCCGGAACGCCGAGGACTACAAGGAAATCTTCCAGCCTAGAAACAGCATCAGTGAGTCCTGGGCCACGAGCAGGCAGGGCTGGGAGGGCGAATGAGGGCAGAGAGGCCCACACAGTCTGGAGGGCTCAGGCCCCACTGGAAGCCAGACCCTCTGCCGCCTGTGCTGGCCCCTCCATCCTTTCACCTTACCTTGGCAGGTCGGACTCCACCCCAGAGGAGTGAGCCATTCCCTGCCCCTCCAGAGGACGGTAAGGCAGATGGGAGAGGGCAGCGGGGCATGGCCGCTTGACCTTACCCTTCCCCCGCAATTACTCTCTTAAGCCAAGAGCCGGGGTCTGAACCCAGCGAATCTTTGCCCTTTTCTTCAGATGTGGCCATAGCAAAGGAAGCCTCCAAGCCCAGCCAGGCCATGGATGTCCAACTCCTGATGCCAAACAGAGGAAGTGTATGTTTGGGCCTTGGGAACTGAGGGTGCTGGGTTAGGGCACTGTGGGGAGGAGAGCAGAGGGACCAAGCCTCCCTAGGGCCGAGGCTGCTGTGGCATCTGGAGCAGGGATGGGGGGCGGCTGGCATCAGGCCCTGTCCCAGCATCTCCTCTTTCTCCCTCTAGTCTGACTTTGTGCCCAGGCTTCCCATTGCCACCTCCACTCCGATGCCCAAAGCTGAACCTGCTGTCATTCCTGCTGCCAGAAACGAGCCCATTGGGCTCAAAGCCTCAGACTTCCTACCTGTAAGGAAAATGGGAGGGAGGCTGGGTATGTGGGCGGGGGGGACAGACCACTTTCACCTTGCCTTGGATGGGCCCTCTATCTCCTGTCCCAGGCCTAGTGTGGCCTCTTGTGCAGCCTTACACCTCTGCTGGAGCACAGGGCAGGAGGGAGAGACAAAGCCCTGGGCGCATCTCCTCCTTCTGTTCTGTGGGCCAGTGGGCCTGCCATCTGCTTCACTGGCAGCCCTTCACAGCCCAACAACCCAGCCTTTTACCCCTGTGCCCAGGCCGTGAAGATGCCCAACCAGTCAGAGATGGTCGATGAAGATGCCATGTCCCAGATCCGAAAGGGCCACGATACCATGTGTGTGGTTCTGACTAGTCGTCACAAGAACCTGGACACGGTGCGGTCTGTCTGGACCACGGGGGACATCAAGGCAAGGAGGAACCCCCTGGCCCTGGGCTATTGTCCTGAGCTGCTGGTTCTTCTGACTGGGTCCAGACCAGAAAGAGGAGCAGGTGCCACGGTGGTGGGGAGGCTTGGGCTGGCAGAGACAAGAGATGGGCCTGGCCCTGTCCTGGAGGCTCTGCAGGTCCACACATAGATTGGGGTTAGCCAGGGACTCCTTTTTCTTTTCATTGCCCTTTGGTCCCTGTGTACTTGTCCACTGTGCATTGAGGGAAGTCCCTCAACAGGCTTCAGCAGGGTCCTTGCTTTAGGGGCATGGTGGCTGGGGCAGCTAAACCCCCTGCGAGCTCTCACCCCCCATGCACCTCAGTGCAGGTGCAGAGCAGGAGGACAACAGCAGGGCAGCTTGTGATACTGGGGCCATGTTTCTGTCTCCTTAGACATCCGTGGACTCAGCTGTGGCCATAAATGACCTGTCTGTGGTGGTCGACCTCCTTAACATAGTGAATCAGAAAGCGTGAGTGTCCGGGGCCTTGCCCAAGGTGGGCAGAGGCTGAACGAGGAGCCTCTCCATGGGCAGGGCCTTGGACTGGCTGCTCTCCTCTCATCCCACAGGTCTCTTTGGAAACTGGACCTTTGTACTACTGTCCTGCCCCAGATCGAGAAGCTGCTTCAGAGCAAGTATGAAAGGTGAAGGCTGCGCCACTGCTGCACCTCTGAGCACATGCACACATTTGCACACACGTAAATATGCACACACATACATGCCTGCAGACATGCACACAGTCCCCCCTCGGCCTCATAGACATGTTACCAATATCATGACCCCACTGACCCCTCCCTCTTCTTCTAGGACAGGCATTGGATCTAGGTGAGGGCAGGCCAGTTCCTTCTCGGCCCCCACAGAGCCAGAGGCAGGATTTGAACCCAGGCCTTCCTAACTGCAGGGCTGGCAGCTCTAGCCGCTGTGTCTCTCATTTTAGAGACTTTGTCAGAGCCCAGTGGGAGCAGTGGCCTGGTACCCGGGACCTGACAAGGTGGTGGCAGAGGGAGGATACCTTCAGTTGGCTTCATTTGCCTATGGCCCCTGCTTAAGGCACCCTCTCTGCCACCCTGCCAGTAATTGAAATAAGGTGATGGGTGTTCAGTTACTTCAGTCATGTCCAACTCTTTGTGACCCCATTTGGGTTTTCTTGGCAGTGATACTGGAGTGGTTTACCATTTCCTTCTTATTTGACAGATGAGAAAACCGAGTTAGACAGGGTTAAGTAACTTGCCCAGGGTCACACAACTAGGAATTGTCTGAGGCTGGATTTGAATTCAGGTCTTCCTGACTCCAGGCCTAGCACTATCCACTGTGCCACCTGACTGCCCTGCAATAATGTCAGGATGCCTCTTACCCTGTTCTGTAAAACTGTCACCGGAAGTAAGAAAAGCTGACTTTGCCACAGCTTCAGACCTTTTCCCTCTGCCCTGTAAGTGCCCAGGGACTAGGAGGTCATTCCTTGGTGGCCCCAGATCTCTGATCTAACGATTGAAAGAAAGCCTCTGCACAGTGGTCCTTAGGCCTGGACCAGGTGAATCAGCCCTGTGTGGGGCCCAGGCCTCTGACCACCGCGTGCATCTCTCTCCAGCTACGTGCAGACAGGATGTACCTCCTTAAAGCTAATCCTGCAGCGGTTTCTGCCCCTGATCACAGATATCCTGGCTGCCCCGCCCTCTGTGGGGGTAGACATCAGCCGAGAGGAGAGGTAAGGAGCCCCCCTCCAATGTCTGAATCTGCCCTGGGAGGCAGGCGACAGGTTGGGTGGGGCCTGGGCAGGGAAGGGAGGTTGAGGGAGAGGCCTAGGCTAGGCCAAGGAGAAGCTTTAAGGCTGACCAGTGATAATGGGAGAATGGGGAGAGGCGATAAGGGGAGCCCTCTCTGGCCAGCCTCAGCCTGTCTGACCCTGACAGTCCAGGGGGCCACCCTGGTATCAGTGGAAAAGCACCATGTGGCTGGAAACCAGGAGCCCTGCATTAGAGGTCCAGAACACCCCTCAGAGAGAGCAGGAGGCCTCATACTGCCTCCTTCCAGGGGCCTCGAGAAGGGATTTGGAGGAGGCTGGGACGGCAGGGCTGGTGCCTCCCTCACCCCCAGCCTCCCTCTGACCCTAGACTCCACAAGTGCAGACTATGCCACAAGCAGCTGAAGAACATCAGCCAGCTCATCAAGAGCAAGTCTGGTCTCAGCGGCCGCCACGGCAGTGCCTTCCGGGAGCTGCACCTGCTCATGGCCCCCTTGGACTGAGTGACCAGCATGTCCCATGCACGCACGCACAGCCTCCGCCCGGGTCCCTGCTCAGCCTGTCCTCAGGACCTCCATGCAGGGAGGAGGATGGGACTGGACCGGGACTTGAGGCAAAGGAATTACCCCCTCCTTCCCTCCCGCCTTCCCCCCTCCTGCCACCCCCAGGCTTTGTGGTTCTGTCTTCCTGTGGCTCCCAGGCTGCGACGTGGCCCGAAGCCCAACTCTCCCACCCATGCCACCTTTCTCTCTGTTCTCCCCATCCTGGACCCACTCTGGGGTCCAGCCACGTCTGTCAGGTTAGGACCCATGTGAACTTCGTCCCGAGAGACTCGGACCTCTGCCCCAGCGCTCACACAGTGCTCAGACACTCCCTGCCAGCAGAGGACGGGCCCATGGCAGCTGCCCGGGGCCACGGCTCTGCTCATCTCCTGGAGAGGGCAGAGGGGCACGGGCGGCTCGGGCTCCGGCTGATCATTTGTTCTCCAATAAACAACTGTCCAACTTGGGCCTCTCTCGCTTCATCAGTGGCGATCCAGAGGCTGTCATATGGAGGAGGGGCATTTTATTAAATTTGTAACTCTTCCTTGGTCTCCTTTAAGGAAGGCGAGGGCATGGGTGTGGAGTGGAGGACCCTTGAGTATGGTCCCTCCCATCCTGACATGGAACCACACTGATCCCGGGGTCTGCCAAAGCTGATTCCTAGGCTAGGGGCCAGGAAGGGCAGCTCCAAGGCTGTCCCCCTCGGGCCCTGAGCATTGACCTGGAGCTTGGGGTGAAGCCTGGACGGAAGCTGGCAGAATGGGCCTCCAGGGACCTCTGAGCCAAGTCCGTGCAGGACTGCGCTCTGACCACCAGAGGGAGGTCGAGGCCGTGCTGGCCCAGCCTTCCAGACACTCGTGGCTGCCCTTGAGAAAGTGGTTCTGCTGCCAGTGTTCACTAATGGGAAGGGGTCAGAGGAGCTGCAGGGGACAAAGTGGCCCAAAGTTGCTCATTCCCATACACGTGTGTGTGTGTCGCAGAAGTCCCAGTGCAGCCTTCAGCTTTAATAGCTTCAAACTTTGCTACCATTCAAAACCCCCCTGCATATTCATGAACATCCACTTGTAGCTGTGAATAAACTTACGGGAGATAAAGAAAATAAAGCCTCTCCTTAGAAAGAATAAACTGGTGCTGAGCACCAGCAGCCTGTCCCAAAGCAGACCCAGAGAAGTCCTGGCTCAGCAGAACCTCGACCATCTGGGCCTGAGTGACCTGCCCTGGAGTCAGGGCAGAGGACAGTCCTCCAGCTCACTATGCCTTGGTGCATAAAATTTGAGCATCGGCCTGAGAAGGACTTGGGCTGGGCACAGCCCAGCAGGCCCAATTGTGATGCAGAGTTGAGGAAAGGCCATCTGGTCAAGCAACCTGTCCTGGGCCTTCCACCTAACTGTGGGTCCTGAAGGGGCAACACGGTTGGAGGGAGGAGGCAAGATTCCACTCCCTTCCCTCCTGGCATGTCAGTTCTGGGCTGTTGGGAGGGACAGCTGTTCTCCTGGTGATCGCACACCCTCAGAGAAGACTTTGAGGTCAGTCCCTCCCCACAGCTCAGGCTGTTTTAGGAACAAATGGAGAATCCACAGAACTGTTGGACAAGCCTGGAGAGGAAGGGAGGGGAGGGATGGTGCATGGCTGTTTCGTCCTGCAGAGGGACAGAATCGGGGAGCCCTGGAGGCCATCCAGAGTCAGCACTGGACACAGCAGCTCCTATAGGGCCAGATCCCTGCTGCTCCCTGGGGGAGAAAGTCAATGACATTCTGCCTTCCTGTTGCATGGGTCCCCATCCTTCTCGTCCTTTCTTCACCCCCTTCACCGGTGCAATCAGTCTTCAGTGGGGCATGCAGGATACACTGAGTCAGAGATGGCCCACTTCCTCTTGTGACCAGAGCTAGGAGGGTTTACAGGACGTGTCTTCATGGTTAGGGACCTATCTGGCCTATAACTGTTTGCTGAATGGACAATAGGGGGAGGTGGTGTATCTCAGCTGGACACTGAGCATATGCAAATCTATGAGGAGTACCTGCGAGATTAACAACACTGGCCCCTGCCCCAGACAAACAGTAATGGGCCACAGAGCCATGGCCTATAGCTTGGCCTCCTTTACATGGGGCTCCAGCCAACTGAGACAAGTAACCAGAGATAGGTAATGGATAAAATACTTAGAAAAATACATGGTGGGATGAATGAAGGAATGGTTACTAGTGAGGTGCCCTGTGGAGTTGGAGTTCTTGAGACAACAAGGAAGGATTAATGAATGATTTGGCTGTCAGACCCACTACCATCCTAGACTGTCATTTACAGAACAGCAGGGAATGCTGTGCTCTTGTTAGACACCACCAAGAATACTATGCTCAGCTCTTGGAGTGTATCCAAGAAGAAAAGCCACCCAATGTCCTGCCCTGGGAGAATCTATTAAGGAAACATAAACTGTTTAAACTAGAGGAGACTTGGGTTGGGAGAACGTGCCCATCGTATTCAAGTCCCCAAATGGAACAGGAGCAAGAGAGAGGTTAACAAAATGGCAGCTCTCAGCTCAACTTTAGAGAAATTTCTAATGCTCAGGGCCATCCAAAAATGAAATAGATTGTCTTGTGAAATAAAGAGCTCCCTGTAACAAAATGTTCACGTCAAGGCTAGAGAGATTATAGCGAGAATTCCTTCACTGGATGAGAGGACATACTGGGCAGTGTGTCTGGTTTCTTCCAGTTCTAAAGTAGGGTTTTTGACCCAATCTTGGCAATATGGCTACTTTAATTCATGGCTCCAGCAAGACCACCTAACCATGTGGCCAGAGGTGCTTCAGGCTGCAAAGGAGGTGGTAAGCAGAGGACCTTCAGAGGTGCCATTGTGGTAACACCCTTCTCTAGGAGCACTGTCCATCTCTCCTACCTGCTACTCAGCCTGCAGTTGTCCAACCTCTGGCTCCCAGGAGGAGAAGGATCAGGTTCTCACACCAGTTCCCAATCTGGACAGGGCTAATCCCTTACCCCTCTGCTCAAGTAGACAGGAGCCAGTGCGGGGGAGGGGGAGAAGCAAGCCAAGGAGACAGACGGGACCAGAGCACCTGCCCCCAAACCCACTGTGTTGTTCCCTACAAAGTACAACTCCTTTATCCTCATGGTTGCAGGGTGTATTAGAGATGAAACAAATGTGGCTACTTAATTATAGATATAAATGACAAGATACTCTTTGAAGAAAAGTGACTTAGATACATGCTAGTTTCCTTCTCTCCTGAGGGTGAAGAGTTTCAGTCACTTCTCCCAAGTCTCTCCATTGTTTTGTGGGAGACTCCTTTCACTAAACCTGGTGATTCAGCCCTTACATTTTTTTTCAATTAACATTGTCTCTCCCTCCTCCTCCCCCACCCAGGGTAATGAGGGAACCCTTGTGATAAATATGGATAATCAAACAGAGAAGATTCTCACATGGGCCACGGTCCAAAAATGTGTCTCATTCTGCACCCCAAGTCCATCTCTTACTCAGGAGGTGGGTGGTAGTATTCTTTATCACTGGTCATGCACACACACACACACACACAATCCGCTTCTCCAAGGAAGGGAGAAGAGTTAAGTTCTCATGTTATTTGTGCAAAAGAGCTCTTCTTTATTAAAATCAGTAAAAACAGCTCATATTCCAAAAGATCTTGGTTAGGAACTATGAGAGAAACTTTAAAAAGAACTGTAGTGGGAAAAGAGAAATCAGTGCATCTGAGGCAATTGGATGTAAAGTATCTGAGGCCACTGGGCATCACGTCGGGGTCAGCCATCCCTCACAAGGACCTCCTTGACCTCCAAGAGGGCCAGGTAACAAACAGCAACTAAACTTCACAAAAAATGAGCCCAAGGGCACTGTGCCTCTGGGAGACATAAATATGTATCCAGCAACAGCCTGGGGGGCTATTGAGAGAAGAAAAACTTAAAATATATCTCCGCCGATTAGATTAACTCTCCAGCGATGTCTATGTACACCTATACACAGGTATATACAAATTCACTTTTCATGCTTTTGCCCCCCTCCCTTTATATTTTGGGTTTCCAGCCCCTTCCCCTCCCTTAGGTTTACCAAATATGAACCTAAGGGAACTGAGAAGGGTGGAGAAAGTGAGAAGGGAGCTAGGGTTTCAGTCCTGAAACCCCCTCCCAGGGTAAGATGATCCCCTCCCTGGGATCTCTGCACAGGTGAAGGCTTAGGGGACAGGCCTCCCCACAGCTGTGGGCAAACTTCCCCTGGCTGCCTGCCCACCAGCCACCTGCGTTTTGAAAGCCAATTTTCCCCCATCTCTCATGCTGTTTTGAACCAGCCTGCCCCTGAAGTTATCACCTTTTCCCTCCCAGATGATTGGATGGGGTAGTCTATTGACTTTTTCTATAAAGTGCATCATTCCCTTGAGAAGAAGAAAGAACAAAGGTTGAGAGGATGTGTCAGGAGGAGGAAGGGAGCCAACCTTTCCCTTGACCACAAAGTTCCTATATTGGTTATGGAGGTCTTAGCCTGGGTATTGCCAACCTCCTTGGCAAGGATGAGAGGTTAGAGTAGCCTCTTGGGTCCCACAGGCTAATGGTTTTCCAGAAAACCAAGTCATGTGGATGGATGAAAATGGAGAAAGATGGAGGGTAACTCCATGGAGTACTGAAGGAGAGAGTCACTATGGAAAGGAGGTGGGCTGGAGAAACCATAGAAAAAGCCCAGATCTCCTGTCCCCTTTCTTCTCAGATGGGTCCCTCCTCTCTAGCCTTCAGGTGCAGCCATACAGAGTCCAAATAATTGCATGAAGATAATTTCTTGATGCCATCATGTTCTCACAGGGAAATCACAAGGAAATCTAAGTTTCCTCTTTGCCCATTGGCTTTAAGGGATCATTTGAAGCAAGAACCCACAAAGAGCAAAATCCAGGCCAAACCCACAAAATGAGCTGAGCCCCAGCCCTTGGGGCCCTTAAAGGCAGAGGATCTGGCAGCAGGCCTCAGGCTCAGAGATGGGTCCTGGCAGGGCCCAGGGATGTGAGAGAGAACAGGTAGGCAAAGCCCAGGTTCTTCCGATGTACTGCTCCGAAATCCTGAAGGAATGCCCACCCCTGTCCATGAATAGGTCTGAGGCAGAGTGTACTGTATGTCAGCTATTAGAAAGGGGCGCACTTATTCCCAGGGCCAGGGCCAGCTTCCAGCATCTGGACTTACACAAGCCAACTTGAAGCCCAAAGACCAAGGTGCCTCCTTGCAACCTAAAACGCTTGCAGCCCACAGGTAGGGCGAGGAGGCCAGTCATGCTGGTTGGGATGTGCCTTATGGTCCAGCCAGGCCCCTTGGCCTCCAACACACCAACACACACTCTCTATGCTCCCCGAAGTCTGGGCTGGGGAAAAGATTCATTTCCTTCAAAACTAATTTCACATCTGTTGGGGATAGGGCTGAAGAGAAGCAGAGTGTCTCAGGCAGAAAGGAGAAGCCTTTTCCTTCCTGGGCCAAGAACAGTCTTTGCACATTTAGAGTCCTTGGTTCTGGGTGAAAAGGGAGGAGGCGAGCAGTGTGCAATGTCCTTCCTCCAACCTCGCACCCTTGGATTTCACAGGCACCAGACACCCAGACGTTGGCTCCTGGTGTATCACACTGGCACTGGCTTCGTCTTTCCTTTGGTAGAAAGGAGAGAAAAAAGAGTCAAGGAAGAGGACAAGTTACCGACTGCCTTGCACACAATCCTTGGCCACACAAAGCAGGCCTGCCAGGGCCTGGGAAGGAAAAGGGCAGGACTCCATTTAAAAGAAAGGCAACAAAGAAACCCCGAGGCTGCATCCTAGCAGTGAGACCCAGGGCCTTCCAGCATCCACTCTCCAGGCAGAAATGAAAGCAGACTTTCACCATGGAAGCCACAGGCTCAGCCCATCCCTCCCCAAACACTCACCGAGGGACATGCCAGACAGACCCCCAAATTCAGGCTGTAATCAAAGCCAAAAACAGTTTCACTGGAGAGCCTGGAATCACATTCCCTTACTCTTCCTCACAGACAAAAGGCATCTGATCTGACTTCCTGGTCTAGAGAAAAAAGCCCTGAACCAGAAAAACCTGAGCCTGCACTCTGCCCCTAACTTTGCATGATCTTGGGCAAGCCTTTCTCTGGGCCTCAGTTTCCTCATCTGTAAAATGAGATCATTGCACTAAAGAATTTCCAAGAAAGGAAGGTCCTTTTCACCTCTGACATTCTATGGTTCTACTTTCCAAGGATAAAAGCAAAAAGAAACAAAAAATGCACTTTCTGAAATGGGAAGGACACCAGGCCAGGACTGTCTGTTACCCTGGACCAGGCAGGCAGGCCCTACTCCTACAGATGCCTTTTTCTTGACATGACACGAGGGTATTGAAGTCAGGAAGACCTGAGTCTAAATTCTGTCTCTGATACAGAGTGCCAAGTCAGCTCACATCTCCGGGTCTCACTTTCCTTCAGGGTATATAATGAAGGCCTCTGAGGTCCCTTTCAAGTCTAAGGTTATTGAGACTCTGAGAGGGGGATGCTGGGCTTGTCCCACACAGCTGGACTCCCTTGGAAAGAGCCCCGAAGGCAAAGAAACCTGGCTTGCTCTGGCCCTTTAGCAAGTTCATTGAATGAACTCGGTACTTCTGAGTCCTGGCCCAATCTTTGCCCATCTGCAAAATGGGAAAACAATCTCTACTCAAAGATGATGTTAGATGTGAAATTTCCTTGAAATAACTTAAAAGCATGATTGCAATAATAAAAATAATTTGTCCTGAGGGAGAATTGGAAAAAGATGAACCATTTGGATTCTCCCAGGATGAAAGTCACTTATGGACCAACACATTCCATGCAGTGGGGAACAAACTCTCCGGGGGCTCAAAGGTAAATCACTCAATTACTAGATGAAGTGGATATGACTCCTTTTCCCCAGTGAGAACTGGGGTTCAGCCCCAGGTCTATGTCTAGCTCAATTCCCCCAGCCCAGCCCAGTCAGAGAGCATCTCTGTGAGCTCCCAAAGGGTCTCCAGCATCAAGTGATTGAGAGGTCATTGTTTCCAGCTCCAAGATCCAGGAAGACAGATGGGAGCAGGGAGGATGTGCCCCCCTGACTACTTATCCTCCCTCACCACCCTCCTTTTCTGTGGACTTACCTGAGGTCTGCAGCTTCCTTCGGATTGAGCTGGACCGGCTAATGGGAGCCCCAGAACTAGAAGAGGAATAGGATCGAGTGGAAGATGGAGTTTGGACTGAGCCTCCCTCAAACTAGAGAGAGAGAAAAAGGAAAAGCTGGCATCAGCTCAGAGTGAGGGCCAGGGAGGTGGGGGCTGTCCCACAGAAACAAAGAAATGGAAGGGGGTGAACCCTGAAAAAAAGAAGTCTGGTCACAGAGAAAGGAGAGAAAATCCAGCCCCAAGAGGATGGTCACAGGGCCATTTCTTACCTCCAAGTGCTCTTGACTAGACCATGACATCAGCTCAGCCCTCCGGGACCCTGGGCCCAATTCCACGGACCTCACTCTCTCAGCAAACTTCAGAGAACACAGGGTCTCACTGGTATTCTTTTCCACAGGGGAAACCTGCAGGTGACACAAGACCTTCATTCCCTCTGCCCTTTCAGCCAAGTTGGCCGAGGTCCCAAGACTGAAGATCCCAGATTTACCCACAAAACTTGTGAGTTGGAGGGAACCTCAGCACTCAGCTTTGTTTCTCACTTTCTTCAGTCTCAATACAGTGAGTGGCTTTCCAGAAAGGGTGAGAGGCTGTGCTTTGAGGCACCTCTCCCCCATCAAAATAGTCACAGAAATACCCAAGAGAAGTAAAACTATCCCAGATTCTCATAAGAGAATTTTCTAAAATCAACCTAAAATAATGAATAAACCTAAGAAGAGCTCAAAGACAAATTTTAAAAAAAGAAAACAAAGAAGCAAAGGCAGAAGATCAGAGGATGGATATACAGAAACAGCAGCAACAGTTAAACAAACAGGGCAGGAATGTCCTCAAAACACAACGAATAACAGCCATGCAATAGGAATTACAAGAAGAAATATACTTATCAAGGAAAAAAATCACAAGAGGAATTAAGATAGAAACTGAGGATAGTCAAATAAAACCTTTAAATTAAGCAAATGGTTTGTCTGCTGTGCTCCACAGGGATTTCAGATTTAGAGCTGAGAAGAAATCAAGTCCAGCCCTCTCATTTACAGATAGAGGAACTGAGGTAGGATCACATGGTTAATAAATATCCTAAGTGGGATTTAAATTCATATTTTTCTGACTTCAGGTTTAGCACTTGTTCTACTATAACACCTAGGCAGTGAATCTAACCTCTGGGAGTAAGCTTGTAAGTGGCTGATTCACCAGCTGTGAGGGGACTGATGACCCAGAAATGAAAGAGAATGGTCTTAGAACTCAAGGAAAACAAGGACCTAGCCTGGTCCCCCAACACACGCGTCATGCCAGGAACCAGCTCAATTGTTTGGGCTGGGCATTTCGATACTGTGGGGAGAGGCATGCTTCTCAGTGGGGTACAATGGAGAAAGCCCTTGTCCTAAGAGTCCTCGGGAGGCTCTACTGTCAGCTTGGTGACCTTAGACAAGTCACTTTCCTTCTCGGAGTCTCCAAGAAGCAAAATAAAGACTTTTCTGTCTGAAAGCTAGGGGAAAGAGCAAATGAGAAAATAGACGTGGAAGGGCTTTGGAAAAGACAAAGGTCTCTGACCAATGCCAGTGGGCTAGGCTGTGATAACCCAGAGCTTCCCAAACGTGTTCCACATGATGTGGAAAGAGAACAAATGAGAGAATGGAGGTTGGCAGAATTTTCCCTTCTACAAAAGTAAAAGACCTGACCTCCTTACTGCCCTCATTGAAAACAGTCTTACCGGCCAACTCTGAACATTTTCCCTCATGCATGGAATTCTGTCTCTCCTCCTGTCTGCCTCTGGCTTTCCTGCCCTCCTTCGGGTATCAGCTAAAATCCCACCTTCCACAAGAAGCCTTTACCAATCCCTCTTAACTTTAGTGCCTTCCCCCAGAAAGGATCTTCAATTTTTTCTGTTTATATCATGTTTGTACATAGTTATTTGTACTTTGCCTTCCCCATTCCTCAGGGACTGTGAAGTCCTTGAGAACAGCAACTATCTTTTGCCTTTCTTCGTATCCCCAGAACTTAGCACAGTGCCTGGCACATAGTAGGTGCTTATTAAATGCCTGTTGACTAAAATCTTAAATATGAAATTAGGTACCATCAAACATATTCGTTATATGTAGCAACTTTTCAGTATGAAAATTAAATTAATTAAACCTCTTTTACTCCAAAACAATTCTGATACCATCTTCATCCTGATGCAGTCTCTGCCCTCAAGTCTGAGACAACTGAGGGAGGTGAAGTAGCTTGAGGATCAAATAGAATTTTGAGTGAGAAAGACCTGTGTTCAAATCCTGCCTCAGATACTTCTTAGCTATGCTATCCTGGTTAACTTTTCTGAGTCTTGGTTTCCTCATCAGTAAAATGAGGGCATTGGACTAAATGACCTCCAAGGCCTTTTCCAATCTGAATCATTTATCAATTAGTTCTGTGAGGTACATTTATGGATTCCAGGTTCTGTCCAGTTTTCTAGCTCCAAAGTATTCTAGAGACAAATTAGCCTGGGCAAGACAGTGGTATAACTGGATTGGTGACATGACGGGAGACTTTATTATGGGGATTTTACTGGAGCGAGGGCAGGAGAAATTCCTCCTTAACTCAACATGACTAACTTCCCCTGCAGAGATAGCAGGTATAGGCATTGAGCAGCTGGCATCTCCTATGGGCATCTCAAGCCTTTGGACCCAACAGATGCTGCCATCAGCACTCTGTGTCTGGCTCTGGCCAGTGGATGAAGAGGCATGGCAGAAAGCTGACCTTACCCTGTGGATTCTGTTTTCTGGCTGAATCGCTCAGTCTGAAAGAAGTCCAGCTCTCCAAATCCTAGAGCCCAGAAGTTCTTCACCATTTTTTGTATTATGGACCCCTCTGGTCTATAGTCTGATGAAGACTGGCAGCCCCTTGTCACAATCATATTTTAAAAAATAATGTAGGAAACCAATGATATTGAAATGCCATCATCCAAAGACCAAGCAGCATCCCTATGAGTCAGCTCCCTCTTGGATCACTGTGGTTGTACGCCTTGGTGTCAAGACCAAGCTAACAGATCCCCACTCTGCTTTGGCCAGATTCCATTACCTCTGGACCAAGCTTGGAGATGAGAAGGGGGCTTTTCTAAGTGAGGAAAATGTTGCACTGGGACCATTATGACATATTTTTGGTCTTTGTCTAAAATGCTCTTGTGGGGGACACGTATCTGATGAACAACTCTCTAGGTCAGCTTCCCAAAAGGAAGTCTCCTGTGCCCTAGAGCTCATGAAAAAGGGCCCCTGTCTTGTACTGTGTTATGGAAGAGCTTTAAAAGGGAGCAGGAAGCCTCTAATTTAGTGACTTCTTCTGGTATTGTCCTTTGCCAATAGAGAAACATAGCTCGGAAGGATCTCAGAAGTCATCTAGGCCAACCTGTCCCTGACCATGGACCCTCTCTTCAACATTCCCAATAGAGAACAGGGTGTCAACCCCTGGGCTTTCTGGGATATTAGGAATGGGGAGGGCAGGGAGCAGCTATGAGATATACACTGCTATGTGGTCAAATGATAGAATGAATGCCACAGAAAAGAATTGGAAAGGGTTCAGGTCAGGAGTTCTTGACCTGGGGGTTCTTGAACTTGGCTTGTTAAAAATCTTTGGATGACTATTTCAATGCGATCGGTTTCTTTTACAATCCTATGTATTTGATTTTATGCATTTAGAAGCATGATTGTATTTTGTTGTAAGAAATGACAAGCAGGATGGTTTTGGAAAAAAACTTGGGAAGACTTATATGAACTGATGCAAAGTGAAGTGAGCAGAACCAGGAGAACATTGTACGTAGTAACAACAATGCTGTACAATGTATCAATGATCAACTGTGAAAGACGTAATTACTCTGATCAAGGCAATGATTGAAGACAATTCCAAAGGATCCATGAAGAACAATGCTATCCCCATCCAGAGAGAGAACTGATGAACTCCGAGTGCAGACTGAAGCATGCTTTTTTCACCTTCTTTATTTTTCTTGCTTTTTAAATGTGTTTTCTTGTGTAACATGGCTAATATGGAAATGTTTGTATTACTTCTCATGTACAATTGATACTTTGTTTGCCTTCTCAATGGGTAGGGGAAGGAGAGAATTTGGAACTCAAACTTTTAAAATTAAATTAAATTAAAATAATTAAAAAATTAAAATTAAAAATTTTAAATGTAATTGGGAAATAGTTAAAATGAAAATTAAAATATAATTTAAAAAATATAATTAAAACATGATTCTAAGCATGTGTCCAGAGACTTCTGTAGGCTGTTGCCAAAGGAATACATGACACAAAAAGGAGTTAAGAACCCCTTATGTAAATGAACTATTGCATGGGGGGATCTCAAATAGGCTGTGTAGGGACACACGCTTGACGGCCCATCCCCAGCCTTTGGAGATGACACCAGGGAGGACAACCATGATGTGCCATAAGGAACAAGAAACACCATGGGCCAGATCCACGGGGACCCTGGTAATCCACAGTAAAGAGGATAGTTGAAGAGTTGTTCATTCCATAAGGGTGCCTCCCTCCTCTCCATGAGGGAGAGCTGGAAAATGAGGGGGTGAGAACAGAGCAGGGGTTGTTAACTTCTTCTGTGTCTGGGCAATGAGGAAGCTATAGACCCCTTTTCAGAATCATGATTTTGAATGCAAAAAAAAAATGCATAAGATAATAAAGAAAACCAATTATATGAAAATAATGGTGTAATTTTTTTTCCCATCCAAAATCAAAGACCCCTTGAAATCTATTTATGGACTTTTTAGGGGTCTATGGACTCCAGGTGAAGAAATGCTGGTCTAAAGAGTCTCTAGTTCTAAATCTGATGACTTATGAGTGTCCTCTACCTCTAAGAATAAACAGGTATAGAAAGCACATCCCCAAGGCACTCAGAGGAGATTCATTTGGTCTGTGTATACTTGGTTAATCTTGCTTCCTGTGCCCTAAGCCTCAGGAAGCTTCTCTTTCTCAGAAGGGAGTAGCCTCTAATTGCTACCCATGGGTGAGGCAGGCATGCCAGAGCTGCTGGGTTTTTCCCAACCACACCCTTGCTTCCTTTGGACTAATGGATAGCCCTGTCTCCTCCCTCTTTCTGGCCTCTCCCATTGAGTCTCACCTGCACCAGCATGAGAGTTTTGCTGTCCCCACTGAGGGAGTCCTGGAGTAGGTAGGTGAGTTTGGAGTTACGGAATGGCACATGGCCTTGGCGGGACCGAAGAGCAGAGATCACATCTCCTAGAGCTGATAGAGACTTGTTGATGTACTGGGCCTCCCGGAGTCGACTGCCCTCCGCTCCAGACTTGCCCACACGTTCTGACCCAGCCAAGTCCACTAGGTTTAGCTTCCCTGCAGAAGAAGGTTAAATGAGGATTCCAGACCCCACAACTAGACTGAATTACAAATCAGCCCATGGCAACGGGGCTCATGGCCTCTTCAGACTCATCATCTCAAGGCACTAGATAAAGCCCAGAATCTTGAGCTGCATGGGCCATAGGACTAACCAGAGAGACCATAATCTGTCATTCGGTATGATGTTCCCTTGCAAATCTCCAGAATAAAACTCCCAGGAGATCCAATTTGAGGTTCATTTTTGGAACTGGGATCACTTGGTTACTGGGGCCCCAGGAATCAATACTCCCAAAGGCATAGCCAAGGGACAACTGCCCAAGCAACAGCCCAGACACTAATCAGGCTGGCTACTGCCTGACACAAAGGTGAGCGAAGTAGAGTCCCAGAGAGAAGGAAATAAATCCTCTGGGGTCAAAACTCCCCTTCCTTAGCTTGGCTCTGTGTTCTGTAGGGGCAGTTAATCGAGAATGGCATAAATAAGACCACCCAGAGCCAGGAAAGCACTGCCAAGTTATCTGCTTGCCTATGCCCACATGAGTCTCCAGACACAGAAGTCTCAGCACCAACTTCCTCTGGGTCTCCCCTGGTTCCCTTTTCCTCTGAGGTTCAAACCGTCAATCTCTCTACTCTCTTCTCTCTCTACCTCCAATCCTGACTACCCCACTTCCATCTGACACCTGAGACGCTCACTCACCAGTGGTCCTGAGCCCTGTGCTATAGTCAGTGCCACGGACAGTGATGATTAAAAGGGCATGGGACCGAGAGCTGTGTTCGTTGAGGTTGGTGTATTCAGTGGTCCGGTTGGTGTGACCAAATTCAAATACCTGAAATGGGGCAGAAGCAAAAGGGTGGTATGCATTGGTTCTGTGAGGCACTGATATCTAACACAGGATACTTGATGTGAATAATAAAGATACCTCCTTTCCCCTTCTCTCTCAGCCCACTTCTCAGGGATGTACACCATGATTCCTTCCCCCTAGATGATTCATTGTGTGTGTTCCTGAGAAAAGTGATGAGATTGAAGGGGAAGGAACCCTCCTTTCCCCAGGACCCACTCCCATAGGCTCCATTCCCAAAGCTAGCTTACTAATGACTTTTTAACCAAGGGGCAGATACAATTTATTGGGGTAATGCTTCCTAAGCTTTCTCCTCTCTCTCTCTCTCTCTCTCTCTCTCTCTCTCTCTCTCTCTCTCTCTCTCTCTCTCTCTCTCTCTCTCTCTCTCTCTCTCTCTCTCTCTCTCTCTCTCCCCTCTCCCTTTCCTTCTCTCCCTCTCCCTCTTTCTCTTTCTCTGTCTCTGTCTCTCACCATGGAAGTATCACTGAGCCACAAAGGGTCAGAGCTGGGAGAAATGTTATAGGGTAGCTAGTACCAGTTCCTTATTTTACAGGCAGGGAAACTAAGGCCAGAGAGAGAAGGTGACTTCCTCCAGGACACATGGGGAAGTGTAGGACAGCTGTCCCAGGTGACTAAGTATCAGAGACAAGATTACAACCTGGGTCTTCTGATTCTAAATACAATGTTCATTACATCATAATGTCTTTTCACTTCTGGTACAGCCTGTCTAGGGAGCACCAACTCACACGCCTTCACACGCTCTTTTCCTCTACTGATTACCTCCAGTTTATCCTGTCTATAGCTTTCCTGTATATAGCTGTTTACCAGTTGTCTTTCCCCATCACACTGAGAACTCCTTAAGACCTGGGACTGTCTGTAGCCTTCTTTGTATCCCCAGCACCTAGTATGGTACCTGGCATAGAGTAGGTGCTCAGCAAGTACCCATGATTGACTGACACCCCTAGTCCAGGGAGGAACAACTGAATTCAAAGGGGGTAAGTCTGCCCCTAGGACTTGGCCTATAAAGCTAGAGTTTCTATCCTGGGGCAAAGATCCTCCCCTGAGTTCGATCCCCAATCAGTGAAGGAGGCCTCCCATGCCTACATCTCTACAAACCCTGTTGATATCTTCCACACTCTGCACTTTGAATTCCGTCAGCCCTGGGACATACAGTTGGCCACTGCCATCGGGACACAGCTTGATCTCCAGCTTCTCCTGTGGCTCCTTTCCCAGCAAGTCCCTGGAGGAAGGAGAGACAAAGGCAGTCAGAGCCTGGCTCCCTCCGCAGTGAGCTGCCTCAGCTGAAAAAGTGTGGACTCAATCCATTTTTCAAAAACCAGAATGACAAACTACCTTATAACTTATTGTCTAACGCAGGAACTCTTGGCCTTCCCTGCCCCTCCTGGGTGTTGGGCATTCTTGCCTCCAAAATGCTGGAGGGAGTCTGACCAAGGCTTAAGTGAGTCTAGAGACCCCCCCCCCACACAAGAGTTTGGAGTCTGGATCCTAGGGAACCCTTCTCTCTGCCGTGTCACTGCCCCATTGGCCAGATAAACTAAGATGGACACTAAGAGGGGTTGTTTGTTCCACCAAGGTCAAGGTCACTGGGGCGCTAGAGAAGCTGGATCTGAAAGTTCCTCACCCCCCAACATTCAGCTAGAGGCTTCTCTGTTAGCCCAGTTAAAGCCTGGGAGGGTTTGTCTCTTCACCTATAATATAATTCAAAAAACATTGATTAAATCCCTGATCCAGGTGAGGCACCATGCTGGACGTTGGGGACACAGCAATGGAACAATGGCCCTGTCCCTGCCCTAGAGGGGCTCACAGTCTAATAAAAGAGGCTAGGAGACAATGATACAAGGAAATATGGGACCCAAGGAGAGACAGGCAAAGGACTTTAAGAAATTTGAGAAAGTTCAGAGTATTCTGAACCAACCAATAGGAGCATTAGCGGCTCTGGCATTTTAAGGTTTGCCAAGTATATTACAAAAAGTACCTCATTCATACTGATGAGAACCCTGTGAGAGTGGTACTTCTATTATCCTCACTTTACAGATGAGCAAACTGAGGCAAAGAGTGGTTAATTGACTTTCCCAGGGTCACACAGCTAGCAGTAATCTCTTTAAGACCCAGGGAATGAGAAGGCCCAAGGGAACAAGAGCTGACTTTATTTTTTAATATCGATTATTTCCTTTAGAATTCCCATGTCGGCTCAGGATTCCTTAACATACCTGCCTTGCACATTCTTTCTGTACTGAAGGCCATAGAGCAACCCTTAAGAACCACACTGATCACAGACACTCAAAGGTGGAAGGGTCTTCAGTGGCCATTTAATTCAACTAGTACCTGAACAGACAGACATCTCCTTCCCAGCATCCACTACAAGTGGTCACCTGGCTCTCACCTGAATGCGCCCATCTCCACTTCTCCTGACTTGTATCTCACCACGTGACCCAAATGGCTCCAGAGGAGAAAGTGAGGCTGGTGACTATGCACAGCCCTGCCTCACTTAAACCCAATTAACTTTCAAGTCATGACACCTTCCTGATATCATTGGTTGTCTTTGAGAATGAATGGCAAACAACACTCCACTTGAACACCTCTGGGATAGGAACCCTTTACCTTTCCCCCATATTGCCCCTGGAGAGCTCTTCCTTGCATCCAACCCATCTCTGCCTCCCTCGCTGTTCCCAACTCCCCTAGGAAGCAAGACCTCCATCCCAAAAGGAGTGAGCGGGGCACCAAGGCTTCCCTCCCCTCCTCCCTGAGCCCCACTACCTGAGGGCTTCATTGTAGATCTCTGCCACGCTGACTGTGATGGCGTACTCCCAATCTGATGCCTTCTCCTGCACCTCGGAGAAGAGCAGCCGAAGGGCTCGCTGATTGATCCCTGGGTTTTCAATCGTTCCCTGAAGGAAGAAAGGGAAACTCCTCAGGTGAGATTGATATAGAAATCTCATCAGATCCAAATGGTCAGACTGGCATTCAAGGCTTTCCATTAACTAGACTGACCCATGCTCATCCCTAATACAGATTTTCTGTTTTAAAATCAGACTCAAATCCTCCCCCTCTATCACTCACCACCTATGGGACCTTAGGGAAGTCACCTAGCCTTCCATGCCTCTGTTTCTTCTCTGGAAAATGAAAGCATTGGCCTAGGTATTTCTAAGGTTCTTTCTGAGTCTAGGTCCATGATGGTACAATTCTACCTTTCCTACAAAATGGCATTGTCATTCCTACCACCATGTTTTTGCTCATGTAGTTCCTACCATCCAGAATTGCCCCCTTCTACACTTAATCAATCCTTACCCGTCTCCCCTTTAAGGCCCACTACAAGCTCCACATCCTGTGGGGAGCTTTCTCTCTCATATTTGACTACTTAGGGTGATTACTGTTTGTACAACGCACCTGAGCACTTAATGACACACTGCCTTGTATTTAATCAATCACTCCATCAACAAATATATATCAGGCATCTTCTATATGCCTTTTCTCTGTGCTAAGATATCTCTTGAAGGATAAAACCAGCACAGGATAAACTCCCTGTGCTCAAGCATCTTGGCATCTGCTTGAGGACCCAAGACAAGTTAGAGATACACAAAACAGCTAGAGAACCATTCAATGATAAGTGCACAGTTGAATATTACAGTGTGTATTTTGGGGGCCCACCAGCTATTCACAAGACATAATACAGTATCTTGCATACAGTAGGTACCTAATAAATGCTTAGTGAACTAAACTGAGTCAATCTGCAATGTTGGGTTGCAAATTCAGAGCAGAGTGGGATCTTGGGGATGATCCGGTTCAATCCCCTCATCTCACAAGGCAGAAAACTAAGGCCCCAGGCACTTGGCCAAGGTCTCTCAGATGGTAAGAGACAGGAAGATGAGGTTGAGGCTAAGCTCTTCAGAGCCTAAATCCAGAGGGCCAGACTAGCTGCAGAAGACATGACTGGTCTTTGGTTTTCTCTGTGTGATTCTGCCCTTTTGATTGGATTGAAAACTTCCTGAAAGCACGGACCCTATCTCCCTCCCTCTCCCCCACAGGGGCCCTTGCACAGAGTTGTGCTTTGGAGGGTCTCTTTGTTGAATTGCAGTGAGGAGGACAGTGCTCTCTCCCTATGCCTTGATTCAGCCTGGCACCTTCCTCCCCCCCCCCCCCCCCCCCCCCCCGCCTCTACCTCCCCCTTCCCAGCCCTCAGAATCTCAGCAAGAATGGAGGGGGAAGATTGAGCCCACAAGCATGAATAAAGAAGTGAAGATGTATTTATGAAGCGCTTACTGTGTGCCAAACTCCCTGCCTCTAAACTTCCCGGGCCCAGGTCGGGTTTCTGTGAAACTGCTTCATCCGGAAAGGCCTGTTTCTGCTCCTCTTGCCCCAGATCTCAAAGCCCTCCTCCTGGGCTGCTCCTCCTCCCACCCACCCACTCTCCTCTCACCCACAAGCGCTGAAAAGCAGCACTCTAGAACTACCGACAGCTAAAAAAAAGTTACAGAAAGCCCAAGGGAAGGTTTTTATCCTTTCTCTTCACTGTCTGGAAGTCCCTCCTTATCACTAACCTAAATCTCTCATGCTGCTGGCTCCTGTTTTAGTGATCTTTGGGAGGACAAGCAGACTGCCCTTTATACATTCAGGGACTATTATGCCCCCTCACTCTTCTCTTCTCAGACTGAATGATCCACAGACCTCTGACCTTCCCTCGTGCGTTCTGGACCCTCCCAAAGCTTTGGGACACCTTCTCCACTGTGATTCTCCACCTATCTCTTCCTTGGACTGTGGAGCCCAGAGAAAGATCCAGGGTCTTAGGGAGATTCCATACAATCCCTGGGTAGGATAGTAGGATAGCCATATTTGTTCCTATGGAGATACCCAGGGCTGTGCCAGCTTTCAGAAATACAACCCTGCATTGGCTGCATCAGTCCCCTGCCTGGACATCCTCCAAGGATAAGGACTGGCTCTAGCCTTTGTGGAATGATCAATGGGGCAGGTACTTACTTCCTCAGTGTCCCCTGACAAAGACTGGGTTGCCTCCTTCAGTCACAAGGGGCCCCCAATCTGCCCCTCAGCTACCCAACTATCCTATGCCAAGTAATTTTCAAAGGATCTAGATCATGAGTGTGTTTTTCATACTACCAGCCTCCTGGATCATGGCAGAGCCTGGCACCTACTACACATAAGACCTAACACAGTACCTTGCATAGAGTAGGCATATGATAAATGTTTGGTGAACTGAACTGAATCTGTCAAATAGACAAACTTTCACCAAGAGTGCAACGTGCAAAATGTTCGGCGCTTATCAGTATGGGCACCTTTATCAAAGACAGTGAGCATTCATAGGTTGTTTAAAGTTTCACAAAGAACTTGCTATATGTTGTCTCAGATCCGCACAACAACCCTGAGAGGTGGGTATTTTCATTATCTGCATTTTCTAGTTGAGAACCCTAGGGCCAAGAGAAGTTGTGTCTTACCCAGGGCCACACAGCTAGTGATTTGCACTCAGACTTCCTGACCCCAGGCCAGGTGCTTTCTCCACCTGACTGAATCTCAGCACTAGAAGGCCCTTCAGAGATACTTCCTGGTGGCAAGAGAATAGGAGATATTTCTACAGCATTCAGGATAAAAGTTAACACAGCCTCTCCCTGGGAATGTAGAGCATTCCACTTTTTGAGAACTAATTACAGTGGATTGAGATCTGGGTCTGGAGTTTGAAGGACCTGAGTTTAAATACAGCCTCAGACATTTACTGTGTGACCCTGGGCAAGTCACTTAACCTTGCTTGCTTCAGTTTCCTCATCTGTAAAATAAGTTGGAGAAGGAAATGACAAACCCCTCCAGTATCTTTGCCAAGAAATCCCCAAATGGGGTCAAAGAGTTGGAAATGACTGAAATGACTGACTTTATATTGAACCAAAAGTCTGCCTCTTGGCAACTTCTACCCATCAATCCTAGTTCTGCTTGAGGGGCCAAGCAGACTAAGGAGGGGTCCCTCTGAACCCAACTCTTCTAGACTTTCCAGATCACCCCACGGGAACGTGGACTGATGTCTTACCCTCTAATTCTTTATTTTCTTCTGAACCTCAATGGAGAGGAAGAGGAATGGGGAGGGCCTAGATTTGATGATCTCTGAGGGCAAGCCCAGCTCCACAGCATGGTGCGAAACAGAAGGACCATTGAATCTGGAGTCAGAATGTGTGACCTTAATAAGTCGCAACTTTTCTAAGACTCAGTTTCCTCATTTGTCAAAGGAAAGGGGGAGGTTAGATGATTTCTAAATTCTCTTCCAGCTCCAATTATCAAGGATGCTATATTCTATGATCCAAAGCACTTTATTATTCTCCAAGCCACATGTGCTAGATTCATTTGACATATCCTTAGATGATACAGCCTCTTGTTCTTCCTAAATGGCAGTGCTCAGAACTATACACCCCTGTGTACTCTAGATGTGGTCTCATCAAGAAGGAAGACGATTATATATTTCCTTCCTCACTCTGGACACTCAAGTGCAAATCACAGCATCATTTCTCTGATGTCATGGTCCTCTTAAAAAAAGGATGAACACAACAGCAACAATCTCTATTAATGCAGCCTAAAATCACCTGACCTCTGGGGACTATCATGTCATACTATTGACATCTCTCTTGGTCCACTCAGATACCAAGATCATTTTCCTTATTAAGACTGGATTGAAGGCCCAGTCCTATTTCTTTTAGGGTCAGTTCCAAATGATGAATTAGAAAAAATGGAAAGATTTAAATTAGAATTAGAAATTAGAAGAATTTAGAATTAGAAGAAATTAGAATTAGAAGGATTTTGTTTTTTTAACCCCAGAAGTCCTTTAATAGTGGAGGCCTAAATGACAATTCTCCTGGGCCAAGCATCCCAATCTCCCCTTGGACATCACTGAGAAAATGCCCAACAGGGCAGCTGTAGACAGAAACCAGAGTCAGCACACAAGGAAGTCCACTAAGAGCCTACCTCCATCGTGTATGTTTTGCCAGCACCCGTCTGTCCGTAGGCAAAAATGCAGACATTGTAGCCATCAATGCAAGAAGTGATCAAAGCCTGGACTTCTTGGAACACCTGCCGAGCAGGATGGGAGAAGAGAGGGAAAGTGAGTCAGGCACCTGGCTTGCAGGGTGGCAGTTGGTCTTCTCTTTTGCAAATAATGTCCCCATAAGCAAGGAGAAGGGAGTTGAGACTCTGGTTTACACTCAAGGCATCTTGGAGCTGAATGGTTTTATTTCACAGATGTAGGAGAGACTTTTGGGAAAATTCTGTTCATCCATTCATTCAGCCACCAATAAATGCTTTATTAACAAAATACAACAATGTATTGTTATTACTGAATGACTAAATGAACAGAGTCTTCCTAAATAGAACTTGCTTAGGTAATAATGTCATTATGGAGCTGAACAGATGAATAATGATGCATTTATTTAATAACAAGCAGATCATTATACAGTTGGATAGATGAATAATACAATTCTTGTTGTTGAATGAAAAGGATTTTCCTAAAGTTATGAAATGAAAAGTGCTTCATTTTGCTTGCCCTAGCTCCTTCCTCAGGCTTTGTACTGGGAAATGGAAGGAATAATCATTTATATAGTACCTACTGTGTGCCGGGCACTTTACAGATATTATCTCATTTGATCCTTGGAACCACCTGGAAAGATAAGTGCTATTATTATCTCTGTTGACAGTTCAAATCTAGCTTCAGACAGTTAAGCACTGCGTGACCTAAGGTGAGTCATTTAACCTATTTGCCTCAGTTTCCTCATCTGTAAAATGGAGAAAATAATAGCACCTACATTGTGGGGTTGTTGTGAAGATGAGATGAGATATTTGTAAAATGCTTAGCATCGTATCTGGCACACAATATAAATGGTGTTAGTATTATTATTACATGAGCTTAGATAATTCACCTGACCTCTACAGACCTCAGTCTTCCCATCTGTAATAAGAAGGGACCAGACCAGGTGATCACTCAGACATCCCATGATGTCATTAGCACCAGCAACAGAAGAGTACCTTGCTTATTGCAGGGCTTTATAGGGGATGGAGCTGTGGAGTGCAAAGGAGAAAGAGGAGGAGGAAGTATTTGATGGTACTGAGGGTTCAACCTTCTATGATCTGATTCCTTAACTCAAAAAACCTAGGTATATTAGACACACTAAGATAAGATGTCTTGGTCTTGCCCTCCAACAGGTCACTGGACTTTTTGGAGGAATCTTTCCCATTGGAACCTGGAGATGATGTGTCTGGATCCCCACAGACTAAACCTCCTGGGTCCTTTTTGTCTCTTTTCCAAGTCTGGAGCAAAGAGGAGTTGGCAGAAGAGATGCCAGTCACAGCCACACAGCCTGTGTTTTCCCTGTCCTGCCAGCTGCTAATGCCTGTCCCTTTTCATTTGCCTTCCATCTATGGTGTATGTATAGACAACTCTTTGTACGCTTTGTACGCTGTCTGTGAGTATACAGAGCGGTCAGAGCAGGGACCACATTCTTTTTTTTTTTTTTTTTTTTTTTTGCCTTTCTTTACCTCACCATTGCTTAGCTCAGAGCCTGGCACCCAGTAGATGCTTAATAAATTCTTGACGACTGGTTTTCTCTGGCAAGGGGGCACATCACTCACATCTTGTTGGGTTGCGTGTGGAGGGAACACCTTGTCCAGCTCAAAAGATACGGGCTTTCCCTTGTGTAGCAGGTAGATGACCGCATCATCATCGGAGTCAAAGGTCACTGCGTTGCTGGCCTCAGGCCCGTCCCCGTCTTCTTTGGTGATGGGTCGGACCCGACCAATCACACGGATGTTTCCTTCATTATGGGGTGCAAAGAAGAAAGGTTAAAAATAAAGATGAGTGCTAACTAGAAATAGTAATCTTGTGAAAAATTCTCACAATCTCATTTCAATAAATATTTACTCAGCTCAAGAAATACTTTGCTATATATAGAGAACTGAGTCAAATGTACAAAAATACAAGTCATTCCCCAATTGATAAATGGTCAAAAGATATGAACAGGCAGTTTTCAGAGGAAGAAATTAAAGCTATCTATAGTTATATGAAAAAATGCTCTAAATCACTATTGATTTGAGAAATGCAAATTAAATCAACTTTGAGGTACCACATCACACCCCTCAGATTGGCTAACATGACAGAACAGGAAGATGATAAATGTTGGAGAAGATGTGGGAGAGTTAGAACACTAATTCATTGTTGGTGGAGCTGTGAGCTGATCCAACCACTCTGGAGAGCAATTTGAAACTATGACCAAAGGGTTACAAAAATGTGCATATCCTTTGACCCAGCATTACCGCTTCTAGGTAATCCCTAGATTACCTATATCCCAAAGAGATCACAAAAATGGGAAAAGGACCCATATGTACAAAGATATTTATAGTAGCTCTTTGTGCGGTGGCCAAGAACTGAAAATTGAGGGGATGCCCATCCACTGGGGAATGGTTGAACAAATTGTGGTATATGAACGTAATGGAATACTATTGTACTACAAGAAATGATGAACAGGAAGACTTCAGAGAGGCCTGGAAAGACTTGTATGATGTGATGCTAAGTGAAATCAGCAGAACCAGGAGAACATTGTACACAGTAACAGCCACAGTGTGCGAGGACTCTTTCTGATAGACTTAGCCCTTCGCATCAATGCAAGGACCTAAAACATTCCCAAAGGACTTTTGAGGCAAAATGTCCTCCACATCCAGAGAAAGAACTGTGGAATCAGAACACAGAATAAAGTAGGCTATTTTCTCTTGTGTTATGTCTTGTCTTGGTTTTTCTCATGGTTTCTCCCATTTATTTTAATTCTTCTATGCAACATGACTAATGGGAAAATGTGTTTAATAAGAATGTATGTGTAGAACCCATATAAGATTGCAAGCCGTCTCCAGGAGGGAGGAGAAAGGGAAGGGAGAGAAAATTTAAGACTTACGGAAGTGATTGTTGAAAACTGAAAACGAATAAATTAATTAAATTTAAAGAAATACTTTGCTAGATCATGCAGATATTGGCTACAAGGTTGTGGTTTTTTTTTTTTTCTCAGAAGGGGGGTATATATAAAACATGATAATAAATAAAATAGGATTTGTGCAAAACAAAGTAGGAAGAGACTAAACATTTTATTAAGAGCCTCCTATGTGTCAGATACTGTACTAAGCACTTTACAAACATTATTGCATTTGTTCCTCATAATACCCCTAGGAGATGCTATTACTTTGTTTTATAGTTGAGAAATCTGAGGCAGACAGTGGTTAAGTGACTTGCCCAGGGTCACACAGCTAAACTGTGTCTGAGGCTGGATTTGAACTCAGGTGTTTCTGATTTCAAGTCCAGCTGCCAAGAAGGAGCAACACGAACAGGCTATTACTGTCATTAGAACTTTAGGACCCATGATGGTTGACAGCAAATACAGAAACAACCTCCAACAAGGTTTCTGGGACCAGTTAAATCTCAAAAATTATTAAATACTACTCTGATCCATACAATGTTCCAAGACAATTTAAAAAGGACCCATGATGAAAAATGCTATTGATCCCCCGTAGAGTGAACTAATGAATTCTGAGCACAGATTGAAGCATTTTTTTTTTCACTTTCTTCAGTTGGGAGTGGGGGTCTTTTGCTACATTGCAATATGTTTTGCGTGACTTCCCATGTATAACCAATATCACATTGCTTGCATTCTCAAGAGATCAGGAAGGGATGGAAGGGAGGAAGGGAATTGGAACGCAATATTTTTTTTAAATGTTAAAAATTTTTATACATAATTGAGAAATATTTAGTGAAATAAATAAAAATAAATATTGAAATCTATTTCATTATAAAAAATTGACATGTAATTGGGGAACATTCAACGAGATAAAAGTATTTTTAAAAAATTATTAAGTACTTTAATTAAGTACTTACTATACATCAGGCACAGTGCATTTAATAAGCATTTATTAAGCACTTTCTGTGTGCCAGAAGTTGAGCTAAACACCTTGTAAATATTATCTCAATGGATCCTACGAGGCCAGGGGTCCATGGCAGAAAGATAACATTTATTCGATTTCAGAAACTTTCTGAAAATGTTTTCCTCTCACTCAACATGTGCCAGAATTGTAGCACCAATTCTCATCTGGTGATGGCTCTACCCTTCTCCTCCTTCTCCCTCCTTCCCTCACAGGCCTCAGTCTGACCCTACCCTCCTCCTTTCTTCCTCACCTTTCAGTCTCACCAGCTCATTGTGGCACTTCTTGCGGAGTTGTAGTTCCCGGCGGTATTTCCTGAGCAGCTCACGGTTTGTGGTGTTCACCTCTTCGATGGCTTGGCCAATCTGATGGAAGGAAGACCAAGAAAGAAACTTTTTTAAGTCCTCCCCCAGCATATGAGAACGCAGAGCCCCAATGGGGCTTCCTTTCTCCATACTTTGGGGAAGCTTGGGAGACAGCAGGTCATAATGGACAGAGCACTGAACTGGGATTTGTCTAGGTTCTAACATCAACTTGCTGTGTGTCCCTGGACAAGTCATTTGCCCAATCCCTCTCAGTCTTACTTTTTATCTCTATAAATTAAATGAAGGGGCTAGAAGAAATTCAGATCCAAGAATCAGAAAGAGATGGCCAAGAGGCCTCTAAGTTCACTAAGAAAGGCTGGGGGATAGGGATGGGGAATGGGGATGGGAATCATGTCTTTGATCTGAGTAAGTAAGAAACTCACTTCGGCCACTTCACAATGCCCACCTCTGCTCTGGCACTCCTTAGGGCTTCCTGCAGCAGGAGAGGGAAATCTCGGACCTGCCTCTTCAGGCCATTGTAGTCATTGGTGAGAGTGCGAAGGGCTGGCTGCAGAGTCAGGAGATTGGTCCTGACACCTGGAAATGAGGGAGAAGAAATGGAAAGTGAGTGATTTCCACCAGGGACAGCAAATGGTTAGCGCTCCCTTTTGGCAGTGCCCAAAGGCAGGGTAGATATCCCCAGAAAGTGAAGCCCAGCCAATCCAGGGGGAATGGACGGTGGTAGGAGGAAAGGGCTCCCCTGCCCCTCTCACCTGCTAGGTTTTCATGCACAGCCTTCATTTCTACTTGGGCTCTCGCAAAAGCTTCCTCAATGGCCCGATTCTTGTCCTCTTCCATGGTCTGCATCTCCTCCAGCATCTGCCCATGAGCCCTCTCCAACTCTGACTCATACATCATGATCTGAGAGTAAGGGAGAAGACAGCATGGATAAAATGCATCCATGGGCCACCAGTGATGGTCTGGTCAAAGAAACCCTCTGGAGAAGGCACATCAGTCCCCCTCCCCCACATTCCCATATCACATTTGCAGATGATAGCAAAAGCCCTGAACAGTCAGGGAGGAGACACAGAAGGTCTATTTTCTAGCCTCAGTTCTGTCACTAACTCCTCAGGCAACTCCTACCTGTCTCTGGGTTTCAGAGATCTGATGCTGACTCTATGAGTCAATTCAACATTCATTCATCAAACACTGAATGAATGCCTACTCTGTGTAAGACATTGTAGCTTGATGATTTTCTGCATGCTGCGGCTGCCCAGAACTCTGAAACTCAGAAGCAATTGGCAACCGGCTGATCCATAAGCATTGATTACAAAGCACACAATTGAGTCTTCAGTAAATGTTTACGGAACTGAGTGAGTCACCTTCTGGGTGGCGTTCAAAGCACTTCATAGCCTGGCCCCTTCCTACCTTTCTACACTTCTTAAATTCTGCGGTCAGTCAGTGGATAAATACTCACTAAGCCATCTAGTCACACTTGTCATTTCTCACCAAGACATTCCCATCCCTTTGCACTGGTTGTGCCCCATGCCTGGAAATGCTATCTTCTCCTCATCTCTGCCTCTGTTTCCCCCACTTTCTTCAAGGTCCAGCTTAGCCCTTATCCTGTGCAGGAGACTTCTCCCTTATCCTCTAAACTGCTGGTGCCTTCTGTACTCTCTGTACATTCTTGTACGTATCTTGTTCTCTGCACATGATTAGAATGGGAGGTCCCTGAAGGAAAAAACATGAATTTTGCCTGTCTTTGAAAGGCTGGGGGATAGGGACCAATCTCCTGACTCTGCAGCCAGCCCTTCGCACCCTCACCAATGACTACAATGACCTGAAGAGATCCGAGATTTCCCTCTCCTGCTGCAGGAAGCCCTAAGGAGTGCCAGAGCAGAGGTGGGCATTGTGAAGTGGCTGAAGTGAGTTTCTTACTTACTCAGATCAAAGACATGATTCCCATCCCCACTCCCCATCCCTATCCCCCAGCCTTTCTGGTGCTATTGGTGCTTTGCACAGGACCCAGCACAAAAACAAGGACTGAATAAATGCTTGTTGACTGACTATTGGACTTTCTTGAGTTCTCTTATCATTGCACAGATATCAATGGATCAATTTAATTTATACTAACATGCTACCCTGAGACCTCCCCCTGGAAGGGAGGAGACCCTGGACTCTAAAGTCCTGCCACATTGGAAAGGCTTCAAGGACAGCCTGGTCATTGAGTGCCTCTGCCATTCCAGAACAAGCCTAGTTATTAATGGACATTTATTAAACACCAACTATATACCAAGCACTGGGATAAGCACTGAGGATACCAAAAGGCAAAGACTCCTGCCTCACGGAACTCACAATCTAACAGGAAAGACAGAATGAGAACAGGCCCAAACATGCTACATACAGGCTGAGCAGGAGATGATTAGCAGAAGGAAGGCACTGGAATGAATGGGGTTAGGGAAGACTTCCAGTAAAGGATGAGATTTTAAAAGAAAGCTGGAGATGTCTGTAGTCAGAGGGGAGGAGGGGCAGTGTTCTAGGAATGGGGGGGCAGAGAACATGGCTGGGGTCAAGAGATGATGGAGGGTCTCATTCCTGGAACTGCTGGGAGGCTAAATCCAGGAAGGCTCATCAATCACTAGGCTGGCCACTGGCTGATAAATTGTGGCTATAGAAACTCACCAAGTCCATCCCTCCCCTAAGGCATCCATGAAAGGTGCCTTGGCAGAGGAAAGACAGACACTGATGAAATTGGGGCTCCTTGTGCCCTCGCCTCTTACCCCCTTACTAGAGTGGTAGCATCTTGAGGGAAAATATGTCTTAGCAAAGCTTTTCACATCCCTCCCAGCATCCACCGCAGGGCTCTGCACACCACAGGCATTTAATAAGTGTTTGTGGAACAAACTAATTTCCCTCTTCTCTCTCCCCTCTTTTCTCTTCTTTCTTTTTTCTTCTCTCTTTTTTCTCTCTTCCTCTCCCTCCTTCCTCCCTCCCTTTCTCTCTCCATTTTGTTCATGCAAGGATGTGGGAGCTCCTTCAGGGGCTGTACCTGGGCCTTGAGCTGGGCTGTTGTCTGCTGGGAATTCTGAAGTTGCTGTTCCATTTCCTTCAGCACCTGTCTCTGCATCCCCACCTGCTCCTGTAAATACTGGTTCCGGGCTTGGGTTTCACACAGGGCCTGCTTGGTCTTGGATGAATCTACTTCCACCGTCTTGATGATGTACTAAAGGAGACACATGTGCATGAACACATGCACACACAGAGGAATGTTATTATCTCACCAGGAGCCAGAGGGGAGGGAGGGAGGGAGGGAGGGAGGGAGGGAGGGAGGGAGAGAGAGAGAGAGAGAGAGAGAGAGAGAGAGAGAGAGAGAGAGAGAGAGAGAGAGAGAGAGTTTCATGGGCTTCAAACTTGGCTCTGCAACTTAACCCTTCTCATGACCATAAGCAAACCATCTGATCTCTCTGGGCCTCAGTTTACTTCTCTGTCAAGTGACTGGCTTACACTAGATGATCTCTACGATTCCTTACAGGATGCTGGATTCAAGTCAAGAAGACCAGGGTTTGAGTCCCATCTCCCACACTAGTTGTACCACCATGGGTGAATCAATCTCCCTCAGCCTTAGCTTCATCATCTGTAAAATGGGAGAAGAGGGGGAGGCGTTGCCTCTGAGGTCTTTCAATCTAAGCTTCTAAACATGGACATCAATGAATCACCTCCCATCGATTAAACACCTACTATGTGTCAAGCATTGGGCTCAGTGTCAAGAAAACAAAGAAAATGCAAAACTGCATCTGCCTTCAAGGAGCTCTTCCTCTACTGGGAGAGACAACATGGACGTCACCAGGTGTATACACCTTGATGCTACAAAGCAGGGGTGACATCATCTCAGAGAGATATCCCAAGGTCCCTTACACTAAGATTCAGTCTCCTCAACTGTAAAAGGAAAGGGTCAAACTAGTTGGTTTCCTCTGTTTCTCCAAAGGCCATTTTTCCTGAAGTTATCCAACTTGAGACCATGTTGCATGATGCAAAGTTGGCCATGTCCTTGGACTCTGACTGCTCTGGGGACCTCTCCACATTGCAGGGAAGGTGCCCATCTAAAATGGGAGAATGATTTTCCTCAGTTGGGCCTGGCTACCTGCACCGGTAGAGGGAGTCCCCTCCCCTGGGAGTTCCCTGTGCCAGCACTTCCTCCAGCTCGATGGAGTCTGCCTGGGTCAGGGGCGCGTGTACTTCACCTTAATGGGCTGAGGCTGAGCCTTCAAGGTGGCAATGGTCTCCTGGCTGTCCCGCAGGCGCCTGCTCAGCCTCTCCTCCTCCTCAGCCTTCTCAGCCAGAGAGTCCTTGAGTCGCAGCTCGACTTCTGCCAGGCGGTTGGTCTTCTGCTGCACCTCCAGGCCAAGCTCAGCCAGTCGGCCCTTGTGCTCCTCTGTCTCCACCTGCAGCTGGGCCAGCTTCTCTCGCAACTGGGCACTCTCCTGGGGGAGGGGGAGAAGTTGGGAATCAGTTCAGGCCTGCCCCCACACCAGGCTTTGTGCCCGGACCCCACCCAACGTGCGCTGCCCAGGCTATGCACACCTTGCTGTGCTCGCAGTCCGGGCATGGGGGAGGCCGTGCTCTCAACTCCTGCAGCTCAGCCTCACATCGCTTCATGTCCTGCCGAAGGCGCTCATTCTCCACCATCAGGAGATCCCGGTGCTTCTCCAAGTCTGTGCCTCCCTGGGAAGAAAGGACATGGGCATGGGCAGGGGCAAAGGGAGAGGGAGACTGCCAGCCAGCCGCTGGGACAACACTGGGCACACCTCTCCCTTCCCAGCCCAGCCTGGGATCCCCAGCAGCTTCTTTCCTGAGTGGGAAGCTGTGAAAAGATCTATCACCTAGCCATCACAAAATGGGTCACACACCTACCCTAGGGTGGCAATTTACATCCCCCCTCATAAGATCTATACAATATCTGTCATCAGGAGAGGCATGCTAGGAATATCTTTTGTCTATCTGAAATGATGGGTTTCATCCAATTGACATCAGGAATCCAAAGCCTTCTCCTGGATTTGGCTGTGAAGTCAATACCATTTTTTTTTCAGTAGTAGGGACACATCTCTATTTAAGGACGTGCAAAACTGACATCATTATTGTAAGCCTAATTCTGGTGTCAAAGGTAAGTTTGTTTATGTATACATATATGTGTGCATGTATATATAAGAAATATGTATGTGTCTGTATATATACACATACATAAATATATGCATGTATATATACACATGTATGTGTATAGGAAATATGTATATGTGTATTATGTGGGTGCAGGTAAGTATATATATATGTGTGTGTGTGTGCATGTGTGTAGGTATATGTGGGGGGGGTAAGTGTGTGTATAGGCTATTAGGTACAGTGAATGTAGTGCTGAGCCTGGAGTCAGGATGAACCAAGTTCAAATCCAGCCTCAGACATTAATTAGCTGTGTGACTGTGGGCAAGTCATTTAACCCTCTTTGCCTCAGTTTCCTCATCTGCAAAATGAGGACAAAAACAGCACCTCCCTTCCAGGGTTATTGTGAGGATAAAAGAAGATAATATTTTCAAAGTACTTTGTTAGAATATACAAATGCTAGTAATCATATAATATATAAAATACATAAACATATACAGTTTAAAATATCCTGTGTATAAACACACATACACATGCTTTGGAGCACTTAGGTTGTGTAGTGTGGATAGAGAGCTGAAGTCTGAAAGATCTCATTTCAAATTATACCTTAGAAACTTTGCTGTTATTGAGACTGGGTCCCCCATCCTGCCTGGGCTAGAAGCACAGGGGCCTCTCACTGGCCCAGCCCCAAAGCTGCATGGAAGTTTTGACCTGCTGGGTTTCCAGCCTGGGCAGGTTTGCCCCCGACTCGGCAGTCAGGTGGCCCCCTACTCTGAGGACCTCACCAGATTAGTGTCAGACTTAGCATGGACACCAGAGAATCCCCAAACTCATTCAATCCACCAGTCTCAGCTTATTCAGTCATTCATGCCACCGTGGTCTGCCTTAAACACTAACTCTGTATCTCTAGGCAAGACATGTAGACTCTCAGCCTCAGTTTGCTCATCTGTCAAATGGGGCTAATAATAGTACATACACACACAGTTGTCATGAGAATCAGATATGATAACATACAGAAAGCACTTTGTAAATCTTAAAGTGTTATATAAATGCTAATCACTATGTTGAATGTATACATGTTTTATGTCTTTCCATACTTATCCCTATATATGTGTACATGAATCTATGACTATAGACAGGGGTGGAGAACCTGCCGCCTTGAGGCCATAGCTTCCCCACCTTTGAACTAGAGACAGACAGACAGAGACAGACTGATGGACTGACCAACAGAATGAAAGAAGGAAAGAGAGAGAAAGGAAGGAAAGAAGGAAGGAAGGAGAAAAGGAAGGAAGGAAGCAAGGAAGGAAGGAAGGAAGCAAGGAAGGAAGGAAGGAAGGAAGGAAGGAAGGAAGGAAGGAAGGAGGGAAGGAAGGAAGGAAGGAAGAAGGCAGATATAGTTGGAATGGGAAGACTAGCCAATATGGGACATGCTTTAAGGACTGGAGATGGCGATGGAGTTGGAAGTGCAGGTGGACATGTAGTGGGCGGCATTAGGGAACACTCAAAGTCTCTCCACATCAGCTTCCCTAAGCCTGTCAAAGGAGGCTCACCAGCTCTGACCGGAGTCTGTTCACTTCCTGGACCTGACCAATGAGTTTCTCCTTCAGATTTTCCACCTGCCAACACAAAACCAAAATTATGGTAAGTCAGTCCTCCATCCTCATGACATGCCCCCTTATGTGACCTTGAGTGAGTGACCTCTTTAAGCCTCAGTATCTCTTCCTGTAAAATGACCTTAAAATCTCCACTTGGGGCCTGCCTCCTGACTCATTCCTTCCTACAGGAAGAATGATGACCTGGTTGACCTCTCTCTAGGTCCTCCCCAAACCATGACCTCTTCTTTGTGTTACAATTCTCTGGACCAAACAGATGGCCTGTCAGGGCCAACAGTGAATACACTGTGATTTTTTTATTTTGCCTCCTGAATGTTTCATTCATTAGGTTCTCTCTCCAAGGGCGATGGGACCCATGTACCCCAGGTCTATGAGTCTACTTTGGAGTATAGGAGCAGAGCCAAGGACAGGGAGAAGCCCCATGACCATGTTCTGAAGGGCCAAGAGAGTGTGACAAAGAAACACCCTACATCATCCTACTTGTGCTTCTACCCCCACCCCCACCTCCATGACTGATTTTCCAGCTGGCCCATGCTATCAAGAGATAACTGACTGTAGGAATTTTACTAACTATAATTGAAGGCCTTTTGGATCCTGGTACATGGGTCCCAAGACTAATATCCACCTTATAGAATAACTGTCTTCTATTAGGAATATTTATAATATATAGTTATGGCAGGGTAGGACATAATTTGACTACATGCCAATCTACATGACAGTGAGATACATAACAAGATTCACATAGCTCTCCTACTCAATAAATTCCAGTGTTTCTCTATTATTTCTTATATAGATTCATCTTCCCAAAAAAGAAAATTCTGAAATAAGCCTGGTTGCTTTCAGATAACTTTTGTTACATCTCTTAGCTAGCACAGCCATATTAATGGGACTCAAAATTGGGAGTCTCCCTCCACCTACTTCCCTAATGCCAAGAATCCTCCCTAGAAATTGTGGTGCTATTTTTAAAAAATGCAGATCTTAGAGTCAGGAGACCTGGGTTTGAATCTGGGGTCTGCCACTGAACACAACATATGACCATAGACAAACCAATTTAAGGAGATTTAAGGCCCCTCTCCAATCCATCCACCCTGCAGCTGCAAAAGCAATCTTCTTAAAGTACAAAAATCTTCCCATGTCATGCCCCTCCTCAATAAGGTCCAGTGGCTCCCTGATTCCTTGAGGATCAGGCGGCAGCAACTCTATTTGGGATTGAAGCCTTTGCGATCTGGTCTCAGTCTACCTCTCCAGCCTAATGACTGCACATTATACCCTTCCACACTCGCCACAGCCAAACCCAACCATCCTCCTTCCTGTTCCTCATACCTGACAATCCATGCCCCGCTTCTGCCTCTCTCCCATGTCCAGAGTGTTCTTCCCTTACCTGCCTCATTTTCTTTTGAGGCTAAGCTCAACTGCCACCTTCTCCAGGAGGTCTTTCCAGATCCCCCAAGTTGCTGATATCCTCCCCCCAAAATCACCTTATGTCTATGAATATATGTATGTGTATGTACACACAAATATACACACATGTATGTAGGTGTATGTGTGTATATATGTATTAGCTCCTGGAGGTCAGGGGAGTTTTTTCACTTTTGTCTTTGTCTCCCCAGCACCTGGCATAGTGCCTGACATATAATAGGTGTTTTAGAAATGTTGGTACATAATAGGCCCTTAATAAGTGCTGGCATATGGTAGGTGCTTAATAAGTGCTGGCACAAAATAGGCACTTAATACATGCTGATACATAGTGGGCTCTTAATAAGTGCTGGCACATAATAGGTCTTTCATAAATGCTTAGCGATTAATTAACATAAAATCCTCCGTTTACCTCTTCAGGTCCTTCATCACCTGGCCCTTCCCTGCCTTTCCAGGCTTCTTCCTCCAATCCAACGACACCAGTCTATTTGCTGCTCCCCCAATAAGACCCTCCATGTCCTGAACTCTGGACCTTTCCACTGGCTGTGCCCCATGCTCGGGACTCTGTCTTCCTTCAGGTCTCAGTTAAGTCTGCCACTGTCTGCAAAAAGCCTTTTCTAATCCTCTACAACCTTGGATGCCTTCGCTCTGAGTCAGCCCCTCAGTCTTCCTGTCTCCACATCCTGTTTGTACAGTCATTGGCTGTGATTGTGAGCTCTTTGAGAAAACAGATTGTTTTTTGCTTTTCTTTGTATGCCCAGCACTTAGCACAGTGCCTGACACACAGTAGGCAGCTAATAAATATTTGCTAACTTGATTTCTCTCTCTCTAAAATCGGAGAAACACCAGGTTGGGACATGGAACAAAATCTGAAAACAGTTTCCCAAGTCTGGCCAAGCTCAACTCCCCTTCTCCTCCGGCGTCACAACAGGAATGATTGTGGAATTTCCTCATTGGCAAGATAGCAAAAAAGCCAATGTGGATGTGCGAGGAGGGGGCTCACCCCCTCCAAGAAAAAAAATTCAAGCCTTGTTGCCAAAGACATAAACATTAAGTCATCTCCTAATATGCCTCTCATACAGGGTACAGGAGGAGAAGGGATACCTGTTCATCCACTTGGGCTACACACACAGAACTGGGAGCCCAATTATTTAGCAGTTAAGCACCAACCTAGTGTTTGGAGTTTACTGTCTACCCTGAGGGCTCCTATCTGAGCCTGACAGACAACCTAACGCAGACTTAAAATACACAAGATGGTAAAGGTGAGGACATCTGCCTAGGACAGGCTACATCTGCCTGGGACGGACTTTTAAAAAAAGTGAACATCTCATTTCACCAAGCAGAAATGCTCTTCCCCTTCCTCAGTGTCTGGCTTCCGCAGAGGATGGTCAGAAGAGCAGAATTTATTCCTGTGATTTGGAGAAGATGCAGAAAGCAGAGGAAACGCTTGAGACAAGAAAGAAACAAGGTGGAAATCAAGGAAGCAGGAGGCCAAGACTGAGAAAAGTCAATAAAAAAAATTTAAATTAAAAAAAAGCAAGAGAAAGGAAATAGGAGGGGGGAGAAATAAGTATGGAGTTGTGAAGGTGCATGATGTCCGAGAGAGAGAAAAGCACCTTAAATCTGATCTGCATGCAAGGGTGAGCTAGCAGAAGTCAAGAAATGCTTTTGTCCAAATCCTAAGGTGGGAAGGTACGCTCAACCCAATCCAAGTAGAGATGGCTGAGCAACAGGAAGGATGGAGCAGTGGAAGGTCACCGTTAGTCTGAGGTGAAGGTGTAGACCATCAAAATAATGAATCTACTGAATGGATCTAAAACTGGAAGAAACCTTAGCAATTCAAAATGGTGCCCTGAAGAGAGTTGGTCTTGAGGGGACACACCAAAATAGAAGACTGTCTGTTTGATCCAAGAAATAATAAGGGAAGACCTGAGTTCAGATCCTGCCTCAGAGAGGTGGGGAAAGTTGCTTAACCTTGCCAGGCCTCAGTTTCCTCCTCTAAATGACAGGGTTGGATCCAATGGCCTTTTAGGTTCCTTCTTTCCCTATATTCATGATCTAGATGAGGCTTTTCATTTTAGAAATAAAGCAGTTGAGGGCAAGAAAGATGAAGACATTTGCCAAAGGTGACTCTAAGGAAAGGACTAGATTTGAACCTAGATCCTTTGTGAAGTTGCTGTCACACCAAGATGCCTCTTAAAAAATTATGCTCCAACTCAAATCTCTCTCAAAACCAAGCCCTGAGTTTGAATTTTCCCAATTCTCCTTACAGAGACAGAGTTTCATAGTTTTAAAGAAAAAAAGACTTATTTCCGCTGAGTCTTATTGAGAAATTCAGATGTAATCTGACTGCTGATAGCATCATGTCATGTCACGGTGGCCCTGGGACAAGAGATAGCTATGCACAGTTGTGCATTTGAGAGGCACTGTTTAGTGGAAGGTATTAGCAGCCTAGATGAGGCTCTGACATGGGGGAAGGGAGGCTGGAAGAATGCATCTTTGCTCGGGGAGTGACCTTTCTAGGTGAAAGGTAGAAACTGGCTCCAAGGCAGACAGCTGGATGGAGCAGGAACAAGATAAAGAATGAGGAGATCCAAGACCTCATTCAATGTAGCTGGACAGGATAAGACATCTGGAAATGGCCTTAAGGGAAACATGAGTCCAGAATCCTCAATGTACAGGCCAGGAATCTTAGGTCCACAATTAATTAAATTGACTTATGCAAGGTCACAGAACTGGTATGTGGTTGAACCAGATTGGCTGAATTCCCAGACTAGGGCTTTGTCCATGATAGCTCAGCCTTTCTAAGTGGGACCCAAATTCTTATGGGTGACACCAAGTTGAGGCAGCTGGGCATGACCCCAGATTGACTTTGTCCCAGGAGCTGCTCTCTCTGGACAGCGCACATCAATTATTACAAAAGGATTATAAGCTCAAGTTGAGGTGGAGAGGGGCATTTGGGGTTGTGGGAAGTACTGCCCTCTCTTGTCAGGACAGTTGAGAAGGCTGTATATTTTACTGTAACATCTGCTTATGGGTGAAATATATTCAAGAGATCTCTTAACACCTCATGCTCCTCTTTCCCAGGCCTGAAACAGTCAGAGAAACTGAGTCATCAATTAGCCTGGAGAGGAGACCTCTTCACCTCACTGCCCTACCCATCTCCTGGGGAAAATGGGAAGTCTGAGCCTGTCCTTGATCAGATTCCCAGCATCACCCTCAGCAGAGACATAAGCTTGGGGTTTTTTTTAAAGGTTAAGAAGAAGCCATCTGCCCTTCTCAGGTATGTGTTTTCCCAGCCCTAAGGTGTGGCCATTTTACTTATCACTTTTTCAACATATGAATTATCTTCTTTCCTTGGCCTATATGCTAATGAAATGGTTATTTTCTAAATCAGGGGGTGATTTGCCTCTCTGGTGTTCCCTTCCGCAGTGTGGCGAGCTCTTCTCAGAATGAAGGTTTAAAAATACATTTTAAAAAAACACACAGAATTACAGAGGAAACCAACTATAGAGTGAAATATAGTTATTAAAATGTAGCAGAAGAAAACAAGTCAGCAGACCCCAGTCTGAGAACCCCTCCTCTGAATGAAGCTGGGCCACAGCTCCACCCAAGCTTTTAAACTAAGCAGGCTGGAGGCCACATTCAAAGATAGCCAAGCTCATCGCTCCCACCCATAGATCCCTGTCTTGAAAAATAGAAAGTGCTTGCATGTACACCATTTCTTTTAGTTACAAAATAAGCTGAGACTTGGAAATAGCAAATGTGTTTCCCATGGTCACAAAGCTAATAAGTTCTCGAGTCTGAACTTGAACGTGGGAATCAAGACTCCATGCTGACGGTCTTCTCCCCTGTCCTATATGGCACAAAGATGTGAAAAATCTTGGCTGCTTGAGAAGTAGGAAATGATGGGGAGGGGTAAAGGAGGGATCCTGAGGATGGTGAGCCTGAACTAGAGTTAATATGTAGTGTTCATTCTGTTTGACCCCAGAGGGCTAAATAAAGAACAGGGAAGGAAATGATTGCTCCATGACAGAGATTAGAAAAACCTCCTAGGAAAAAACTAGGGGGTCCCACAAGTGAGACCTGCAGATGTGGGGTTCTGAACCTGAGGCCCACAAACTCATTTTTTTAATTTATTTTGATCATTGCATTTCACTGTAATTGGTTTTCTTTGCCATCTTATGTGTTTTATTTTATGTATTTAAAAATCTGATTCCGAGGAGTCCACAGGCTTCTCCAACTATCACAAAAAAGGCTGAGACCCCTGCTGCAGAAGGAGTGGATTCTGCCTCACTAGGAGTCTTCCAGCCAAGGCTGGATGACCATTAGTCAGGGATGCTGCAGATACGAGGATGATTCTTGCTTAGGAACAGCCTGGTCAAGATGGTGTCAGGGGATCTTCCAACTCTGAGATTTCCTTAAGCCTTTGCAGGTCAGGAGGATAAGCAGCAGAAGGCAGTAGAAGGAGGCTGACCTGGAATCATGTTCCAATTCAGCTCAGACACTTACTAGCTGAGTGGCCTTGGACAAGTCACTTAACCTCTGCTTGCCTCAGTTTCCAGGAGATCATAATAGTATCTACCTCCCAGGATTGTTGTAAGGATCAAATGAAGACATATTTGCAAAGCACCCTGTAAACCTCAAAGTGCTCAATGAATGCTAATTACTATCATGTCATTAAGACCATCTATGCTATTGAGTCTAAGGGCATGGAGAACAGGAAATAAGAAAAAGCAGCTGATTCTTGGTTCCTAACAATTTAACTTGATCTATGTAACAGAGATAAAATGTGAGAACATTCACACCTGGAATGGGGAGGGGAGTGGGTCCCTTCCTATATGATAATTACACTAGGGCTCCACCATCTCTGTGTGTGTATGTGTGTTGTTTGGGGGGTGGGGATTGTTCTTCCATCAGGGGAATGTGTGGCATTGAATGCATTCACACTCTCTCCTGGTACACAGTTCCCGGCACATAGTAGGTGCTTAAAAATGTTTAATGACTCTCTGGGTCCATCTTACCTATACTGACCAGGCACAAGCCAGGGATTAGCCTCCTCTTTAGTGCCAAAAATTACAGAATGCTAAATCAGGAAGGGAACCTTTGAAGTCATTTAGTCCAAGGGTTTTTCAACGTTTTTGTGTGTCCTGGACCATTATGGTGACATGCTGGAGACCTGCTCTCAGAATTATGTTCTCAAATTTTAAAAATCCCTAAGACTACAAAGGAAACAAGAGGTCAATGAAAATAGAGATGTCCTCTTTTCCACCCAAATTCCCAGACTCCCTGAAATCTCCATATGGACCCAAGGTTAATGGACCTGTGTAAATCTGGTCCATGTCCCACCATGACTAAAATGTCTCTGACAAGAAGTCCTTTGACTTCTGCATGAAAACCCCCAGTAATGACAGAGTCAGTTCTTCAGAGACATTTCCTTCCATTACTACATGGCCCTAATTGGTAAGAAGTTCTGCCTCCTATAGAGCCTCAAAACTTGGAATCCAGATGATAAATTCCAAGCTCTCAGAAACCTTTGGAATCAGTAGAGAAGTGGGGAAGATATACTAAGTATCAGCACACTTGCTCTAAGATCCAAAAATTAGTACAAGACCAAGAAAGAACTCCAGAGCACCTGTCTTCTTAGTGGCCTCCATCTGTAATACTTACTGGTCCAAAATTAGTACAAGACAAAGAAAAGTGAAAGGCCCAGGGAGAGGGCCTCTACTAGACTTGAAACTCAGGAAGGCTTAGGTCCAAATCTCCATGTTCACAAGCTATGAGACTTTAGGTAAGTCACAGCCACCTCTTCTGCCCTCAATTTCCCCCTCTGTAAAACGAGGGATGGTCTCTACAATTCCTACTAGATCTGAATCCATGAACCTATGGCGAAGAGGTTTCCAGCTCGAACCCATCTTCCCAGCCTTATTTCACACCCTCTGACCCTTCGCAGATCTTGTCCTATTCCCAGGAATAAGTAGCCCTTCCTTCCTCCAACTCTCCAGCCACTCTTTCCATACCTTCCAACTTGTGTTATGGATAGAGCTGAAGGCAAGGCTCACCCCAGACTATAACCTCTTTGGGAAAGGGAAGGGTATTCTTTTTCATCTTTCTACCCCAGCCCCAAGCATGGTACCTTTTCATTCTATCTATCCCATGAATATCTGTTTAGCTCCAGAGACTATCCAAAGAGAGACAAAACCCAGGGCTCACTGATAGAGCACCCAGGTCCGGATGCTGGGTATGCCCCTTATCAGCCTTGAGATCATGGGCAAATAACCTGCATTTCCTCCTCTGCCAAGTGTGAGAATTGGATCATTATATGCTGATAACATTAGCCAGCACTCACATGATATTTTCAAGGTTTGCAAAGCATATTACAGATGTTTTCTCATTTCTCATTTTCTCATTGAGAAGAGTGATATTACTATTTTCATTTTGCAGGTGAGAAAATTGAGGTAGACTCAGCCAAGAACACAGAGCTAGTCAGAGTGTGAGGCAGAATTTGAACCTGGGTCTTCTTAACACCAAAACCCAACACTTTAATCTACTGTACCCCTTAGTTGCCAAGGTCCCTTCTTGTTCTAATAAACTATCCTCCTATGAATTTACAGTCGAATCAGAGGGAAGATAAGCGCACAAATAACTATGATACAAGTATAATGCCACGTATACAGTAGATGCTTACTAAGTGTTGAAATGGAGTAAAGGGAAAGAAGAGACTTTGAAGCTGCCCTTTATTCTAGATCTCCTAATAGGCAAAGAGACAGCAGGCACAGGCTTGTTGGGGTGGGTTCACAAAGCTGCCCAAACCCCTGATTTCTGTGACAATGAGAAGATTCCTTGGATGTGAGCTAGAAAAACCAAGAGATGAGATTATGTGCCAACTCTTAGAAAGAAACCATTTTCTAATTCAGAAGACAAGAGCTGAAAACATCTGGGCTTGCTTAGACAGTACATCAGCACCTAATAGGCACTCAATGAATACTGAATTAACTGTGATGCTTAGAATAAATCAGACAAAAAGTATTTATTAAGCACCTACTGTGTCCTTGAGGGCTGGGACTGTCTTTTGTCTTTTTGTATGGCCAGAATTTAGCATAATGCCTAAGCACATAGTAGGTGAGAAATGTTGGTTGGTTGCCAGGCCCAGAAGAGAGGGAATTGAGGTGAGATGTGATTAGAAAAGCTCACCTTCAATTTTAATTGCTATTGTAGGTTTTTTATCTTATTTTTTTATTAAGTAAAAGAAATGTGATAGCTTAGGAACTAAGATAGGAAACGTTTTAGGAAAGGTGAACACTAGCCAGAGAAGACATGGTAGAAGCCTCGTTAAACCTCAAACCAATACCTGGCCTGCATCCTCAGAACTGGTTTGGGACATTGGAAGACACCTATATATTAAATCAAAACAATGAGAGTCTGGAACATCAGACAGGTGACCTCTTCGGTGCTTATGTAAAGCACAAAGAAGGGGAAAGTAGTTACCCAAGAAATGACAAAGCTCCCTCAGACAAAAACCAATTTCTTTTTAAAAGATCATAAAATCAATATGTTGACCCCTCGCACCAAACCCAAGGTCACACCCAGTATGACCTCACAAAGAATGGACTTATCCTATCTTTTTCTACAACCAAGAGTTGCCTTTGTCTCAATATGGCTGGCAGATCTGGAGGGTGCGATAAGATTTTACCCCATAGCATACTCTTCTGTGAAGTAGGAAAATACATGGTTATTGAGTGGGTGGAAGGTCAGAGCCCCATGGAGAGACCTTACAGAGAGGCAGGGAGCTGGGAACAGCAGGGCCTGACCTTGGGCCCAGAGCTGCTGTGGATTTTCTTCAGCACATGACCTAGATGGTGAAACAGAATGTGCTCATTAGCTAATTCAGCATGCGGATGGCACCAGGCCAGGGGAGGCGACCCACACCTCCAAACACAAGTTCCACTGTTCCATTTTGGTAAACGGGAGAAATGGTCAGACAAGACCAGAATGAATTAATTTGCTGAAGATAGATGCAGGGCATTCTAAGTAGACAAGCTGTCCAAGTATAGACTGGAAAAGAGAGGCTTGATCACAGTACAACAGGACAGGTTGGAAGTAATAGCAGGGATTAACTTGAAATCGAGAGGCAGGAAAGTGCAGTGGGAAGAGCAACTACTGGCTCTGGAGTTGAAGCACACAGGTTAGAATCCTGGTGTGGCCCCCCATTATCTGCGGAACTGACCAGGAGCTAATAAGTCACTTCTCTCTAGGCCTTACCTTCCTCCAGGGCTAATCTAAGTGACCCCAAAGACCCCTTCCAGTTCTGAATCCAAGATACTTCCTAACAGAGCACTGGAAGGGAAAATTATGACCCAAAAAAACTCCTTCATCCTGATTTGTAGGAAGCATGAAAATGTTTCCCTTTGTTGAAAGAGGAAGGGAAGGAAGGAAGGAAGGAAGGAAGGAAGGAAGGAAGGAAGAAAGAAAGAAAGAAAGAAAGAAAGAAGAAGAAAGAAAGAAAGAAAGAAAGAAAGAAAGAAAGAAAGAAAGAAAGAAAGAAAGAAAGAGAAAGAAAGAAAGAAAGAAAGAAAGAAAAGAAAGAAAGAAAGAAAGAAAGAAAAGAAAGAAGAAAGAAAGAAAGGAAGGAAGGAAGGAAGGAAGGAAGGAAGGAAGGAAGGAAGGAAGGAAGGAAGGAAGGAAGGAAGGAAGGAAAGGAAAGAAAGAAAGAGAAAGAAAGAAAGAAAGAAAGAAAGAAAGAAAGAAAGAAAGAAAGAAAGAAAAGAAAGAAAGAAAGAAAGAAAGAAAGGAGGGAGGGAGAGAAGGAAATCTCTAAGCTTTTAAACATAAGATCAAGCAAACATGACTCTTTCAGTTAAAAGCTGAACCTTATCCACCAAGGCTGCAACCCCTCACTGGAGAGACTGAGTCACTTGTCTCTAACTGGCATTTCCACTACATTTCAAAGTCTTATGAGTTTTGCAAACAAAACTACAAAACCTTTCAGAAAGACAAGTATTAACCCCTTGAGGGGAGCATGTTGCTGAAGGAGTGGGGAAATTAGAAGAGCAAGTTCAAGAATCTCAATTCTTGCTTCAACCATTTGGCCTCGTAAGTCTGCTACCAAACCCAAAGGAAGCAAGCTACCTCTTTCTGTGAGGCCCTGGTACCAGAAGGTATGTAACAATTGGTCTTGGTATAACAGATGGTACAACAGTATGAGAGATTTCTTATACGCCAGAGATCTCCTGGGATTTCTAGCTGTCCAAACACCTTATTTTACAGAGAAGAAAAATGAGACCCAAAGGTGAGGAAATGACTTGTCCCAGGTCACACAGTAAGTAGCTAGTTTTAACCAAGTTCCCCTGACTTCATATACAGAGTTGTTTCTTTGAGGTGAAGTAACGTCCCACCTCCAGTTGGAACACAAATTCCTGGGTCCCATCTTTAATCTCTCCTTGGGCATCCGTCGATGGCAAGAATCAGTACCTGAGCTTGCAGCTGAGTGGACACAGCTTGCTGGTCATTCTCCCGAAGGGCCAACTTTTTCTGCAACGCCATTAACTGCTCCTGCAGTCGGCCCTTCTCTTCTTGGAGCTGGGACATGGACTCCACCATCTTCTGGATCATAGGTAACTGGCGGGCCCCAGATAGGCCTGAGCACTTCCCACTGCCGAAGAGCCTCCCACCTGTAACCAAAAGGATTATCAGTGGGGGACCCCCACCCCACAGGGCTCCCTGGGGCAGGTCAAGGGCAAGGGTGACCAGGATGGTGTCCAGTGGGGTTCAAGCAATGGCTTAGCATTATCACAAGCTTTCCTGAGCAGCTCAAGTGACTAGGCATGAGATTGTTGGAAAAAGAAATGAGGACATCAGTGGAAAGACCTATCAGAGAGCCAGGATGCCTGCCCCAGGAGCCATGCAAGGGCCATCAGCTCCAAAAGAACTCAGGGAGGGAGCATGGGAGCCAGGCAGGGAATCTGCCTAAAAGAAAACTACTTTAGTGGACAGCTCATGGCTCTCCTGTTCCCTGGTTGAATGTGATGAGAGGCACGAGGTGAGGTGGAAGGAGAAGGAAGCAAGGCCTCAGTGGTTCTCTTGATGTCAAAGATGTACTAAAATGTTTTCTAGAAGGGACCTCAGAGAGTGCCTGGTCATTTTACATCTAGTAACCCTGCCATTTTACAGATGATGAAACTGAGGCTCACAAGAGGAAGTGGATTGCCTAAACTCTTGCAGTAAATGAGCACCAGAGATAAGACCCAAACCTAAGGCATTCTGAGCCCTCAGTCCAGCATCCTCTTCACTCACTGCACATAAGAAATATCTTTATTGCTCTCTGAGGTTCTTAGGAGCTGGTTATTTTTCTAAATAAAGGACACTGGAAGATGGGAACGCTGGTGGACCTTCATCACAGTGTGGGAGATCAGGTGTTCAAGCCTCAAATAAGATTCTTCTTGGTGACCAAAAATCCTCCCCAAAACACCTTAGAGAGGAAGGAAACCAAAGCATTTGGAGGAGAGAGCAAGGCTCCCCTGCATTTAAGGAGCCCTGAGGGAAGTGGCAACCTGCATGGGAAGGGATGAAGTAGCTGTGGGTGTGTAGGCCAGGGATGTCCATCTGCCACAGCAACAAAGAGAAAGGAAGACAGAATGACAGGCTGAGATACAGGGGAGGGACACATTATGCCAGGCTTGAAAGAGCCACACCCTCCCCATGATGCTTACTCCCCACGCACCAGGGCACAGTGGAATGTACAGAGTGACCACCCAAGCATGTGGAGGTTATAAATACCTAGCTGTCCCTGTCCCTCAGGCCGAGGAGGAGATCCTCTCCCACTGCCTCCCGCATTCCTGTCACCAGAAGCAAGAAAAGAGAAAGACAGACAGACAGAAAGACACAGAAACAAGGCCCGTGATTCGTCCATCGGATTTGAGATTTCCTCCCTCTCTTCCCTCCCCCCGCTACCCAAAAAAGTCCAGCTGGCTCAAGGGTACACTGGGAATGGAGAATGAGAAGCCCTCTGCCCCAGGATCAGCAGCGAAAGGGACAGCTGAGCACGACAGATGCAAAGAGACAGGGAAATGTGAGAACGAGGCTGTCACTTTGCAGAGAAGTGTGTGACATGACACAGGCAGCCAAAACCCGAGTGTCAAAGAGAAGGGGCTAGAGCTGAGGAAAGCCCTTCCCCATCTCTGACCTCCACTGGCAGTCCTCCCCTTCCCCTCCTCCTCCTTAGCTGCTCTTCGGGTTCACCCAAAATATCTGCGAGCTGGCAAAGGGTGGTTCCAGACGTTTGTGAACAAAGCCTTTTCTTGAGACTAAAACCACATTCCTCCATGGAAACTCCAAACCGAATATTAGCTTCCATGTTACTGCTGAAAAACCTCAGCTCAGAGATGGGGAAGGGAAGGAGGGCAGATTACCCGTGGAGAAGAAATAAAGGTGAGGAGGATGTTTTCAGGAAACATATGCTGAGTCCATATAAAAAGAGAGAGGAGAGAGAGACACAGAGAGATGATAGGAAGCATAGATTATAAAAAGACATATAAGCAATAAGTGATAGATAGGATAGATAGAAGAGAGATCAATAGATGAAAGAGATAAATGATAGAAAGATATAGATATGAAATATGATGGAGGGATAGATAACTTATATAGATGTAAGACTTGATAAATAAGTAGACAAGACAGACAAACAGACAGATGTATAGATCGATGGATAGATGGATGGATGGATGGATAACACATCAATTAAGCGCTTATTATGTGCCAGGCACTGTGCTAATAGGCTGTCAAAGAAAAATCAAGCTAGGCATTTCCTGCCTTCAAGGACTTATATTCTAATGATGGTAGACCACACATAAGGGAGGCCTAGAAAGGGGACAGAGGGCAAACAGGCAGGACCATATCATGGAGATTGTGGGAAGTTGTGTAGAGGCCTGGGTCTTGGCAAGATAAAGCAAGCAGAAGAGGGTGGGGAATCAAGCCCTTTGTGAAAACACTGCCCAGTTTTAATTCTCTGTAGTGGTATTTCCCTCATACCAAATCTTGGTGAAAGTTAAGACCTCATTCACATCTGAGGGCAGAGATGAGGTTACAACTTGAACATTTATCTCTTCTCCTTCAGAACAGGGACTGCCCGCTGTTGCAATGTGTTTCCCTCCAGCAAACATTCCCTGGATGGGCAAAGGTTAGCACGATGAGGTGGTCAATGTAACCACTTGGCTCCTGCCAAATGAACTTGGCTGGGAGTTTCTGAATGTCTCACGGATGCAGAGAGTTCACAGACAAAACTCCTGCTACCTGTCCTCGAGAGAGGAGGTTAGAAGAAATAATGGACCAGAACCTCCATGCTAAGCTCCTGATGACCTGTGGGACCCCCTTCCCACTCCTCCTAAAACCCCCTGCCCAGGGCTTTGCCAGGGCTCCTACTACATGAATATTTCATGAGGTGTTGAAACTTCCTACAAATCATGAAACTGGGGCAGTGCATCAAGGACAGATCAGTCCACAGGCATTTTTGGACCCAGCTTTTTGTGTACTGTGCTAAGGATTTGGTTTGGCCTCTGTATGCCACACACCTGACCAGCTGTTTGGCAAGGGGGTGAGGAAATGACAGAGTCAACCAGGGACAGCAACAGCAGCAGAAGCAGAAGCAATCTTGAGGGCACTTGGGAACATAAAAGGGTTATAGCAAAGCTTTAGCAATGAGGAAAATCATGAGATCAGACCCAGTACAGGATAAAAAGCAGAATGGAAGAAGGTGAGAGGAGAACACAGTGAAACAGTGACTTGAGAGAAGTCTCCCTAGTCTGCTCTAGGTCTCGTCTTAGTAGGCACCCCAGACTGCAGCCTCCAGTTCTGGCTGACACTTCCTTATTTCTTTACTCATTTCCTTTTATTTCTCTTTCTTCATCTGAATCTGATTCCTTCCTAAAGCCATGACTCTTTCTGCTCCCCTCACCCGCAGAACACCACAAGTCGGCAATCGCAGGAGATGCGTAGCCTAGAGGAAGCCGAGGAAGTGAGGGGAACTAGAGCCACCTCGGAACCTGGGGAGTGGTTCCAGCCACCTTCCCTGGGCAAGTTCAGACACACGGTTAACCTTGGCAGAAAGGAGAAGGGAAGTGATCTAGAGCCCTAATTTTTCTTTTCGAACACTTTCTGCCCCATTTCTTCTCTTGGGGAAGATGCTCCTTCACATGCAAACACCCTGGGCTCCCTCCATTCTTTCTTTCTGCCCTGAGAAAAGAAGGCAACAGAAGGAAGTGCAGCCAAGGAGGTCAGACAGTCATCATAGTTTACCTATCATAATTAACCCCCAAAAGGGGAAGGAGACAGGCCTATCTCTACACTCACAAGGCAGCAAACAAGTCATGGGATCATGACTTGCCAGTCCAACCCTCTCATTTCTACAGATGGAAAAAAAATGAGTCCCCTCTCCATAAGGTGAGTGACTTGCCTAAGGTCACACAGCTAACGAATAGCATAGCCAGGATTTGAACACAAAGCTTCAGATTCTAGACCCAACATTCCTTCTACAGCAATAGGCTTTGTCTCTTTTTCCTGGCCCAGAGATCTTTCACAAAGTGTTAGAGATCAGAGGAGGGGGATGAGGTACCTTTCTACAAGGAAGAAACTGTATCTTTAGGGCTACCATTCTTTACTCCTCCCTACAAGAACTCAAATCAAGACAAAAAAACACTGAAACTCAACCCCAGGGGTCAGTCACTGAAGCCGGTGATCACCTGGTTACAGGTAGGGAAGAAGAGTGGGTGGGGGCAGGGAAGGAAAGGTTATATGGCACAGGCAAAGTGTTTCTGAAAATTAAGGGACCAGGAGCATTGGACTTAAAATCGAGGGATTAATTAGATATGTCAGGAGCTGACATGGATTCTTTGGGGCATGCACATCTGGTGACAAAAACCCAGATGAAACATAGCCCAGTCCTGGATTGTGCAAAGGTGGGGAGAGGAGCAGACTTCGGGGCTGATTGTAGCATGATTCCCTGATCCCTATGGGTTGCTGAGCCAGCTACTGGCAACTTTCCGAGCTGCCCCTACCTCCTGGCTATTTGCTGGCCCCATCCACTCTTTACCTGGTTTCTCAACATTCATGCTGTGGGCTTCCTTTGCCTGGGCCAAGTCTCGGGCCCGCTTTGGGGCCAGTGCCGGCCTCTTCAGCTGTTTCTCCTCCTTCTTCTCCTGACTCTTGCATGCACACACCTTGTCCTGGAGTGCCTGTGGCCAAGACACAACCACAACTCCTGTAAAAGGCATTGCAACACTGGGAACAGAGATGCCGCAGCCTCGTGTCCTCAATGCCAAAGGGAGGAGGAGGAGGAGGAGGAGGAGAAGGAACCTCATGGTCATCAAGTCACCCAGTAAGATGGTCAGGTGTCTGAAAATTCTCAGGTTACCCAACACCTCACAACCAGTGTGTCAAAGCTGAAAGGGACCTTGAGACAATCTGCCCCAACCGACTTAGGACACAAAAAGAGCCACCTAGGATGGACAGGTATAGAGATGGCGCAGTCTTGACTTGTGCAGTCAGCATCCAATGAAATCCTACTGAAGGCTGGAAAGGAACCTCAGAGGCCATCAGGTCAATCCCTTCATTCTGCAAATGAAGAAACTGAGGAAATAGTGACTGCCTAGGGTTACAAAGCTAGTAAGGGTCTGCAATAGAAGTGGAATTCTCAACTCTTCAGCAGCTTTTCAGTACTGTCTGACTCTCCATGACCACATTTGGTACTTTCTTGGTAAAGATACTGGAGTGGTTTGCATTTCCTTCTCCATCTCATTTTACAGATGAGGGAACTGAGGCAAACAGGGGGAAGTGACTTGCCCAGGGTTAGCTAGGAAGTATCTGAGGTCAGATTTGAACTCAGGAATATGAGTCTTCCTGACTCAGGCCAAGCGCTCGGGGCACTATGGTGCCCCTAGCAGTGCTAAAAAACAGGATCTAAACCCAAGTCCTCCTGACTCCAAGCCTACTTGCAGTATCTTCTTGGGGCTCATGACAACCCTATGACTAAGGCTTTTAAGATAATCTTATCTCCATTTTATGGATAATTTGCATGAAGTCTGTTAATTTACTTTCTCTGGGTCTCACAGCAAGTTAAGTATCAGGCATGGGAAAGTATCAGACACAGGATTTAAAACAAGGCCTCCCTACCTCCACGTCTCACACTACTTCCACTGCATGTAGCTTCCTATTACAGAGAAAGGTAGGTCACATTGCTAGGACAAGGCAAGGCTAGGCCTCCTGATGTCTTCCCACCAGACAATGCTCCCCCATGTTCTTTAGGCTCTCTCACAGACCCCTTGTAACTTTTGTTTCTCTGTGGAGGGTCCATCATCTCCATTCATAGGGAAGCAATCCCTGAGTGATATTGGCTCACACTAAGGACCCAGGCCTTGCCCTCTTTGACAGGGCATCACTTCTCTTCAGAGACCATCAGTTCCCACAAACTCACTTCATAGAGGATAAGTCGGGCCCCAGAGTCTTCTGGTGGATTATGATGGCAAAGCTAGGACTACGCACCGACTGCCCAGCCAGCTGCTCCCACCGCAAATAAGCTCAGCATGATGCCCCCAAGACTGCAGAGAGATAATGCAAATGCCCTGGCCAAGTGACCCCAGAACCCTCAGGACCCTGACTCATCAAAGCTACTTTGGAAAGGTAGCTACTGGGAAGGATGGCAATGGAAGAAAAGATGGAAGAAAGGGGGAAAAAGATGGTGAGCTGCAGTGGACAGAGGGGATCCCCTCACGAACGAACATTTTCCTGAAAAGAAAGAACCATTTTAAAAGGACAAGCATGGGCACGAAATAGTCTGTACTTGGAAAAATGATGGTATTCTATTAATAGTTAATAATTATGTAGCACTTCAAAGTTTGCAAAGCACCTCGTAGAGCTTATCTCGTTTGCTGTCATGACTCTTATTTTACAGATGAGGAAACTGAAGCACACAGAGGTTAAGTGACTTATCAAAATCATATAACTAGTAAGTGACTGAGGTTGGATTCAAACTCAGGTCTTCTTGCCTCCAGGGCCAGCACTGTACCCGCTGTGCTACCTGGCAAGCTCCAATGCAGCAGGATCAGAGCTGTTCAGTCCCTGGAAAGGTTAAATTGTTCCTAATGGTCGAAGGGGATGGGTAAGGGGGACCTCTGAAGTTGATTTCTGCCATCTTGAGTCTGCCAGAATGGCAGGTATTTACTTTCTTGTCTCATATTTCCCAAGAATGACCAGGCTCTCACAGGAAGGCACTTTTGATTCGAATGCACCATCCCCACCACCTGTCCTTGGCATTTTGGCCAATTTCTATCTCTCTTGTGATGAGGAGGTAGTGAGCTTTGTTTCTCCAGCTGGGCCTCTCATCCATGATCTCAAAGCACATGGAAACATAAGAAGTTTTCCCAGGAGCTAGAGAGGAAGTGGATTTTTCCAGACCCACTTTGTATCAGGAGAGAAGCCCAGAGGTTAAAAGCTCAGAGTTACCCAGCAACTCAGAAATGGAAATTGGAAACAGATTCTGCTGCCTTGTAAGTATTCCCTTCCAACCACAACACAGCCTCCTCTGTAATCAAAATTCAAGAAAACAACTGTCCCAGAACTGCAAGGCTAGAGGAAGGAGGTCATCAGGCAGCTCCCACCCTCCTTCACTGCCGCAACTCCAGGCAAAGAGAGAAACACCAAAAGTGTTGCCCTAACTTTGTACTTATTCAGACCAGCCTTTCCCCAGTTGTGACATAAAACAAGGCAAGTTTGCTGTTGTTACTGCCTGCTGCTGTTTTCCTACACAAGAATACCACCCCACCAACATCCTTTTAGGCAAAATGGATTGCAAAAAAGAGATGTTTAGGTACAGAAACTACTTAAACACATTTCAGAAATGGTACCTTGAACCAGCATAAGCTTCCTACACTTGGTGACCTGTTCAGCACTTATAGTGGAAATGAGGAAACTATGCTTCACTCCTGGGCTCATACCCCTATCCTGTCCCATCTGATTTATTATTATTCATAATAAAGATGATGGTGAGCATTTAAGGCTTACCAACTTCTTCGCGAACATCACCTCATTTTTCGTTACCGTAACCCTGTAAGGGAGATGTTATTCTCATCCCCAATTTTCAGAGGAGGAAACTGAGGTTGAAAGTGTTTAAGGGACTTACCCAGGATCATGGTAATTAATAGCTCACACTTATAGAATGCATTAAGGCTTACAAAGCACTTCAATATAGTAAGTCAATTATTTCACGGAGGTCCTCACAACAGCCCTTTGAGGCTGGGGGATGAGGAGAATAGAGAGATGCTATTATTTTTGCATTTTATAGATGGAACAACTGAGACAGAGAGAGGCTAACCACAGGGTCACAGAAGCTGGTAAGTACTTGAAGCAGGATTCAAACTCAGGCCTTCCTGACTGGTCCCAAAGCTTAATGGTACAAGCACAGGGTAACATAAGTCTTTACATGGGTTTATGCATACGTACCAGCCTCCCTCTATTTAAAGGATCAGAAGGGGCCTTAGGCATCCCCCAGTCCAATGCCTTCGTTTTATAGAGGAAGAAACCAATCAGAGGGCTAGCAGGTGGCAGGGCCAGGGACTCCTGATTCCCATCATCAATAATAATGAGCACTTACACAGCATCTTAAGTTTGCAAAGTTCTTTGCCAATATTACCTTACAACAAGTCTGCCAGGTAGGTGCACTTATTTTCCCCTTATAACAGATGATGATAATCACAATAAATAGTTAATATTTATATAGTACTTATTTCACTCAAATTTTACACATGAGAAAACCAAGGCTGATGGTTAAGTGACTTGCCCAGGTCACATAGCTAGAAGTAACTGAGGCTGGATTCAAACTCAGATCTTCCTGACTCCCAAGTCTAGCATTCTATTCACTGAACCATGAAAACATGAACCAACTCTACACACTCACTCCCATAGCAAATCTCTATACCTGCAAGGGAGGGGAGCCGGAAATATCTTCCATCAAGAAGAACTGTGTCTTGGTTAGAATTCTCACTGGTCTACAACACGTGAAATCCTTTTCTACCTGTTTTCACAACACTTTGTGCAAGTTTTGGAATCATGAAAGGGTGTGTGAATGGCCCCTGATGCCACTGGCCAGGTTGCCCAATGCCACCTGTCCTCCCTGAGGTGTGCCTGTGGATCTCAGCTGAATTGACTGACGGTCCCATCTTATTGTGTTCAACACCTTTGTCAGGGAGAGGTGGAGAACCTTCTGTCATCTCTTGTTAGATCTTTATAAGATATCTTAATAAGGCAAATTGCTTCACCCGTGCAGGCTCCCAGGAAGGTGTGTGCTAAGGATTCTGGCTGGAAGATAGATTTCAATCTCTCCCCTGATAACCTTTCCCCTGAAATGTGTACAGTGGACAGAGCCCAGCTTGCCAGAACGGCCATCCTCCTCCCCTTTCTTTCTGAAGACCTGAGGATTTCATCTCCCCCGGAGGTGGGTCCTTACCTGGACGGTCAGGTAGAGTCTCTGGGGGCTCCCAGGACCAGGCCAGTCCACGCTGAGGGCTTGGCGCTGCGCTAGGGTCGGGCGGGTAGAGGTCTGGCCTGAATTTTCTTCACTGTCAGCAACAGTATCCTTACTGAGCCCTTCCAGAAAATAAAACTCAGGTTAAAGAGATTTCTCCAATCAGTCAATCAGCATTATTTTTAAGTGCCTACTCTGTGCTAGGCACCAAGTACATATATGTAAAGAAGGAAATGGGCCCTGTAAATGACCTCCTTCCAAGTTCGGAAGCTGACATTGGATGTAACCTAGCTGGCACCTCTTTCATGCCCCATGCCCTGGTTCCCAGCCTCGCCATCAGCCAGGTAGGCAAGGCTCTCTGGTTGATCTCAGTGGCTTCCTTGGTGCCACAGTTTCCTAGAGCTTGGTTACTCCTAGCCATTTCCCTACCTCCCCTTCTTGCTTTCTTACATTCAGTCCAGTTTAATTGCTTGTTAGGACCCTAGAGAGGGAGGAAGAGGATAGGGCAACACCAGGTCCCTTCCGCCACTTGTTAGCCGGTCTGTTCAAAGGGAGAGGTTAAAACTCATGGATAAGTTGATTAACTGTGGGTTTTGGTTTCAATTATCTCAGCTACCCTCACCCCCTAAGTGTACTGATAACACTGTGCTGAACATCTCTCAGACGGAAATTTCACGCCTGATTCCTAAGACCTCTCTGGACACTCATTAAAACAAATTCTTGCTGTGAGGGTTCAGCTGTCTTTAAAAAAAAAAAAAAGCCCTCTCTATAGTCTAAAAAAAGACCTCACATGCTTTTTCAAGTCTCACCTCTTTGTTCCCTTGGCCTAAGTTTTGCTGAGAAGGGGCTGTCTCCTTGCAATAAGAGAGTTGGGTGGTTCAACTGACTATGCCTTCCTGCCGGAGAAACACATCCTATTCTAGCTCAGCCCATAGGAGGTCTGGCCCAGCCCCGAGATGATCAAATGGGTTAATATATGTCAGGTGCTTTGTGAACTTGAAAGCACAATATAAAATAGAAGCTGGCATCATCATCATCATCCTAGTGTCTTGTTTTTTTTTTTTTCTAGGACCAAAGGAAACCAGGTCAATTTCCTGGCTACACTAGGGATTGGGGCTAGCCCTAAAACAGATAAAATCAGTCATCTTTTAATTAGCACATCTGGTGGCCTTTTCTCAGTCCTCATCCTGTCTTACTCCTGTAGGTCTTCCCAGACTGGACAATCACATTCTATGTTGCCCCATAGTGAATGGGGACCTCCTTCTTGGGAAGATGGGAAACCTTAGTCTCCCGTCTGAGATCTGAAGGAAAATGGAAACAGATACTGAGAAACTAGCCTTTGACATACCTAGTATTCAAGGAAACCTCCCAAAGAACTTTTTTTTGCCCAGCCCACTAACAATGTCAAGGACCACCCTCATGACACCCACTTTTGCTTAAGGTGTGTGAAATAAAAGGGTTGATTCCCAACCACCCAAAAACAACAACCGAAAATCCAATCCTTCTCCTTTGTTCTGGGGTCAAAAAGAAATAAATAAACAGAATGCCAGGAGAGTCACCTAAGCTGGGCAGGAGAGCAGAGTCACATGTAGCTCCTGATTCCAGACAATGCTGCCTTTAAAACTCCACCAGACCATTTAGCTCCCATCTCGATGGCCCTTCATCAAGTCCCCCAGTATCAGTGAAAGGGGAACAGGCAGGCTGGTGTGGCCCAGAAAGACAGATCAAATGAGCTGCCGGATGAGTCTGAACTTGGGCAGCAGATGAGGTGAGCCACTCTGGGACTTCCCCATTGCCAGTCCTCCGAGTTCCTTCCCGGGAAGTCCATTCCGGTACTTGGAAGTAAGTACCCTAGAGAAATCCCCTAGAGACCCTAAAACAGTCTCGGGATGCCCTGGACTGTTCCCCGTCCACTCTGAACACAACCCACAAACAGAGCCTGGAGCAGGATCAAATGTCACAAGCCTGCAAAGAAAACATTAACCAGACACTTCACTTACCTTGTTTACGAGTCTGAGGGAGAAATAAAAGGAGCGAAACCAAGAACTTCCAGGTGAAGGACAAAGGGAAACCAGCCTAGGGCCACCTGGGCAGCTCAGACATCACACCTTTATTTTTCTTTTCCTTTTCCTTTTTTTTTTCTTTTGGCTACGGATTGTTAAAGTTTAACTTTCCTTTCAAGACTTTGGTGTGCAGTCAGAACAAGAAAGGAGGATACCCAGATTCCCGGGGAGACTCAGCTAGAGCTTTCGGCCAGCTCGCCGGTTACCCTGTAATTACCTGCCTGCTTATGACTGGGTTTAGGATTCAGTGGGAGACTTTAGTCTCATCTCTGGTATCTGGAGGAAAAAAAAAAACATTTTAAAAATGCGGACTCACCAGTTCTCCACCTCCCCTGGCTGGCGTGTGGGAAAGGGCGGGAGCATGGAGAGGCGGGGCTGGCCATCACAGGATCCCCACTGTCCTGGGCACAGCTTCCTTTCCACAGGGCCCTGGCAGAGGGAGCGGTGCCCGGATTCCAAGTCTTTAGAGATGTAATCATGGCACGGGGTTCAATGGCCCACAGGCTCCTGGGGACCTGAAGAAGAAGAGGAGAAAGGATGAGGCAAGGGTGGCTCCCCAGGAAGAGGCAGCGCAGGCCCTGAGGTAGCTCTGTCCAAGAGGCTGGCTTCAGAACTTTAAAAATGTGCCCACAGAAGAGCCTTCTGGGTGAGGGTCTGGGGATGTGTCACCTGATCTAGGGACAGACAACAGCTGAAGCAGAGTTTCCCCCTCAGCCTCTAGCTGGGTCTTTCCTGAGTGACCAGACACAACCAGACAAGAAGCAGGATTTAATCCAGGCGCTTGTCCCTGAGGAGGGGGCCTTTCCTCAGTCGCTGCCTATCCTTTGGCCCTCACTTCCTCAGCTACAGAATGAAGAGGCCAGACTAGATGGTCTGGACCCAGAGGGAACAGGGGATAAACCAATCAGTTAAGTGAATTAATGGGAAGCAGTCTTCATTACCCTAGTTAAAGTGGACTCATCCCAGGGTGATTGCTTGGGAAAAAAGAAAACCTGTTAGATAGTATGCCCCTTCAGTCTCTGACTTTCCTATACCTCAGTTTCTCCACTGTGAAGCCTGGTGCTTAAATATATACAAACATGTTCCTGAAAAAGCTATAATAACAACTAACGTTTCTATAGTGCATTAAGTTTCATTCAGCCAGTTAGTCAGTCAGTCAGTCAGTCAGTAAGCATTTATTAAGCACCTACTAGGTGCCAGGTATTCTATTAAGCATTGGGAATACACAAAAAGAAAAGCCCACTGAACAACAATAAACCTGACCCTGATGGGAAGGAGTCCCAAGAATATGGGCCAGACAGCCGTGGAACACCGGAATATGGCAGCCCAGGCCAGATGGGGACGTGGGCCAGGAGTCAGGTGGCTAGCTTGGGGTTGGGAGTGGTGAGAAGTCTATTGAACCAAAGAGAAGAACCTCACCCCAACCCCAAGATGTTGGAACCTGGGGCACAACCCCTTTAGTCTTAGGCAGGTTCTAATGCTACTCTTGTCTCATACTTCCCCCATTTCTTCAACCTTTCAATAAATTTCAACATGAGGATTCCCTCCACTGGTGCAAATTACAACCCATCTATCTTTCTTCATTCTAGATGACTCTTGCCCACTTCCCCTGCTCCTCCATGAATCATCCCCAAAGGGATACACCCAGAATACTGAGTGCCTTCCTCAAAATCTCTTCATATCACTCAGGTACCAACACAACCAGCAATCTGCCATCTGCCAAGTTGTTATCCCTGGCTCATGCCACATGACTTGTCCCTCTTCTTTCCTAATGAACTGTTCAATGGCTACCTTTCACATTGCTTCCTGCACTCAAATGGTCAATAGGAATATGCAAGGGCAGCTCTGCTCCCCTTTTCATCTCCCCATCCTTTCTGGGTAACCGCAAGCTTGATTGAGGCATTCTGTGATTCACAGCACCCAGCACTGGAAGACCAGCAAGGGGTATGTTTTTGTTTCAGGGAGAAACCGAGGAGTCAGCGCAAGAACTGGAAAGTTTTACAAACGCAATCTGGCCCATTCTCCTCGACCCATTCAGTTCTGCGCCTAACTCACCGTAGAGCTATATTCCTGTCCAATCTCATCCAATCCAACAAATGGCTATGAATTACTGAATAAATACAGAACCCTGTGCTAGGCACTGCGGGAACAAACACTCAGCATAAAACAAACCCCTGCCTTGATGATCTTTATCAAATGTGTGTTCAAATGATCCAGTTCAATGGCTGAATAATAAGAATCCTTCACTTGGTTGGGTTTTTTTTTTCCCATATGGGTCATTATGCCGAACCCTTTTGAATTACTGTGAATCCCATTTAGGGGGCATAAAAATGCTGTGGGGTTTGATGTAAACACCACATCTGAACACCTCCCTGTCAATAGCAGGCCTTCTTAACCTGGGGCCAATTCATACTTCTCTACATATGCCTGCAGAGTATTGTTTGCAGAGGCTTACACATTCTCTTCATGTATTTTCATTAAGGATACTCTTGACACATATGTAAATTATTCTCATAAAGATTTTATAGAGACAACAAAGTAAGCATATGGGCTAGTGTGATTAATACCCTCTTGGCAGCCTTTTTCAGTCATAATTCAGTGGGGTTGTTTCACCAAAAATGTTTGGTATCTTCCCCTCTTTCACATAGACATCATTGCTTATCCCATCTTTCTTTTCTTTCATGTAATTTCTGATTGTCAGGTAGCACACTGGGAGGCCATGATATTGGGGCCCAAGTGGATCTTGTCATTCCTATCAATGATGGGATGTTATTGCCTCTAAGACGTGTTGATTGTGAGAATCAGATGAGATGATATTTGTAAAGAGCTTAGCACAATACCTGGCTTCTAGTGGGCACTACATAGATGCTAGCTAATATTGCCATTATAATTATCACTATTAACCTGTCCAATTAATGTAATGAGGTTTCCTTGCCATGGAGCATACCCAGAATGGCCTTGCTTGCTTTTGCACAGTCAGAGATGCTGGTTGAGTTATGAAGACATTGGAATGACAAGTCAATCTCCTCTTTGACTATAAGAAGGGCTGCTGGATTTGTTGTATCTGGTTTTCATGACCCTGTAGACCCTACTGTCCAGTGGATTTTCTTAGCCAAGATACTAGAGTGGTTTGCCATTTCCTACTCCAGTGGATTAAGGCAAACAATGACTTGTCTGAGCAAGTGACTTGCCCAGGCACAGCATCCTATCCACTGGACCACCTAGCTGCCTACTGGATTTTTGGATCTTTTAAAGGGGGTAACCAGCCCTCACTTACTCTCTTCCTTCTTCTTCTATAGATCATGTCAGGACGATTCAAAATTCTCTTGAGAAAGGTGGAGGAGAGGGGCTACTCTTCCCGCAATGAAGCAGCATGAAGGAAGCTTCCATATGGTAGCTAGGGTAGGCTAAGCTGGCTAAGCCTGAGCCTGGGGGATCCTACCTACATTTGTCACCATAGGCTTCCTATCCTAAGCATGCATGAAAGAACAGTAATTCCAAGATTGAGGTGTTCAGTCTTGGAGGAAAGCAGGTAAATTCAAGAGTTCTAGAAGTACTGTGTATCTTGGTTGACACTGACTGTCCTCAGGGGAGTTTCTTCAAAAGAAAGAATGAATTCTAACAGAAGGAGCTCAACCTCTGACCTGACTTGCCAGATGACATAGACCTGGAGCCAACTGTTTGGACAGTGCAAAGCCAAGGTGAAAAGTAGAATGCCCACTTACCGGTCCTACAAACTGTAACATGTCTTAGCGTTCTATGTATCACTTTCCCAAGAAAGTATGAGTAGTCATAAATCACCATGTCCTGTTTTAAGTCTCTGTCAAGGCACACCTATGAGTCTGTTTTTAGCATTTCTTTAGTGTAGTAGCTGTACCATATCTGATTCATATTGTATACTGAGTACCTCTTTCTATACCTCCCTTTAAAGAAGAGACCCTCAACATAAATCAAACCTAAGTCTTAAGTCATTTTCACTAGACTCTGGGCTGGATCTATAAAGAACCAAAAAGTGTGAGAAAGAGCTTAACAACCCTCATTACAGACCAAGACAACCCCAAGACTGAACCCAGTCTTCATCTTTCTGGGACCAGAGCTGAAAAGGGCCCTTTCAGGGGAGGAGAAAATGCAGCGTCCCACCTCCCCAGGTCCAGCAGCACAAAGCCCTCAATATTCTGACTGTATCTTGCCTTTCCAGCCTTACTTCACATCAATACACTATTTCATCCAAATTAGATTCATCATATCACTCTCTGCCTCTATGCCAAGCCTTCCCCATACCTGGTGTAAGTCATTATGTCAGATCCACAAGTGATGCCAGAATTCACCAGCCTCTCTCTTCTAGACATCCATTCGTGTTTTACCTCAAGGGCACTTGGGCAGTCTGGGGAGTATGCCCCAAGCCAAGTCCAAGGTCCCTAGGACCCTGGAAGTTGTGGGAAGTACCACCAGGGAGTTGCTTCCTGAATTCTGAGTTTCCATGGCAATGCCTGTAGGTGTGGCAAGGTGGGTTACATTGTGATTCCTCACCTCAGAATTCTTAGCTTCCAGGGTAGTTATGTGGTACAGTGGGTAGAGCACCAGTCCTAGAGTCAGGATAATCTCCGTTCAAAGCCAAAACTTGACACATTAATTTTGTGACCCTGGGCAAGTCACTTAACTTTGATTGCCTTGAAAAGAATTCTTAGCTTCCTTTTTGTCTCAGTTCAGGTGCAGCCACCTCCTCCAGGAAGCCTTCTCTGATTCTCTCAGCTCTGCTCTCTTCCCTCCTCAAATTAATTTGTATTAACATTATATTCATCATCACCCTAGCAGAATGTAAACTCCTTGAGAAAAGGGGTAGTGTTATTTTTGCCTCTGCATCTCCTCAGCCTAACAGACAAAAAGTTGGAGTTTAATAAATGTTGGTTTACACAAAATCAGAGCTCAATAAATGTTGAATTGAATTAAACCAAGTTAAAGGAATAGCCAGGAATCCAAGAGAAGGGAGAGAAGGAGGGGACCTGTGGGATAGCTCAGGTAAAGAAATCTGTAAAGTGAGAGGGTTGGACCAGGATAGTGGTGTTAAACCTGATAGAATGGGGGCCACTGACCTATACATCTGGATCTCTGTGGGCATACATTGACTCAGAAAACCATGGATTAACATTATCTATGTTTTATTGTATTTTTTAAATGTATCTCCCAATTACATTTTAATCTGGTTGGCCTGTGCTTGAGTTTTCACAGTCACTGTGACCTGGGCTGTTTATTTGATACCTGAGATTCCTTCCAGTTCTAGAGCTGTGATCCCAGGTCATCTAATGGTCACACTGATTAAATATCAGGTTCTCCACTCCATATACAAACTGACTAGAAAGGACTTAGGGGAGGGGAGGGAACTGGAATTTATTAAGCACCTACTATGTGCTAGGAGCTTTACAAATATTCTCATTTGATACAACAACCCTTCCAGGTAGGTACTTTTTATATCCCCATTTTACATTTGGGGAAATTGAGGCAGACAGAGGAGAAATGACTTGCCTGGGGTCACCGAGCTAGTAAATGTCTTAAGCTGGATTTGAACTATGATCTTCCTGACTCTAGACCTAGTGCTCAATCCATGTAGCTGTCACTTTACAATCCTCTGGTTATGTGACATTGGGCAAGTCATTCTTAAAATTTTAATAACAGTTGGAAAAATGACAATTCCCAAGTTGCTGTGAGGCTCAGATGAATTTATATATGTGAATATGCTTTGAAAAGCTCAGGATTCTACTGAGAAGGATATTAGCACTCTCTCACACACACACAAAACTGGAGAACCAGGGTCTAAGTTCCAATTCTACTTTTTCTAGCTATATGTCAAGGGGTAAGTCAATTCACCTAAAATGAGACAGTGCTGAACTTAAAAGTCAGAAAACCTTGAGTTCGAATCCTGACTCAAGACACATCCTGACTGTGTGAGTCTGGGCCAGTCACTCAACTCTCAGCCTCAGTTTCCTTATCTGTAAAATGGGGGCGATAATAACAGTACCAACCACACAGGGCTTGATCTACCAGGATCGAATGAGAGAACACATGGGAAGCAGTTTCCAGACCTTAAAGGGACCCATGTAAATGCTAGCTTATTAGATTATTACCTGATCTCCAGTTTCCTCATCAGTAAAATGGGGCTAAAGTTACAACAGCCTAGTTCCCACAGGGACACTGAAATGCTTAAAGAAATGCAGCCTTGTGAGCTACTCTAATTATTATTGGTCAGAGAGGATCAAGGAAAGTGGAGGACAGGGGCCTTTGGACGTCATGGCTGGACACCTGCCTCCAGTACTGCAGCCAATCAGAGATTCCAAAGGGACCCCTTGATTTCAGTGCTTGGGGGCAGACGACTGGTGGTAAGCCCGAGGGGAGAAGAGGAAGGCTGCAGTCAGAGGGGGTGGGGGAAACTACCCAGGCCTGGGTGAGGGAAACCTCCGGGAAGGAAGGCACAGAGAGGAAGGGTGATACTGAACAGGAAGAAACAGCAAAATTCAGCAACGCTGGATGTGAGAAGTCAAGAGCCTCAAGGAATCAAGAATAACTTCAAAGTTCTGAGCCAAGAGAACAAGTCCATCCCCTACCCAACAACCTTCCTAGACCTTTTTAGCTTAATGATGTCCTGGACCAGCTTTCAGCCTGAGACAAGTACCGGGCCAGGAACCTAACCAACATGGGTGTGAATGTGCCCCTAAACACAGGCGGATCCCAAGTCTGATTGGAGGAGAAGGGGCTAGAAAGATTCCTATCAGAGGCAGCCCAAGGCAGCAATCTGTATTCAGCATGCAGGTGGGACACTGTGGAGGTCAGGGTAGGTTGGCCAAGCCATAGAGCCAACCCTCGACCTTGTTTCCAATTAGTCTCAGAGGCCACTGGCCTGGCCTATTTCAAGGACACAATAAAAGACCAGCTACTGAGGAGCAGGTTGCAGGAGTATGTACTCCTTGAGCTTAAGGTACTGATAAGCTGGGCTATGGGGGAAGGGTTGGGGGAGGGTAGAGAATGTACTTTGGTCTAATGCTCCTGTCTTAGGAAGCTGAGATCTGAAATACAGACTTCAATATACTGACTCTGTCTATCTGGTCCAGGAAAAGATCTAGAGGAGTGTTAGAAAAATACTATTGACAAACAATTCTACAAATTAAATACCTAATATATGGATGTATGACCCTGGGCAAGTCACTTTTTGTGCCCGTTTCCTCACCTGTAAAATGTATTACAATAATAGTGGTAAGGATCAAACAACATATCATGCACAGGCACTTTGCAAAACCTTAACATACCATATTAATGCTAGTTAATATTATTATTAGAATATTATTATTCAATGTGTTAAACACCACAAAGATGGACAAACTACGTAACCTGCTTCTGAGGTTACAATCTAATGAGAACAAAATATGCAGAAATGAAAAGCTGTGATAAAAAAGCAGTATGTTAAGTACTTTGACCTGGCTACTCCATGTTTGTGGAGTTGGGTTCAGTTCTGGGTGCCAGGTTTTGGTAAGGCCATTGGTAATCAGGAAGGCATTCTGAGAGGACCTTGAGTATATATACCATATAAAGATCAGCTGAAGGAACTTTGAGTGTTTAGGCTAGAGAAGGGGAAGTACTCAGTGGCAAAGCAATGGCTCTTTTTCAAGTATCTGAAGGCCAGCTATGAAAAGAAGGATTCAGCTTGATCTACTTGGCACCAGAGGGCAAAATAGGGGCGTAGTGTATGGAAAGAGGCAGATTTTAGCTTCATATAAGGACAAAACTTCCTACTTGGGGCTATCCAAGAATGGATGGGCTGGGTTGGGTGGGAACACATTCTCCCTGAATAGAAATCTTTGGACCTTAAAGGTCATGGAAGACCTTTTGCTGCAGGAAGGATTCTCAGGTACATGGTAAACTCAGTGGATGGTTGCGCCATCTCTAAACTCCTCGAATTCTGTGTAGTGTGAAGGAGAGGCCTGAAAAAGATCCCTTTCACCTGGTTGGGGTCAGGTAAGGAAGGTTTCCTGAAAGAGGTGGCATGGGGCAGGTCCTTGAAGAAAGAAATGGAATTCAAAAGATGGTCAAGAGAGGAGGAAGAGTCCAGATATGGGAGATGGTGAAAGCAAAGGAATGAAATGGGAGAGAACAGAATTTATAAAGAGACCTAGAGAAATTCAACTGGACTGGAACACAGTATATGAAGAGGGTATAAAGATCAATCAAACACATTCATTTAAGATAATGCTATAAGGGTGGATGGGAGCCAGATTATGGAGGCTTTGAATGCCAAGGTAAGGAATTTATACTCTGATAGCCACTGAAGTTTTTTGAGTAGAGAAACTGCTATGGGCAAAGGCCCATATTAGGTGGGCAGGGGAATTAGTGGGACAGTTTGGAGAAGATTAGAAGAATGGAAACTAGGAGGTTATTATAACAGCTTAGACAGAAGAAATAAGGACCTAAACTGGGGTGGTTTCAGTGGGAGTGGAAAGGAGGGGATGGAGATATATTGTGGAGAAAATGCAGTCTTACAAAAGACAGAGGTGACTAGGGAGAAAGGAGACCCCCGATCGGAAGGCATCTGCCTGCATAAATTCCAAACGGACAGATCCCCTCCATTGAAAAGTCTCCCGGAAGGCCTTTCACCTGGCCCTCTTGCATTTAAACCTTAATAACTAGCCTCCGTTCTGGTAGCTGCCCAAGAAAATCGAAACACGTCGTCTGCCTCGGACCCCTCTTAAACGCGTCCCCGGGATGGACGGGGAGCTGAGAATGCGGAGCCCCCCAGCTCAGCACCAGTATTTCTCCAAGTCCATAAGAGCCACATTTGGAGGGGTGCAGCCCCCACCCCCCAGACACAGGCTGCCTCACTCTTCCACTCAGACCCCCCAGGAGGGGTCTCGGTTATCCGTCCCCACCTCTCCCCACCCCCAAGGTACACAGAGACCAGCCTGGTCCGCCCGGCTCAGTCCAGTAAGGGAATTTAAACCTTGAATCTCCGTAGAGAAGGCTTTAAAGCAGAAATTAGCCCCGCCCCTCTCTCCCCAACAGCAGCCCTAAGCTTGCAGCGAGGAAAATCCAGGGGGGACTTATCTTGGGGGTGTTCAAAGCGCATCCCTTCCCCGCCCAAAGCCCTCCAGCCTCCGGCCGCTGCAGCCACCTCCCTGCAGCGCCCGGGGGTGCCGGACCGGGATCCCCTAAAGGGACATCCCCGGCAGCGAGAGCGGGGTGTCCTGGGGATGCAGGACTGGGGAAGGGAAAGGGCTCCCCAAGCGCAGCCCCTCCGGCGTGAGAAGAGAGAGCTGAGCTGGAGACTGGAAAAGCCTGAAGGTGGGCTCCCAGATGGACTTGGGGGGCCCCACGTCCCACTCCCCTCCCCCCAAAGGCGGAGGCACCAGGGCCAGCGACTCACCTGGTCCCCGCTGCCCAGCCCGGGGTCCCTCCGGGGTGGCAGCTCCCCTGCCCCCTGGGGAGGAGCTGGAGGGCACCGCCTGCTCTGGCATCCCCGTGGCCGCCCGGCCGCCCGGTATGAAGCTGGAATGTCACACTGTCGTCTCTGACCTCCCCCCCCACCCCACCCCCTTACACTTTCCACAGGAAATGATTAACTCGAACGGCTGCTGGTTCCCATGGTAACCGGCTCTCAACACTTGGAGACATTCTTCGGTGCTGGAGGCGGGCAAGCAGCCAGAGGCTGGGGAGAAGAGCTAGACAGGGGAGCTGGGGGGCTCCTTGGGTCGTCCAGGCGCCCTCCCACCAGCTACGGGGCCCGGGCAACGGGCACACACGTGCCTGCACGCGCGCACACGCATGCACACTCGTGTGGACGGTGCACACAGGCACAGGGCAGGGCGGATTCTCAGAACGTCCCCTTCTCCTCAGTCCCCACCCACCCACCCAACCCCCGAACCAGAGCAGGTAAGGAAAAAAGACACAAGCCCCTTTGACCTCTAAGGGGAAAAGGGGGAGGACTGACCCCCAACCACTCCTGGACCAGCCGAGGGGTCCCGAGAGTAGCTCTTCCCCTTGTCAAGCCCCCAGAATAAATCTGCGGCAGAAGGAAGGGATTAGGAGGACCTTAAACCCAGGAGACAAGAATGACAGCTGACCTTAGGAGCCCCGACTCAGGGAACCATTGTTCTTTGTCTCCTAAACAGTGCCGGCATTTTATTCTGGAGAGAGCAGCAATATTTCCCCTCTGGGGTGTGGAAGGAGGAGGAGAAGAAAGAGTCTTCACATGTAGCCTGGATGATTATTCTACTGGAGATAGAGTGGGGGTGGGGAGGGATGGGTCCAGTGTCCCCTCTTTGCTTGCCAGGTGTAAAAGACAGAATAAAAGACCTAGAAGATGCTGAGAGTCACCCACTTAAAGGCTGGTTTTGTCCACTGCTGCTGCATGGTAGGAGAGAGAAATTGTCTGGATTTGGGCCCTGGGCTGAAAGTCAAGAATCTTGATCAAAGCAAAGTCCTGCCTAGACTGCAAATTATTTTAGCCATCAGAGCCTCTGTTTTGTCAAATGGAAAGTAATTCGTCTATTTAGAAAACATGGTAAATATACTTGAAGAGTAGGTACCAAAACATATGGAAAATGTCATCAGCAATGTCCAACATTTGCAGGTTCATCAGTATTCGCTTTCCTGACAGATTGCACCTCGTCTGAGACTTAGTAAGTGATCTTTGAGAGTTGCAAAGACCAAAAACTGTTTCAGCCTCCCTCCAACCCAGAGATGGGCTCTCCAAATTTAGCTAGGTTGCTCTCAGATACAAGAGACAGACAGTCTCCAATTTTTAAAAAGTATTACTTATCTATTTATTTTCACGTATAGCTAATATCTTTCTTTCCCACTGTCCCCCCACCCATAACTGGACAATTAAAAAGGAAAAATAAAACCCATCATAAATATGCACTATCTGCTAAAACAAATCCCCATGTTAACCAAGTCCTAAAAGATATGGCTCATTGTATATTTTAAATGGGGCACTCTGTGGCCCAATGGATAAAGTGCCAGGCCTGAAGTAAGGAAGACTCCTCTACGTAAGTTCAAATCTGACCTCAGACACTTCCTAGCTATGTGACCCTGGGCAAGTCATTTCACTCTGTCTCGGTTTCCTCATCTATAAAATGAGATGGAGGAGAAAATGGCAAACCATCCCAGTATCTTTGCCAAGAAAATCCCTAGTGGGGTCCCAAAGAGTCAGACATAACTGAACAGCAACACATTTTAAATCCAACCCCTCTCTGGAAGGAGGTAAGTGGCCCACAATACCTTCAGTCTTTTGGGCTCCCATTCAAAGTCTTTCTCAAATGTTAACATCTGCTCCGGCATCTGTAATCTTTGGGAACTCCTGGTCACCTCCACACCACAGTAAAACATTTGAGCCGTCTTTGGTAGAGATTGTATGAGAGTGGACTCAAAACACTTATTGCTGAAGATCCTCCACAAAAATTCTCCCACCAGGTCTGATCAGGACCCACAGATGACTGACTTCTCACAGGCAATGACAAGGAACTACCCACCAGCTCTTGCAAGTCCACTAAAGGTAGTAATGGCACAAGTACAGGCCTAACAATAGAGTGCACGATTCTCATCTGAGGACCCAGATAGCTAAATTCTCTGACGTTGCCACTGAGTCATGGATTTCTAAGCCACAATGACTGAAATATTGTAAGGAGTCTCACACATTTTCTTTTTAAAAATTTTTTTTCCTTTGTAATCTTATGTATTTTATTTTAAACATTTAAAAACTTACTCTGAAGAGTTCATAGGCTGCACTAGACTGCCAGAGGGACCCATCTCTCTCTCTCTCCCTCCTTTCCTCCCTCTCTTTGTCCCTTTATTCTCTCTCTCTCTCTCTCTCTCTCTCTCTCTCTCTCTCTCTCTCTCTCTCTCTCTCTCTCTCTCTCTCTCTCTCCCTCCTTTCCTCCCTCTCTTTGTTTCTCTCATTCTCTCTCTCTCTCTTTCTCTCTCTCTCTCTCTCTCTCTCTCTCTCTCTCTCACACACACACACACACAGACACACACACACACACACACAGACACACAAATTTAAGAACTATAGTCCAGAAGGTTCAAATTAGGTGAGTTTTTTGTTCTAGAAGGATCCCCTGATAGGGAATTCCTCTGCCAATGCAGGTCTTCACCTTCTTAGCAGTTGAGAGTTAGCTCAGAGAGAGCTAAGAGAATTGTCCTGAGTCCCAAAGTCAGTATATCCTCCTGTGTCTGAGGCCATCTCCATCCATTGCTCCATGACACCTCTTCTTTTTGTTCAAGTACCTCTTTTTATTAGGTGCCATGCTTTTTGAGAGTAAAGCTTTATGGAAGGAGCCCTTGGCTGGTGTGATTGAAAGAATTGGACCTGGTACTTTGGGGATTTATCTTTAAAGTCCAGCACTAAAGACCTACCTGTATTTGGGAGGTTTGACATTTATTCAGATAGCATTTCTAGTATTATTAGTATCAAAGAGTTTTTAAGAAGCTAAGTAGAAAAGAAAAGAAAGACAAAGAAGGGGGAGGGAAAAGCATTTTCTGAATCCAAATTAAGATGGAATCTGGTTAGAAATGCTGAAAAGAAATATTTCATAGCTTTTATTTTTTGGAGGTGAGCTGCACTACAAAGTATAACCTAATGGCCATCACTACACCAGGCATCTCACTAATGGACTTGTTGGGAATGCTGGTGGAACATGTCCTCTTCCTTATAACTACCTTGGAAGAACATGGCAAATTCCAGGGCACATGTTGCTAGAGCCAAGAATTCTACTTGGGGCAGTCCGGAAGACCTGGTTCACAGGATACCAATGCTCACTTTTCCTCATTGCCACCCCCCCCCTCCATTCATAGACATGGTGCCCTCATGTAGTTAATAAATAAGTTCATCCCGAAGTGGGAGAGATCTGAAGTTGAGTGGGTCATCACACAGGGTTAATTAGGCAACTGAGGGGCACAGCAGATAGAAGACCGGACCTGGAGTCAGGAAGACCAGAATATATATGTATATATTTGCAAAATGGAGAATTGAGGCTATGTTCCAAATAATTTATGTCCAAAAACTTAACCACTTTCACTTGAAATATATCAAGTTCATTGCCTCATTTACCCCCTCTTCATGAGTAAACACTTCAGTTTGCTGTAAAACACACAGGTCATTTGCCCACTGAGCTCTCTGCTTCAACGGGAAATCTCTACTTTTCCCAGTTCTGTGGCCCTCCTATCTGGAGGCTCCAAAGATGTGCCTTGACAGCAGTCTTAGGAACAGGCGCTAACTGGCAAATATAATATTGAAGGTCAACCGACGTTGGTTTTTATCAGTTCCCAGAGAGAAAAATGAAAGGAATGCCAAAGCGTGCATTCATGTAGATAGGTACTTTGAGCAATGAGTAATGAAAAGATTTAGCAAGGATAATCAGGGGCGGAGAATACAGGCTGGAAAAGTAAGTAACTCAGCCAGTCTATTTTCCTTTCTTGGCCATTTAGAATCATACTCCTCCTATGGAAAACTTGAGCAGTAATCTCAGTGCTAACCCTCAGCATTTCCGTGCCCTTCTTTCCTTTCCCCAGAATGATTTGTAATGCACCCATTATTTAACGAATGTTAGTTCCTCGTTCTTTCTTTCTTTCCCATTCATTCCTCTCCATCTGCTGCCCAAATCTAGCTGAAGATATTTTTAACCAATCTGCTTTTAGAGACAATTTACAGTTTTGCTTTGGATTAAAATTCTTATCTTCCCTCAAGGTCCAACTCAAGGGAGACTACCCAGAGTCTTCCATGGACTCTGCCCAGGTCCCTTCAGTCAAAGAGATTTCCCCTTCCGGAATTTCTCAGAGAATTTTATGTTTCCCTCTGGTTTGCATTTATCACACACAGCACAGTGCCTAGTACATAATAGTACCTGGTTGATTGACTGGTTATCACATTCTGACCCATCGTGTATTATAATATAGTATATATTTGTACTCTATCCTCATTAGATCACCTTTCCTTGGCCATCTTTGTCTCAGCAGAGCCCCACCCTAGCATTTCCCAACACAGAAAGTATATCCAGGATCTGTACAGCCAGAGACGCTTAATTAACAATTGATGCTTCCTTATGGTCTGCTCTTCAGGATTTATGATCGTAATGCTGTTTTCTATCATTGACAAATTATTCCATTCAGAAAGTCAACCAATCAACAGGCGCTTATTAAGCTCACCTTTTCCAGTCTTCTTAGCCTCCGTTCTCCTCTGAATGATCTACCGTTCTGGCAACACCGGTCTCCCGGTTGTTGCTCATGTATGATATTCCACCTCCCACTAACTCGCTTTTATCCAGCTCTCCCCCTTCCCTGGAATGCTGTCCCTCCTCATTTCTGCCCCCGGCTCTCTTCAAAACCCATCTCCAAGCCTCTGCCATCCCCCTTCCCCACTACTAGGACTTGCCCTCTGAGGTTAGCTACCTCCCATTTGCTCTGTACATTTTTCTATGTACAGGGTTGTTTCTATGTTGACTCCCCCATTAGAATGTCAGTTCCTTGAGGGCAGGGATCACTTTTTTTCCACCTTGGTATCCTCCCCTTTAGCACAGGACCTCACACATAGAATGTGCAACTTGCTACTGTTGTGGTCGTCCATCCTCCTTCTCCTCCTCCTCCTCCTCCTCCTCCTCATCATCATCATTGTTCCTTCCTTCTCAAAGAGAACCAATGACATCATGAGAGTGATTTCTTGAACTGAAACCTGGGAAAGACCTTAGTGCTGCTTGACTGACTGACTGACTACCAGACACCATGCTAACATTTTCTGAGTTTCTTTTTTTATTAAGATAATGTGACAATAATCAGATTCATCAACTTTGTCTTGGGATGTACTTATGTTTTTGAAAGGCATTTTCATCAAGATGCTCTATAAGGAATCATTATTGCTACCAGATGGTGCAGTGGACAGAGCGTTGGACCTGGAGTCAAGGACACCTGACTTCAAATCCTGTCTTAGACACTAATTAGCTATGTGTGACCTTGGACAAATCATTTTACTTCTGTCTGCCTCAGTTTCCTCATCAGTAAAATAAGGATAAAAATGGATGGCACCTATTTCCCTACATCTCAGGTGATTGTGAGGATAAAGTAAGATAATATTTGTAAAGCATTTTGCAAACTTTAAAACCTACCTTATAAATATTAACTATTGTTATTTACTATTATTATCAATCATAATAATATCATGTGTTTCTAGTTTCCTTTAATAACCAACCACACCTGGATGCAAAGATAAGCAAGAACTTTACTCTCTAGTTCAGACTTTTTCATTTTTTTTAAAGGAGTAAAAAGGAGGAGGAGGAGGAGACATCAGTTAGGCAATAGAATGCTATGCTGAGATTTAAAATAAAAATAGGAGGGGAAAGCAGCTCTTCTCGTGGTGGCTAAGAATTGGAGGGGAACAGCTGAACAAGTTGTTGTATATGATTGTGATGGAATAGTATTGAGCCATAAGATATGACAAGCAGAATTATTCCTGGAAAACCTGGAAAGACTTACATGAACTGATACAGGGTGAGGTGAGTAAAAACAGGAGAACACTGTACACAGGAAGAGCAATATTGCACAATGATCAACTGTGAATGATTTAGCTACTCTCAGCAGTATAATGATCCAAGATGAAAACTACCTCCAGAAAAAGAACTGATGACCTTTGAATACAGATTAAAGGTATACCATTTTTTCTTTTCTTTTTTCTTTCTTCTTTCTTTCTTTCTTTCCTTCCTTTCTTCCTTCCTTTCTTCCTTTGCTTTGTTCAAGAGATTTTCCCCCACAAAATGACTAATGTGGGAATGTTTTACATGTTTACACATGTATAACCTATATCAGATTGCTTACCATCTCAGGGAATGGAGAGGGAAGGGATAGAATTTGGAACTCAAAACATAAAAGCAAATGTTAAAAATTGTTTTTACATGTAATTGGGAGAAAATATTTTTAAAAAAAGAAACTGTGCTTGTTTTAAAAGTATTATTTTTATCTACTGAGTCTTTGATGGCTTTTCATTGTGGCATCCTCCTTCATTCTTATCTCTCATATAAATATAACAAATGGGGTGTCACACTACCCACCGCTAACCTTCTTGGCTTCTAAGACAGTTGATCGCCTCATTTTCAGTTACCCTCCTCTGAAGGTGGTCCTTGTTTGCAAACAGCAGTCATAAACTTATGCTCTGCCAGCTACCACAAACTCCTACAACTCTGGGACTTACTCATACCTACAAGTCTCAACCTTCTACCTGCCCTGCCAATGTCATCACCTTCTAGGTGAACCAAGTTAGGAACCTAGGAAATCTACACACACACACACACACACACACACACACACACACACACACACACACACACACACACACACACACACCTGCACATCAGGGTGTCTCCATTTTTATCTTCCTGGAATTGGTATCCTGCCTTCCTCATCTCCCAAATGTACTCGTATAAATTTTGCCATACACATCACAGGAGGTCAATGAGGATTATTTCAACTCACATCTGAATGAAAGTATTTGAGGCTCTTATATTTATGGCCTTTCAAAATAGACACACACACATCCAATAACCATTATCAAAGCTAGGAAACCTTAATGACTTGAGCTTTGGGAGTAGTGCAATCAGACACCCCTTCTTATTCACCCTAGCGCCCTCATTTAAGGGGCATTGGAGTAAGATGAGTAATTCAGGTAACTAGACAGACTCATCTTGGGGATCCATTGCATATGAAATCATTGGCTTCCTCTGCATTGCTTCCTTCGTGCCAAAGAAGCTGTGAATCAAATTCAGACGCATCCATAGAGCTTAGGGGAGTGAGGGAGAGAATAGTGAGAAAATTGATTAAAGCAGGGGCCTAGGGAGAGCAGAAGGAGGAGACAGCAGCAAATCAGTCCCCACTTAATGTGTGGTTGCTCTGCTGAGAAGAGGGCTTAAACAAAGGCTCCAGGATGAGAAAATAGTACTATCTAGTCTCTCCTGTCTTTTCTATAGAAATGTCATGCAGTGAATGAGATCATAATTAAAAATAAATAAGCGGGGGAAGGAACTGAGCATTTGTACAGCACCTACTATGTGTAGGGCACCATACCAAGTGCTTTACAAATATCTCATTTAATCAGGAATGTGTCACACCTGGCCACAGGAAAACACCCTGATGGGGCCAGCCTCCAAAAGTTAAATTAGGAACAAATTGTGAAAACAAACGAATCGTTCAGGGGTATTGGGAGAACAAAGATGAGAAATATGACCGGAAAAAGGCATGACCTAATTCAGACCTGGCTGTTAAGATCACTTATCATTTAAACATGACAGACTAGCCTGATCTTCAATGAACAACCCCCGTGTTCTAAAAGAAGGCAAATCTGTAAAGGCAGGAGGAACAAAAACACATATCGTGGCACCTGCCTTATTAAACATAGCTGCTTCTGATTTGTCTCCATTAAAAAAAAATGAGTGCTAGACCACCACCCATTTTCAAGGTGGTAAACGAAAGATGAAGTGGTATTTGTGAAATCCCATCTCCTTATTGCTTTCTGTAGAATCTCAGCTTTTCGGTCAAATTCACACTACCCTAGGCCTCTTTATCAGCTGCAAATCAATAATTAAATTTTATTACCAGCTCTGCAGTGATATTCAGACAAGGCTGCACATCTCCTTTCAGCAGCAAGGAGGCTTCATACTTTAATGCCCATCACTGAATGTAAATTCTTCCCTGTTACATACAGCTCACCTAGAGCCAGAATCTTATTTCCTGAGCACCTCCTTTAGGAGAAATGCTTTTTGAGATTAGCGGCAATAGGCAGGCTGAGAGCCTCTGGGAAGAAAGGGAAGTAAAAAAAATAATTAGTTCAGAGTGCTTATTGTATTTATCTACCACTCTGAGAGTAAACTATGCTCTTTGGCATCAGAATCAGTGTGGGTACAAGGCATAGATGGAGTAAAAGGAATGGGGGTGGGGTACTTCTTGTCCTTTCTATAATGACCCTGCTTCCCTCCTCTCCCCTGCCTCCAGGGACTATAGGTCAGTGGGCTGTAAGATATTTGTAGTGTCTGGCAAACCCTAGCTAGCTAGCTATTATCACGTACCACATTTCTCACCACCCAACCTAGCTCACAAGGTCAATAATCCCAAGGAAACAGCCCCAGAGTGGAATGTAGCCAGTATCCTATTTTAGGGAAAGGAAAGAATAAATGTCCTACCAGACTCAATAAATACATTTCTTCCAATTAAGTCAAAAAGAAAAGGTAAAGGGTTCAAAGCTGCCTGGGGAGGGGGGAATAAATTCAAACTGAATTAAGTGATTCACGAAGTTCAACGGGTAAATGAAATGAGGAGCCCCACAAAGCTCTTCTTCTGTATTACAAAACCACAGTACTCCGCCGCAGGACAACACCTTGGCCCTCCTAGAGCGACTCCTTAAATTGTGTTGGAAGACAAGTTTATGAGGCATTAACAAACCTGCACTGAGGATGCGTGCCTCCTTGGATTACATCACTCCGAATGACATCAGAGAGACAACACCAATGTGGATATTACCCAAGCAGCCTTGGGAGGTTTGATACCAGGCAGAAGCCTTCCTAAGCGAAGCTGTAGGAGTAAGTTATCTGCTGACTTGGGGTTTGGTTAATACCGACCAATATTCCAGTGACGCCCAGGTCAGCTCAGTCGTCTAAACTTGTAAAGATTGTATCTCCTATCTATCTGGTGTACAGCTCCAAGTGGGTTTTGATTTTTCTTTGTTTGTTTTAACGCAGGTTCATCAACCACTCTCCATGAGAGCAAGGGACTGGTTTTTGTCTTTCTTTGTATGGCCCGGAATATAGCAAATCCTGAATAAATGCTAGCTTTGCTTTTTTTTTTCTTTTATCCTCAGAACTTAGCAAAGTTCCTGGTATATAGTAGGGACTTAATAAAAAAGCTTGTTGATTGACATTCTTAGAGCTGCCACTACTAAGGGCCCACCAGAAACAGAGCAGACCTACCCCTAAGACCTGCTGCTTAAGCAGTTGATGAACACAAAATCAATCAGAAGAATTTAGGACTTACCTGGT